>CM065597.1:135430194-135935194 GCA_033119425.1 Bufotes viridis | reverse complement strand
AAACAGTAGTAAAAAAAAATAACAGTGAAAATATAGCGATAATGATAATAATTGCTATCATCATCCTTATTATTAGGGTCCATTCACACGTCCGCAATTCCATTCCGCATTTTGCGGAACGGAATTGCGGACCCATTAGTTTCTATAGGGACACACTATGTCCCGGCCGGGTCCGCAATTGCGGATCCGCACTTCCGAGTCCGCAATTGCGTTCCCGAAAAAAATAGAACATGTCCTATTCTTGTCCGCAATTGCGGACAAGAAAAGCATTTTCTATGAGTGCCGGCGATGTGCGGTTCGCAAATTGCGGACGCACATCGCCGATGTCCGTGTTTTGCGGATCCGCGGATCCGTGGATCCGCAAAACACACACGGACGTGTGAATGGACCCTTACTACCTAAAAATTAGAGATGAGCAAAGTATTAAAAAATTCGAATCGGCTGTTCCGCCGAATTATACAAAACAATTCGCTTTGTGACGAAGTAACGCATTTCTTTGTAAGTAGTGGGTGTAATGACAGAGAGCGGCGATTGCGCTGCCCCCCATCATTGTACCCCTCAGATGCCGCGTTCATAGCTGATGCCGGCATCTGACAGCAATAACACTGTGTAAAATAAAATAAAAATATATATATATATCTACCGTATTTGATCGTGAAGAGCCAACTGCAGCCACTTTGATTGAAGATCTAGCGGGAAATCTTGCTCGGCCCGTGATGATGTCATCAGGTCGGCCGGCGTGGTGACGTCATACTTCACCTTGCACAGGAACTCTTGCAAGATCTTCAATCTAGATGGTGCCGGCCGGCTCTTTGCGCTTAAACGGATGAGGTAAGTATGATATTTTTTTAATTTTTTTACTGCCATTCAGGGAAAATCGATTCGCACAAGGAAATTCGGCTTTGCTGCGAAACGAATTCCACTTCAAACGAAAATACATATAAATACTTGATGCATTTTCAGGGATGGAATGAGAGTGCTCTGGAACTTTGGACTGTGGCCACTTAAAGGGATGATTTGGCTGATAAAAAAAAAAAAACTCATAATGGTGTAAAATACACTTATTGACAAAAAATAAAAAATAAAAAAAATTGCGCACTCAGATAGAAATGTCAGATTGATGCAAAACTTGTCCTGCAGCTGTGTCTCAGCAGACATGTAACTAATTACAGGTATGGTGTGATTAGACACTCTTGTCACAAGAGGGCATAAAAGTGCCTCCCCCACTGCCCTATAAAAAGGCTCTCAGAGGCTACTTTTGGGTAGTGTACCTCTTGGTACTGGAAGATATTTTGCCCAGTTGACAGACTTTGAGAGGGCGGACTGAGAGAAGCAGGACGGTTGTTGTTATGATTGGACTGACCTACCTGTTAGGAGGTGTTGGGATCAGTGGTTACTTGAGGGCACGTACACACGGCGAACAGGCTCCGAGCACCCCAGACCGTCTAAAACCTTGCCCTAAGGGCTCATTCACACGACTGGAGGCTGTCTGTGCCTATATTCCGGACCGCAGATGGCAGTTCCGCAATATATGGGCATCGTCCATGTGAATCCCGTAACAAGTTTGCTGACCCGTTAACTTGAATGGGCACACAATCCTCAGAGGCACGGATCGGAAGCACTTCCGTGGACTTTTCGGACCGTGCCTTCGCATCGCAAAAGATAAGACAGGTCCTATCTTTTGTCATATATTGCAGATCGTGGTCCACACCACAATACGGGATCCACGCGGCCAGTGCCGATGCATTGTGGACTGCACTTTGCCGTCTGCAGCACGGGCACGGACGGCTTACATTCGTGTGAATGTACCCTAATCTATAGACCCCTCCACTGCCAGGTCCTGGGGTTCCCTCTAATTACATGGCTGTTATCCATATATTTTAATCTCACCGGGTCCAACGGCACATCAATCGCGATTCGCGCCATGTTCCACCGCCTTACTTAACCAACCCAACTCCTGGCATCTATCCTGTTAAACATACAGATATTCTTCTAAAAGATCTCCATCTATAGAGCTCAATGTCAGGCTGCTGCACACGAGTCATGCACCGGCCCCAGCTTTACAGATAGGAATGAGCATTAGTAAGATTTTATGGAGACATGTGGTGCCTGGGTGAGTGCATGATCTCAGCTGGCACCCTGGGCTCTTAGTCATTTACCCATCTTTCCTCATCTCCCGGGGAGACTCGCTCTGTCTGGCAGACGTAGAAGTCTCAGGAGAAGCTGAGGGTTTTTTGTTCCATAATTAAAGAGGCCTGTTTTCTTTCATTCTTGCATGTAGCCGTGGATAGTGTGAGCGCTGCGTCTCCTCCTGTGCGAGCGCTGCGCCTCCTCCTCCTCCTCCACAATACATTGTAATACATTCATATGTATATCTATGGAGACATATTCCATCGACTTGGTGCAGCGTTAAAGGGGTATAGTCCCATCTCAGATAGCTGTAGGCCCCACTTCTGAGACTTGCTCCTATCTCCGGAATGGGGCTCCCGAAGTGAAGGCCGCCCTCCATTCTCTGCTAAAGGAGTTCCGAAAATAGCAGATCAAGCGCGCTCAGCTGAGTGAAGGGAGAGCGCACCTTACACTTATGGCCTCATTCATGGGGTGGCTGGAAATAGCCAGCGCTTGGAACTCCCATAGTGGAGAATGGAGGGTGTCCACGCATCCGCGGCTGCTCTCCCTTCACTTTGGGGGTCCATACTGGAGATAGGATCGGGTCCACACCTGTCTGACATTGATGCCATCAGTATCAGAGATGGGAATACTCCTATAAGCCCATAGCAGTGGGCACACATGGCCATATTATGGGCCCAAATGGTACAGATCCCATTGAATTCTATGCAACCATACTGTACTCCATGAGATTTTTTGTCCCATGGATTCCATGACATGCTCCATCCTATATCACATTATGGCGGTAATCTACCAAGAAGGAATATAGTCGGGGGCGCACCACCAATGAGGCGAGGTGAGGCGATTGCCTCAGGCAGCACCCGGTTGGGGCAAGAGGGGGGCAGCGGAAGGGGGATTATCTGTTTCTGCAGTATAGTATTGGGAAGCACAATGGGCACAGTATGTGGCGCTGTATGACCCTGTATGTTTTGTGGCGCTGTATGTAATGGTTTTCAAGTTTGTCTTTAACAGTAGGGCTGGAGGGAAGGGGTTAGGTTAAGAAATTGGCATCGGCGGGGTTGGGGCGCCGTTTCAGTTTTTGCCTCAGGCAGCAGAAAGGCTCGGTGCACCCCTGAACATAGTGGCATCACATAACCATATGACAGCACACTCAGCCCCTACTGATCTGGTAGGGACTCTATGTACCGCCATACAGGACTCACGTCTACAACATGGCCTCGAGCATGAGCTCTTAAAGGAGCTGCCTGAGACCGCAATATTGATAATCTATCCTTAGGCTTAAAGGGGTTGTCCAGCTGTTTAATACTGATGACTTGTCCTTAGGATCTGATCAGTGGGGGTCCGACTGTTTGAAGAAACCACCGCTCTCCATGAGCCTTAGGCCTTTTTCTAGAATAGTGACGTCACATTTATCGGTCACGTGGCCTCAGTGAATGGGGCCGAGCTGCAATACCAAGCACTGCCGCGATATTATGGATGGCGCTGTGCTTAGTAACTCACTCACCAAGGTCTGATTGACGGCGGTGCCAAGGGTCAGACCCCCACCGATCAGATCCTGAGGTCAGGTCATCAGTATTAAACACTTTAATATCAGATCAGTGACAGTCTCGGCTGTTCGATGGGGCCGTGGCGTTTGTGCCTCCTCGCTGTTTCACCATAGTGCGGTATGCTTCACTGTATTGCAGCGTTGCATCATTCACATCGATAGTGTGTTCCCCTTTAAAGTCTTAATTGACTAAATCATCTGCAGTCGCATTCCTCTTTGTGTTGTATGTCGCACGATGTATATAGCACCCACCTATTCAGCCATGCAGTACACAGCGCTGATCCATTCACATCAACCGCAGACAAATCTTTGCTTTGGAAATGTGAAGCTATGGCAATCAAACCTAACAAAGAGTTAAATCCGACACCTCTCCCCGTCTCCTCCCCTTCCTCAGCATCCCTCATCTGCAATGTGCTTGCAAGGAGAGGAGGGTGAGGGAGCCGGCGCTGATTTCTGTCACTCATCTCCTCTCTCTCCCTGACAGGTGGATCCCTCCTTCTTAAGTCATCCTGGGCTTGTAAAGACAAGGAGTCTCTGCTATGTCTCTAACATCATGTGTCCTGGGGACCGTCCTAGTCACCCTGCTCTGCAGCAACCCCCAAGCATTGGATTTACCTAAAGACTGTGAGTAAACTGCTTACAACCCCCAACATCCGCCTCTGAATCGTGTGTGTTATGCATTGCATTGATACAATGTATCTAAAGGTATCAGCTTGTTTGTATTATCTTCCAGCTGCACAATAGCCCAGGGACAGTACGGGACAGCATAGGGACAGTACAGGGACAGCACAGGACAGTACATGGACAGCCCAGAGATAGTACAGTGACAACACAGGGACAGCATAGGACAGTGCATGGACAGCACAGGGACAGCAGTGATCGCAATTCTTGCAGTGCCCAGTAGTCTTTGCTTCAGCACCAGGGCCAGCTCGCTGGAAGGGGGCAGGGCTACCGTATAGGAAGCCATCAAAACCACCAGCACCTTGGTCAGCAGCACCTGACAATAGACCGGCAGCAGGTGCAGCACTTGTCATTAGCTCCTCACAGTCCATGGGGAGAACCTAATCAGTTCAGAGCAGCAGCTAAGTGTGTGCGGGGTGTCTGTATATACACATGTAGCAGAGTTGGATGTGTTATTATAAGAAACACAGAATTTTGCTTTTAAACTCTATAATCTCCCATTAGCACTAACTGAATGCCCGACTCTATCTATCTAATATCTATCTATCTATCTATCTATCTATCTATCATCTATCTATCTATCATCTATTTATCTATATCTCGTATCTATCTATCTATCTATCTATCTATCTATCTATCTATCTATCCATCCATTCATCTGTTATCTATCTATCTATCTATCTATCTCCTATTCTATCTATCTATCTATCTATCTATCTATCTATCTATCATCTATTTATCTATATCTCGTATCTATCTATCATCTATCTATCCATCCATTCATCTGTTATCTATCTATCTATCTATCATCTCCTATTCTATCTATCTATCTATCTATCTATCTATGTATCTATCTATCTATCTATCTATCTATCTATCTATCTATCTATGTATCATCTATTTATCTATATCTCGTATCTATCTATCATCTAGTTATCTATATCTCGTATCTATCTATCTATCTATCTATCTATCTATCTATCCATTCATCTGCTATCTATCTATCTATCTCCTATTTTATCTATCTATCTATCTATCTATCTATCTCCTATTCTATCTATCTATCTATCTATCTATCTATCTATCTATCTATCTTATATCTATCTCCTATCTATCTATCTATCTATCTATCTATCCATCCATTCATCTGTTATCTATCTATCTATCTATCTATCTATCTATCTATCTATCTATCTATCATCTCTGCAGGGTTTTCCACACAGATATCTTAGATACCTTATTTTATCATCACCCCCTCACCAGGTGCCAGAACAGTGTTATCCTGCTGCTACCCCGAATACTCTGTCATCTGTGCTTTCCAACACCCCCCACATAATATACAGAAAAAATATTGCTGTATAGTTCCCCCAGCAGTAATAAGGCTTCCTAAAGTTCCCCCAATAGTAATAAGACCCCTTAAAGTTCTCCCAGTAATAATAAAGCTCTCTAAAATGCTCCCAATTATAATAAAGCCCCTCCATAAGACCCCTCATAAAGCCCTTAGTAGTAATAAGGCCCCTTTAGACGCCCCCAGTAGTTATAATGCCCTTATGTATTTCCCCAGTCCCCAGTAGTAATAATTCCCCTATGTAGATCCCTCTATAGTGCACCTGTAGTTATAATGGGCCCCGTAGTACCCCCAGTAGTTACACTGCCCTCCCTGTATCTCCCCTGAGTCCTGCTCCATGCTTCAGTCTGCATAGCAGGCCACAGGCCTTTTCTGGCTGTCACAATGTTTAGTGGCCTAGGAGAGTGCAGGGTGATACGTAGTATCTACGACGCCCCAGAAGGCGGCCCACTCCAGCACCGGCCCAACTGGCATTTGCCAAAATTGTCATCTGGGTAGTCCAGCCCTGTAAAACTGTCTATCTATCTATCTATCTATCTATCTATCTATCTATCTATCTATCTATCTATCTATCTATCTATCTATCTATCTATCTATCTATCTAATTCATATCTATCATCTATCTATTTAATTCATATCTATCTATCTATCTATCTATCTATCTATTTAATTCATATCTATTTATCTCTCCATCTATCTCATATCTATCTATCTAACTCCTATCTATCTATCTATCTATCTATCTATCTATTTCATTCATATCTATCTATCTATCTATCTATTTATCTATCTATCTTTTTCATTCATATCTATCTATCTATCTATCTATTTATCTATCTATCTTTTTCATTCATATCTATCTATCTATTTCATTTCTATCTATCTATCTATCTATCTATCTATCTATCTATCTATCCATCTATTACCTATCTTATCCATCTGTTACTATTATCTAATATTCAGCGACTATCTATGTAGCTGTAGATCTATTCATAGATGACATTTAGTTATGTTTCACGTCTCTGTATCAGCCATATGATGTTATTAAATAAATCAGTTTGCACCGTTGACAGATTATTTGACTTTTTGCAATGGTTTTAGAATATCCAGATTTTATAATCTTTATTTATTTATTTTAGAGCTGATGTATGACTAGGCTTGTTGTTTATGTTCCCATTTTGCTATTGGCTTTAATGGGGAAAACGTTACATTAAAATTCCACGGAAAGGTTTTGTAAATGGCAATGCACCTGTGATTTCCTATAGAAGTAGCTGCAGGAGCTTTTCATAAAACTCATTTTGAAATAAAATATGACTCTACTCTTGCAGCGAAAATCCCATTTTGAATATTTACTTTCATTGATGAAATAGAGGTGCAATCCTCAAGTGCACCACTGATATGTGTACCGATGTGAATCTTGGCTCTGATCATCTTAACTACCCTCAGCTTCACAGTGTTTTGATTTCTAATGTGTACTTACGGCTGGGACCACGGATGCCTTTGATATAATTATTACATAAGTTAATAGTTACTTTGTTGAGTAAAAAAATTGCTCTAAGTTTCAGTTTGCAATTTTTCTTCCATTCAAAATTTTCAGCTCCGCCGATATTCAGTTTGCAATCTCCTCCTGGTTTTAGCATTTTCTCATGTGCATGGTGTGTTTGTCCCAGTAAAACATGCTGGATCTGTGTGTCCAGGATGATGCTGTCTTCTCCCTGCAAACTGTCTTGTGTGTTGCTTTCCTCCCTAGCTACAGTCTGCACAATCTGCTTTCCTTGGATTCTCTCCACACACATCTGCTGTGTGCATACATACCACATCATCTAGATAAGGGCTGGCCAAGCTCTGCAGCTGCTGTAAAACTACAACTCCCATCATGCCCTGCTGTAGGCTGATAGCTGTAGGCAATGTGGGCATCCTGGGAGTTGTAGTTTTGCAACAGCTGGAGAGCCTTAGGTTGGTCATCCCTGATCTAGATTATATGTATATACAGTCTAAACCCCCTAAATACAAACAAAATAGTAGAACCGTGTTAGGGCTCGTTCACAAGACCGTATGGTTTTGCGGTCTGTTTTTAACGGATTTTTCGTTTTTGGTTACATTAGTGTTTCTGTTTCTATTGTGCTTCCGTTCCGTTTCCGTATGGTTTCCGTTTGTGATCAGTTTTTTGCGGATCACAAACGGAAACGGAAGTATATAATAATGTTTTAACAGTAAGTACATTGAAAAATTGGCCTGGGCATAAAATTTTCAATAGATGCTTCCGCAAAAATGAAACGGATATGGAATTCCGTATGCATTCCGTTTTTTTTACAGCCCCATTGAGTTTAATGGAGCCACGGAATGTCATTTGCGGGTAATAATAGAACATGACTCAAAATGTAGCGGAACGGATAAACGGAAATACGGAAACGAAATGCATTCCGTTTTTTTTGCGGACCCATTGAAATGACTTGTTCCGTATACGGACGGTATACTGAACGCAAAAAAATTACTTTGTCACGAAGCGTATTTCTTTTTAAGTAGTGGGTGCAATGAGAGCGGCAATTGCGCCACTCCCTGTCATTTTACCCCTCAGATGCCGCGTTCATAGCTGATCGCGGCATCTGACATTGATATTACAGTGTAAAATAAAGTAAAAATTAATAAAATCATACTTACCTCATCCATTTGATTGCAAAGAGCCGGCCGCCGCCTTCTTGATTGAAGGTCTAGCGAGAAATCTCGCGTGGCCCATGATGACGTCATACATCTCCACGCACGGGATATCGCTCGGGATCTTCAATCAAGCTCTTCGTTCTCAAACGGATGAGGTAAGTATGATTTATTTTTTTTACCGCCATTCGGGAAAAATCAATTCATTACCACGAAGCATGAGGATATTCAGCTTTGTGGTGAATCAAATTTTCCCTGAAATTCGTATCAAATTCCACTTCGTCAGGTTCGATTCGCTCAACACAACTCGTTATATAACAAAGGAGGAGATTTATTACTACTGGTGCGCCATATGAACGGGCAGCATATGGCAGATTTATCAAAAGGGGGCAGATAAAGTGCTGAAAACTCAAGTCAAAATAAGTCGCACTGACAAAGGTAGAGACGAGGCCTCACCAAGTGTTCTGGCCCAATGTGATATATGTGGACTTTACATAGGACTGCAGGCAAACTTTAGAATCAGGCACCAATAATAGCCCTAGAACAGGCATGCTCAACCTGCGGCCCTCCAGCTGTTGTAAAACTACAACTCCCACAATGCCCTGCTGTAGGCTGATAGCTGTAGGCTGTTCGGGCATGCTGGGAGTTGTACTTTTGCAACAGCTGGAGGGCCGCAGGTTGAGCATGCCTGCCCTAGAAAAAACAAATAACCTCTTCAGCACTGCTACATTCTAGTTTTGGTTTTGTCAGCCCTAAATCATTAAATCTATCAAATCAGACTAATAATAAATGTAAACTTACCTATCGATGATTCGCCTCCTCCACCATTCAACAGAGGCCTGACGTTTGGAGATTACAACAGACGTTACTGGAAAGATAAAAGGGGCTCTGTAAAGCCAGCCTTTGAAAATCTTATTAGGGGCTTTCAACCTTTTTTCTTATTTTCCTGTAGCACAAAAGATACGGCATATTATGGGTTCCTGGTGGTCTGCAATTTGTTCGAATTGGTTTCCCAGAGGGATAGAGCAGAATAGGCCAAGGTGCCTTTGAAAGCAAAAAAAGGGCTTGAATGTGGGTTGTAATAAATGGTTGGCGTGCCAAAAATATAAGCACACGGACAGTAGATGTAGCAGAGAGATGGGGGAACTCTGATATATGAAATCTATTGTGCCATATGACAAACTCAGCCCAGCTATCGAATTTTTTGCCCTATAAGACGCACCTATAAGGTTTCAGAGGGGGACAGTCAGAAAAAAATATTTTTCATTAGATCTCAGGTCAGACAACTAATGTTAATTAGACCCCAGCTTAGGGTCCTTTCACACTTGCGTTCTGAGGATCTGGCAGGCACTTCCGTCCCGCCGGATCCGTCAGAACGCAAGTCGCCTGAAGCATTAGAAGACTGATCAGGATCCTGATCAGTCTTCGAATTGCTTTCAGGTTACTATGGCAGCCAGGACGCTATTAAAGTCCTGGTTGCCATAGTAGGAGCTGGGAGCGGGGGAGCGGTATACTTACAGTCCGTGCGGCTCCCGGGGCGCTCCTGAATGACGTCAGAGCGCCCCATGCCCATGGATCACGTAATCCATGCGATCACGTGATCCATGCGATCACGTGATCCATGCGTCTGGGGCGCCCTGACTTCACTCTGGAGCGCCCCGGGAGCCGCACGCACTGTAAGTATACTGCTCCCCCGCTCCCCACTATATTTTACCATGGCAACCAGGACTTTAGCGTCCTGGCTGCCATGGTAGCAATTGAGAAAAAGCTAAACGTCGGATCCGGCGATGCGCCGAATCGACGTTTAGCTTAAGAACGGATCCGGATTAATGCCTTTCAATGGGTATTAATTCCGGATGCATGGGGATGATCCTGATCAGGATTTTTCTGGCATAGAGACCCGACGACGGATCTCTATGCCGGAAAACAAAAACGCCAGTGTGAAAGGCCCCTTAGTGCCCCAATCATACCCCGAATGTTACTAAGACCCTCAATCAGACCTCAGATCAGACCCCAATGTGAATGACCCCCAATCAGACCTCAGATGAGACCCCATACCTCATGTCAGCCCCCAGCCATAATTGATCAGCCCCCGCCATATTTGATCAGCCCCCAAACATATTTGATCAGCCCCCAGCCATATTTCATCACCCCCAGCTATAATTCAGCAGCCCCCAGCCTTAGATCACAAAATAAAAAATCCACTTACCTTTTCTGCTCTGGACGCTGCTGCTCCTCACCTCCTCACCTCCAGCGCTCTCTCTCTTCTTCCTGCCGCGGCTGTGCTGTGACCCGAAGCCCTCACGCTATGCGCAACCACAGCATAGCCGACGGCAGAGGGCAAGAAGGCAGTGAGTACAGAGCCTGGGGAGCGCTGCATTTACCGTTTACCGGGCCTCCTGTTCTAATGAGCGCTTCCATAATGGAAACGCTCATTAGTATTCGCCCCATAAGCTGCAGACATTGGAAAAATACGGTATATCTGACAAATTTATATTAAGAAGACATAAACTTATAGATTAACCAGGCCACCAGGGGTGTACCTATAGGGCTGTGATGGCTAACCTCCAGCACTCCAGCTGGGGTGAAACTACAACTCCCAGCATGCTCCATTCACTTCTATGGGGTTCTGAGAACAGCCAAGTGTCTATCTTGGGAGTCATAGTTTTTCCACACCTGTCGTGCCGGAAGAAAGCCATCACATCTATAGGCGGTGCAGAGGTAGCATTTGGACTAGAATTTCCCTAAATTAGTTTCAGCCCGATTCTTCCAAATCTGCCCAAAAATTTCAATTCAAATAGATTCTACCCAAATCAAAAGTGCTTTAAATGTCCAGAGAATCTTAATCACTCTCATCTTTCTCAAATGCAAATGATCATTTGTTGGGTAATCGCTCGTAAAATCATCATTTGTCGGCATCATATCAGGTATGTGCTGGCAACAAACATTGAATCTGTATGGGGATGAACAATAACAGTGGTGATCATTCATCCCTATACAGAAGAAATTATTGCTGCATGTGACTGAGCAGGCAATTTTTGTGAGAGAGAGAGAAAGGGAGGGAGAGTGTGCTCTTTCTCATTACGGAGACCATCAGCATTAAGCATCAGATAAACTTAGTGTTTTTTCTTTTCGGAAGGAAAGCTAATTTAAATATCTTTCCCAGAAACCCAAATGTATGCAAATTAGCTTTCCTTCCAAAAAGAAGAGAATAATCAGCCTGCCTGATACAAGTACATATAACATATGCTAATTTGCATACATTTTTCTCTGAGACACAGACTACAATACTCCTCATGCATACTAGGTGGTCTCCCTAATGAGAAAGAGCACCCTCCCAAGAACAACCAGGGTAATTTTCCCTTGAGACATTCACTACTCTTTTCCTTTTGGAAGGAGAACTGGCTTGCACATCTCACTCAGAGAAGTGTTATGCTGGGGTCTCTGTCTCTCTCTTGTCTTGTAGGACTTATATTTTTCTCTGGTATTTCTGAGAAAGAAATATGAGTCTTAGGAGACCTTAGAGTGTTGTATGTCAATTTTTAGGGCAATTGTAATTTGATTTAGCTAAAATCAATTGAGACCCAAAATGATTTTTTGAAAAATTTGGTGAAGCAGAGACTAAACAAACTTCAAAATGTTTGCTTATCTCTATTAACAGATGGACAATATGGTTATGGCATGGTCTTCTAGAAGGCTTATGTCGGGATGAGTAGGAATACCCTAAGGCTATGAGGTACCAGACGGGCCATGTCAGTAGGTGTCATGGTGCTTCTCTAGCTCAGTCTTCTCCAGTAGATATATGAATGCAGAAACATTTCATCTCTCATTAAATCATTAGTTCAACCTTCAACAAGGAAGCTTCTAAGTGCTGATGGCAACTTCTTCAGTAAATCTTAAGTGACAAGCCCAGGGCAGAGTCAAGGTAATGGTGATTCTTTCTGCTTCTGACGTCATTTTAACCTGACTCTCATACCCGTCGTGTCACCAGGTCAGGCCTGTCTGGATAGGTCTACGATGGCATTGTGCCATTCTATGTTAATATGATACACCTCAAATGACTCTGAGCAATGATAACATGAAAATGGTGTATTCCAGGAACCCCATAGACACTGCATTGGCTCCTACAAATACCTAATATGTGTTTGTTCATACTCATCCTCCTGGTTCAGGAAAAAAGTGTTCCTCAGTATCACTTAAGAACAGGACCCATTCCCCTTCACAGGTCCTGTACCCTTCCATCCAGGGTCGGACTGGCCCACCACAGTACCAGAGGATCCTCTAGTGGGCCCAAGCTCTTACAGTATTGGACCCCTAATATAACAGGGCCATTAGGGTCCTATAAACACAGAGCCCTTAATCATCTGGTGGGCCCAAGGAACTTCAGTCCAACGCTACTTCCATCATTCCTCAGGGGCCCACATCTTGCCCATAACAAGGTAAAAGATGGAAGATGATACTCTAGGGAGAAGTCCGGTGGCCCTGACTGTTTTGCTTAGTACTATATACTTCATTGGTGAGAGCCATGAACATAGCCACCTCTATATCAAAGCAGTGGCAAAAAGGACATTCTTCTTCTGATGCTTGGGGGTCCAAAAATGATTACCCCTCTATCAGGCATTTATAGCATATCCTGTGTGTACCATACGTCTTAAATTCTTCCGATGGAAATATTCCTTTAAAGGAATAGATCAATATCTGATCGGTGGGGGTAACACTTCTGGTACCCCTACCGATCATGCAGTGGAAGAGGCTGTGATGATCAGCTTACCAAGCACAGCGCCATGCATTGTGTAGTGGCTCTGCTTGGTATTGCAGCCTAGGTCCATTCACTTGAATGGGACTAAGTTGCAGCTAGGCCACGTGAGCAATGAACATGACGTCACTGGCCTAAGAAGAGGCCACGGCACTCACGGGAGCCCCGTGGCCTCTTTATACAGAAGAGCCAGGAGTCGGTCTCCAATTGATTTGATATTGATTATTATCCTGAGGTTAGGTCATCAACATTTTACTTCCAGAAAACTCCTTTAAAGGGAGAATATTCTACAGTTTTCAAAACCAGCATCTGGATCTGAATTCTTTTGTATTTGCATCTAATTAAAATTCAGTATCGCCATTGAGTGATTCAACTAAATCTATCTGTATAGCGCCACCTGCTGTTTGTTTGTTTTTCCTTATTTCTTTGTCCTGCTCACTGAGATGGCTGCACATGCCTCCTTAGCTGTGATAGGGAGAGAGATGCAGCAGAAAGACATGCCCCCGAGCTGCAGCAGAATGGACATACCCCCCGAGCTGCAGCAGAATGGACATACCCCCTGAGCTTCTATCTAGATTGCTATAAATCTAGCAGAGCAATTGGAGCAATGGGTGGGGATATTTCTGGATCCATGTGAGGTACGGGGCTGGTTCTAGCTTTTTTTAGAAAGAGATTGCCATGTACTATATGATGCTTGAACAGTTGTTTTTAGCGGTCCGCCAAATAGGGTTCCGTTGTTCCGTGATCCGTGTCCGTTTTTGGTTTCCGTGGTCTGCCAGAAATAAAGGAAGAAAAAAAAAGTGTAATTTTAATATCTCCACCCAGGATAATAGAATATATATGCAGGTCACGGACGCGGACGCAGATGACAGTCAGATGTGCCTCCGCATTTTTTCACGGTCCCATTGACTTGAATGGACAAGAATAGGACAGGTTATATTTTTTTGACGGACAGTAATCACAGACCACAGACGCAGAGGACAAACGGTGCATTTGACGAGTTTTCCACGGACCCATTGAAAACCAAGCACGAAAAACGTCTCAACGGACACGGAATCAAACAACGATCGTGTGCATGAGGCCTTACATTAATCATAGGATAATCCCTTTAAGTAAAATAGAATTACCCTTTAAGTAAAGCTCTAGATCCAAGCCACCCAGCAACCCCAATTACCATATATTTGTTTTACGCCAAGCCTCATGTACTGAGGCTGATTTTCTGTCACCATGTAACGTGAATAGATGTCACACCCCTGCCCCCATGAGCGCTTTGCGATTCGGAAAACATAATTAGCTTGTTCCCTAATAATTTGGATAATTTGTATTCACGCATCACCCCCATTTTTATTTTTTTTACGTTTTTTGTTATGTGCTGTCTACCACATGCTGCCAAGGTCATAAAAACTCACTGAGGATGTCGCTGTTATTTCCAAGAGCTGTGACTTGCCCTAGTTTTAGCTGCAAGCAAGCTGATCTGAGACGGCGAGCAATTCCCAAGGCTTGCGAGTTGTGGGCCCGGAGCGCCGTCTACAATTCTACCGTTAAGTCTCGCTAATTGTTTGGCTACGAGAAGAAAGCGCACAGCATAAAGGTTTAGTCTTCTGGGTAGCTGAAAAAAAAATAATTTACTAAGAATATGGCGTTTAGGGATTTTCAGGCCATGGCTGGCATCACACACGCTATACAACTTTGTTTTCAAAATTGAAAAAGTATTTGCCCCCTTGACTGCCCCTTTAATTCTATGCTGAAATGCAAAGTAAGATAGGAGGAATCTGAGTAGAAACATAACAGGTGATGAAATTGTGGACGCTTTTATTCCCTGAACATATTTTTTCCATGTTCGCATCAACCAGGAGAAAAAAGTAATTGCCCCTTTATACTATAAAGGGGTTAGGCCGTGACTGATGTAAAAATGAATATCAGACACCATATAGTACATGGCAATACCTATCTAACAAAGCTAGGACCAGCCCTGTACCTCACATGGATCCAGAGATCTCCACATCCAACTGCTAAATTTATTTCAGGCTGGCAGCTCATGGGGCGTGGGTTTTTTCAGAGGGTCCTGGCAGCTCAGGGGGCATGTCCTTTCTACTGCAGCTCTTTCCCTGTAACTGCCACAGCTTCTAACAGTTGAAGATTTAAACTGAGGACGTGCGACCACCTCAGGGAGGTGGACAAGAAATAAGGATAAAGAACAAACAGCAGGTGGCGCTATACACAATTTAAAAAAATACAATTTTTTATTACATGCAATCACAAAAGTGTTCAGATCCAGGCTCCAGTTTGAAAAATGAAGAATATTCTTCGTGGGACAACCCCTTTTAAAGAGTTTCCCCAACAAAAATATTTTAAGACAACTAGTTAGACCTTCAGAACTAGATGTGTACAGTTCTGACTGCCTGGATCTTCACTAGAGATGAGCGAAGTTTTTAAAATTTTCGACAAAAAAAATTTGCTTTGTGACAAATTACTTTGACAGGGAACAGCAATTGCGACGTTCTCCGTCATTGAGACCCTCAGATGTTGCGTTCATCGCAAGTTGTGGCATCTGAGATCCATATTAAAGCCTTTTAGTGGTTTTTAATAAAAACTAATTGTAATTGTACTTACCTCATCTATTTGATCGCGAAGAATCCGCAGTGGTCATCTTGCTTGAAGATCCAGCACAAAATCTCACACAGCGCATGATGACATCATCACATCGGCTGGCGTGGTGACGTATTTCGCGCGGGATCTTCAAGCATGATGGCCACGGTGGTCTCTTCTCGCTCAAATGGATGAGGTCAGTATGTTTGTTTGGTTTTTTGCCGTCATTTTAGGGAAAATCGAATTGTTACCACGAAGCACAAGGAAATTTGGCTTTGCGGTGAATCTAATTTTTCCTGAACTTTGTGAACTTTAATTTGCACACCACTAATCCTCCTTACCAATGCAAAAGATGAGACCAAGAGGCACACAGTCCCTGTCCTCACCAGAGAAGGTGGTCAACTGGAGATACATTCTCTTCATTGAAGTCAGTGGGAGACATGTACATGTCCAATCAGCTGCTTGAGTTTCTCCTGATCCCTTTAAGACTAGAGACCCCATAGACATGAGTATAAAGACAGGTTGACTATCTTATGTGTATGCTGGATTTTCATGCAATAAATGATGTCCGGGAAAGGAAAGATCAGATGCGTTACATTTCCGATCTTTTTCTGCTGGTGGCTTGTATCTTATCAGTGGAGCAGAGGTGTGTGACATGGCCTTATTACCTTCTTCATATTGACAACAAGCAAGCTTGGCCAAACCATGGGGTAGTCAGGAGCAATAGTATTTGGCTGAATGAGCAGTTAGTCAACAGCAATTAAAGGTGTATGGGCACTTTTAGGGTAGCTTCATGTGGAGTTTTTTGGAGATGGTTTCAAGGCAGATTTCCCTTAATATTTTTCAGCCAAAGCCAGAAGTGGATCTAGCAGGAAGGAGAAGTTTACATTCCTCCTTTATATTTCCGAATCCTTATGAATCCACTTCTGGCTTTGGCTGAAAAACCTGAAGGAAAATCTGCCTCGAAACCTCCTCCAAAAAACTCCATGTGAACCTACCCTTAGGCTCTGCTGGGACACTTGGTAATGCATCAGATAACTTGCAACCATCCTAAAATCTTGGCTGTGTTGCAGTTCTTTCATCTGTCACAACTTCTTTCTCTATAGGAGGAATTGCGGTCACACTGCAATTTTTTTTGCCTCAACACGTAGGCCACCGATTGTAAAGGGGGAGTTCTTCTCGTATGGAGCATGATCACACATGGGGGGACATTCTGTGCCTATTCTCAGGATTACTAAGGGTTCCAGCAGTAGGACTCCTAAAGTAATACCCCTTCAGCAACTGGTTTATTACACCTTTAGCAGAACGCTGCTAAAGGTGTAGTTTATGTGTAGTTTCGTAGGCGTTGCCTGCCTAGACAAATCTTTGCATCTTTGTCTTATTCTGCAGGATCTGGTAATTTAGGATGCCTACCAACCTCTTGATTTCCTGTATGGGAGATCATCAATGTGCACCTAAATGAACAGAAGTGATGAGTGAAGGTTAGATCTGCTATACAGTAGACTATCTTAACTTTCTACACAGACTTGTTATTGGTTCCTATCAGAAATCCAACTCATGTAACTTCAGGTGGGGGTGGAGGGTAAATGGTAGTGGGTATTGTGGAAATGAACTTCTATCTACCATACGTATGTAGTGATAGGAAGTTATGGATGACATGATGTAGCAAAGAGTGTAAGATCTTAAGTAAACTGCTAAAATCTTGAACTAAATTAAATGTTTTTTGCAATTTTTGATACCAGTAGAAGGGTGAGATGGGTTTGCAGAGATTGTGCCATGGCCATGAATAGTAGAACCATCCTACTGTACACAGCAGTGATCTCCAACCTGCGGCTCTCCAACACAATTGCACAACAATAAATCCCATCGTGTCAGGAGCTGCAGTGTTGAAACAGCTGGAGAGCCTCAGGTTGGAGATCACTGGTATATATCACGATATAGCACCTTGTAACATCATCGGAAGTAAAGTGATGGGTCCCAGGTACAGGACTTGTAGCAGGACCCTGATGATTTCAACTTCACTATATACATTGTCTTACATGTTTTAATAATATACACTGTTCACACCTGAAAAGATATTGACAATGAACCTAGAAAAGTCCAGGCTGAACATCATTATCGTCAGCCTGAATGTTGTGTCTACTCATCTAGTGAAGGTTCTCTAGGGCACTATGTCCTGTAGTGATTTGGCTGGACCTACGAATAGGCATTCATGGCCAAGTCTGCAAAACCTGGCAGTGATCAGTAGGGCCAAATGACAGAATTGGCCCATGTGGATGGAAATACTTCTACATAACATTACCAGCGGCAAATTACAATCATGCATCAAAATCTGAAGACATTGGTTTTCATTGAGGTAAACTTCAACAAGGACACAATTTGGAGCTAGAGCACTAATTCTCTTGGAATAAACCTGCCAAAACATATGGAGCTGTTAGTTGTTTGGCATTGGATTGAATGATTTCAGGATGCTACATGTGTGGACTGCAAAACTGAATATTACAAACAGTTGGTGTACGGCAAACCTTAGTCCTTGACCCAATTTAATCGAAAAGCTTCTTCTGGTGCTAGTACATATATCTCAGTTACTAGAACACAAGAAACACTGAAACCTCTTTAAGTTGACACAAAAATATTCTCCTTTAGGATGGTCTTTCTCGAAGAAGAAGCAAATGTAGATAGATAAAGATAAAATTTCAAGCTTTCGAGACTACTAAGTTCTCTTCTTCAGACATGCCTGAAGAAGAAACCTAAATAGTCTTAAAACTTGCATTTTTGTCATCATCTTGACAGTTAACTAGAGATGAGCGTATTTCTCAAAAATTTGATTCGCCTGGTTTGCCGAATTTTCCGAAACAATTTGGTTTGATCCGAATTTATTTGTGGCAAATAAAAAAAATTGTTTTGTGGCGTTAAAAAATGGCTATTTCCTGGCTGCAGAGAGCCTTTATAGTGGCGTAGAACACTGTGCCTTGCAGTAACACGCATAGGGAGTCTGCTGTGGTAGTGAAACAATACTGTGAGTCAGTATGACATGTAGATGGCAGGCATTACTCTTAGAATCACTGCACACTTAACTTACCGTATTTGGGTAGTTACGGGGCCAAAACTAACCAAATATGAACTCAGCCTTACAGGTCAATGCTAGCGTCAAGAAGAAGCGCACTCCTTTTACTCCGTCATCAGCTGATTCCACATAGATGTCTACAGAACCTGTTTTATTAGACGCTTATACAAGTAGAGCCCCCTCCCCCAACAGAGTGGAGAGGGTGTCAGCAGTAAGTTTGTGTTGACATCACTGATTAATTTGCCCTTCCTCTCACCCGCCAGAGCAATAACCCCCAAAAAATGCTCCCAAGTGCGATCAACTACATCATCATCATCGAGTACTGTCTGCACATAACTGATGTCCTCCTCAATGGTCTCTGGGTCAGGAGCCTGATCGCTCGCAACACCAGCTCCCACGCCACTCTCCTCATCACTACTTGCCCGCCTAGCGGAGGAAGCGGCGGATGTCTCTTCCACATCTTGGCTGGTCAGTAGCTGCTGACTTTCCTCTAGTAGCTCATCCTCGCTGTACAGTGGAGCTGAGCCCACAGCATATAGTACTTGTCTGGCTTAGGGAACAGAAAAGGACAGAAGCAGGTTGAGGACAGGTGAGGGCACAGGGCCTGCTCCCGGGCCATGCCAACTAAGGGTTGTGTCTGACAAACCCACCGACTCTTGGCTGGGGGTGTCTGATGTCACGGGACAAAGTGGATGAAGGAGTCAAGCATTTAAAAACCGCTGGGTTGCTGGTCAAGACATGACCAATAGATGACACCGGGAGCTCAGGCCTCTCGCTGCGACTTCTGCTGCAACGACCCCTTACTCTGCTGCTACCTGTGCCTGCGCCAGAAACATTAAGGCCTCTGCCACTCCCCCGTGCAGGGCCTGGCACTTCTCTGTCTGACATACTGTTAGATCAAATAAATAAATAAAAAGGAAATTAAAACACCCCAAAAAAGTCTGCAATTTTCTCACTTCACCACACAACGGCAGATACTTTTTTTTTTGTGCCACTAATACACACCAAAAAGGGCTTTAGAACATATAACTGCACCGCTGAACGGTAAATAATATATATAGATTTTTGCCACTAATACACGCCAAAAAGGGCTGTCATTTTTTCACTTCACCACACAACGGCTAATAAGCCCTTTTTTTCACACTAATACAAACCAAAAAATGCTTTAGAACATATAACTGCACCACACAAGGGCAAATAGGACGTAGAAATATTTCCTTGTAATAAACCCTATTAATGGCTGTATCAAACAGCACTTGCACCCCAATAACATGAACAGTTTGCTGGAATTACAGAGCTGTATAATGGCAATTTGGATCCGCAGTCAGTGCAGCAAGGTGTAATAGGATTGTTCCTATTACCTAGGCTGCAACGTCCCCTACTGAACCCTGTTCTGCCTCAATACTGTGGAATAATTCCTCCCTATCCTTTCCCTACACTTCTATACAGCAAAATAAAAGTTTTAAAGTATTTTCTACCACTGTCCCACTGTCTCTCCCTACACTAAGTGCACTGGAAAATGGCTGAATCCAAGATGACTGAGGCTATTTGTAGGGCTGTGACATCACAGGGCTGGCTGGCTGCTGATTGGCTGCATGCATGGCATTGTGGGTGATCCCTCGTTCCCAGAGTTCCTTGCTCCATGTCCTCACACGTGCAGCAGCCACTTTGGGAAGAAATGCGATTCGTTACCACGAAGCGTGAGGAAATTCGTATTCGGTCAACTTCGTAAACTTCAATTCGCTCATCTGTACAGTTAACCATTAAAAGGTATCAGGCACTAAGTAATCACATTTTTATATCTTCTGTAAGAAATAGGTTTAGAGTAGAAGGTCATGGGAGATTGGATGCAGAAGTAACCACGTCTTATCATCCCTGAGAAAGTCAGAAAAATTGCAATAAGCCATATTTGTTGAACTAAAACATCTTGTATATTCATTAGTCTCGGTTACTGGTCTCAGCTCAGCCTTGGTCAACCATCCCGATCTCGCTTTTAGAGTCTTCATCTTGAAGGCATCTAACTTGTGTGAGAAGCCGAGCATCACAGCAGTAATACAGTGTTGATCGGGGCTCTCTACCTTACTGGATGCCAGGCCAAACTTAATAATGAGACCATCCTCACAAATTTGCCATACAATTTGAGTCGTAAGAGCCATAACCATACTCTTTCCCAGTTGTGCACTGCAGAGTCAGAATTATTATTTCATAGAGAATACATTTATTTATTAAAATAGACATCAGGAGAGCTGTCAGGGTCTTCTGTAAGGCCAAAATTGTCTATCCATCATGTAACCCCTAGCATTCAGGGTTGAATGTATAGATTACAAAGCATGAGGAGATGACAATAATGTCTTCAGTGTATTTCCAATATTACTATTGCAGAGTCTACTCCGGTGAATCATAATATGGGAAGTTGTATTTATTATGGGCCATTGTATTTTCCACCAGGCATTTTACAGTAAGCCAATGTACACATAATTAAAGGGGGTCTCTCAGTGTTTCAAAACATGAATTCAAAAGATTTGAGAATAAATAAGCTTACGCAGGCTAAGTGAATAAATAAATTTACATCTGAGGAAAAGGTTCAGTCCACTTAGCCTCCACCCTATATCTGAATACCCTGGGCAGGCAAAGTAGCTTGGTAGATGCTCAATCTGGCCTGGCAAAAAAGCTCCTGGGGCATATGCCTTGGTGCTCCCCCCTTAGATATGTCCTACACAAAACAAACACTTTACTCTTAAGCTCCTTTTGATCAGTGAAGTTTTCAATCTGTTGATACAGTATTGCCATAGCATTATCATAGAAACATTACTTAGAAACATTGTCATAGAAACATTAAAATTCAGTCTCTCCGAGCATCCTGTCACACACTGGTGGGTGAGATAATGATACTGCTGCCAGTAATAAGATACCAATCCCTCCTAGGTATTATGTCTTTGAGTTTACTGAATTTGTTCCCCTGCTTTTCTTCGAAATATCAATATAAATCACTGGATATTCGGACATCGCTCTCTGATGAGGGATCCAGGGCCTCGCATTGCACTAATGCTGGTTAAGGTTGCCCCCCTAGGGAGGATCATGTCACCGTTATCATATATCCCTTGTCTTAAAGCAGCCTGACTGTCTTTCATATAATTTGCTAGAAACTGCCCTGTATTATTTGTATTGTAGAAGACGTCCTGTTATATTCTTATTATTACTTGATATATCCTAATTATTCAATTACCCAGATAGAGTGCATATGAGGGGTGGCGGCACGCAGCATGAGCATGCACGTTATACATAATGCCATTATAATTATTCAGAGGTGGTGTAAGGTAATGCACTGTAATAACCTTAGTCATGTGTCTGCGGGCAAGGTTCCTGAATTTGTCAGCATTATAGATATGTATAATTGTATGATATCATGACTTACAGACTGCTGCACAATGATCAGTTACTCATTATAAAGACCTACACTATGGTGTCTTAAAGGGGGTGTTCCAGTTTTTATTTAATTAATTAATGTGAAAAGTTTAAAATTAATTATGTAACGTAAAAATATATAAAACAGTAAATAAATACAATAAATAAATGTAAATAAAATGTAAAAATAAAAATAAATTTAAAAAAGCAATTCAACTTAAAGAACTATGCAAAAAATAAAAAATAAAAGTAAATAAATAAAATGTAAACAAATTTAAATAAATTGTAAAAAAATAAAGAAAAATGTGAAAAAAATTAATTTTCTAATATATAGTATTTAATTTTTTTCCCCTAACATTTTTCTTAGAATTATCCAAAATTAAACAATGACATACATGGTTTTAATTTAAAGTAACATTCAACTCCCCCAAAAATAAAACGTCATACGATTACTTACTAGAAAAATAAAAGAAATTAAATCATCCAAACGTGAGGAAGTGAAAACAAGCAAAAACAAACTTCTTCCCGTCTTTAAGACGGACTTGTTACCTCTCCTGAATTGTCTATTATAGCAAATACTTGTATTCCCCCACGAAATAACAATTCTAGAGCATCAGAATTATGCACTGTGCTGATCCTGTTATTACTCCTAGAAATGTAAAAAGATATTTTATTCAGTAGGGCAAATCCCTAAAAATTGTGATACTGTCCAATCTGTAGTGACCATGTTATAGTTCCACTGCCTTAGTGACTTTGTTGTCGAATCCCCTTCCATTTACCTGGGTCTTGCAAAAATCCACGTGCTTGTCTTTGGTTTAACTCCATTAAAATGAACAGAACTGATTTTCCATCACAGAAATTTCTGCAACAAAATCTGCTACGTGTGAAGGCAGCCTTGAACTGTGTAAAGACACACCCATGGGTGTTACCATTGGCATTGTTCTAGTCATGCGCTGTCAACACTGGCAGTGTGAGGGGGCACGCCCCCAATTGTTAACACCTAACACCTTTCTAGGGGTGATAACAGAGGGACAGTATAATGCAGAGTCAGAATTATTATTTCCTAGGGAATACATTTATTTATGTATTAAAATAAACATCAGGAGAGCTGTCAGGGTCTTCTGTAAGGCCAAAATTGTCTATCCATCATGTAACCCCTAGCATTCAGGGTTGAATGTATAGATCACAAGGCAAGTGGAGGTGACATGGATGTCTTTAGTGCATTTCCAATATTATTATTGCACAGACTCTACTCTGGTGATTCATATTCTGGGAAGTATCATTTTTCCACCAGGCATTATACAATAAGCCAATGTACACATAATAAAAGGGGGTCTCTCAGTGTTTCAAAATGTGAATTCAAAAGATTTAAGAATGAATAAGCTTACGCAAGCTAAGTGAATAAATATATTTACTAAGTGTGATTAAATATAAGATAACACAGGCAAATCACATATAGAATAGTACAAAGTAAATAATCCTCACTAGCCTAAATGCAATATGGGGGACTCCGAGTCAGCCATGCTATAACACGTGGCTGTCTACCACGTTATAACACATGACTAAAACCCTAGGCATAAGGGAAATCAATACTTACATCCTGCCTAGAATAAAGTTGTCAATGGAGTGCCAACTAATGTAAATATGTAACAAAATGTATACCTTTTAGTCCCTCCTGCAGTGTGCAGCACCCATGTCTCTGAGATGGGGGATGGGTATGATCTAACTATCTCTAACCCACTACATTACAAGGAGGACTTTATTACACATAATATTAAAGGTAATATAAAAGAGACAGAATTAAAGGGGACAGAATCAAACGGTTCTTCAAAATACCCTTACAATACACTCACATAAAAAAAATAAAAAAAATCTAGTATGGTGGTCAGATCATCGATGCTTGGTGAGCAGTGTGGCCAAAAATTCTGACCATGTACTGAATGGATTAGTCCCACTAACACAGCTGCCCTTTGTTCTGGGGGACCCCCCTTTATGACGCCCTAAAAATGCATGTGGACAGAGGTCACCCATCCTCTAAAATTTTTCCATTGCATTCCTGGGGTGCTTATCACCATCCTGTGGACCATCTCCATTAGCAAGCAGCAGAATTATGAATACAGCTCCAGACAGTTACTGTACCTTTTATGTAGACTGTATGTATAGATGGAGGTGTAAGGTGAGCGTGCACATTACGATTCCATTGTTTCTCCCCCGTTTTAATGATATAATTGATGTTGTGGTGCATTTGGCAGGCACATCCAGTAATAAATGATAGTCTTTCTGTCTGAAAACAATTGCATCATTAGCAAGCGCGCTAGACGTCTCTTTCCTCTAAATCTTCCTTCTCCCCTCCCTAATCATTTGCAATTCACTGTACGACTCTTACTCGTTCCTGTTATCTTCAATACCGGAATCTAAAAAGTATATAATGACACTTAAGTATATGTCAACCTGTCTATATGGTAATATTATATTTTACAGTTTTACATTGGGAGCTGTATAAATCTGTATGCAGTGAGCTCCCCTAGTGGTGGCTTGAGGTAGACATAATTTTAAGGGTCCATTCACACGTCTGCAAGTGTTTTGCGGTCCGCAAATTGCGGATCCGCAAAACACGGCCATCGGACATGTGCGTTCCACATTTTGTGGACCGCACATGGCCAGCACTTTAATCAGAAATGCAGACATGGGCAAGAATAGGACATGTTCTATTTTTTTGCAGAACGGAAGTGCGGTTGTGGAACGGAAGTGCGGTTGTGGAACGGAAGTGCGGTTGTGGAACGGAAGTGCGGATGTGGACAGCACACTGTGTGTTGTCCGCATTTTTTTCCGGCCCCATTGAAAATGAATGGGTCCGGATCGGACCCATTTTGCGGACATGTGAATGCTGGGCCCCCTATCACTAAAGACACTAGCCTGGACTAGTAGGCAGATCATTAAGAGTAAAGGCTACTTGCACACGACCACATGTGTTTTGCGGTCTGCAAATTGAGGATGTTCCGTATGGTATCCGTTTTTTTTGAGGATCCATTGTAAAAATGCCTATCCTTGTCGGCAAAGGCTGCGGAACAGACATACGGATGCGGATAGTACACGATATGCTGTCAGCATTTTTTGCGGACCCATTGAAATGAATGGGTCTGCATCCTATCCGCAAAACAAACGGAAAGGACACGGAAACAAAATACGTTCGTATGCATGTAGCCTTAGGGTGCATTCACACAACCGTAAGTCTGGGTTCGCATCCGTGGAACAGGTGTGGACCCATTAATTTCAGTGGGGCCGCAAAAGATGCGGACAGCACACCGTGAGCTGTCCTCATCCGTAATTCTGTTCCGTGGCCACACAAAAACTATAGAGCATGTCCTATTCTTGTCCGCAATTGCGGACAAGAATAGGCATTTTCTATATAGCACCAGCCGTGTGCAGACTGCAAAATGCGGAATGCATGCAACCGCTATCTGTGTCTTGCGGATCCGCAATTTGAGGACCGCAAAACACTTCCGGTCGTGTGAATGCACCCATAAGCTGTCCATACGCTGCCAATAGCTGTCTGCTGGATGCTCGCCCGGCCAACAGCTGTTCCCAACAAACTGCCCATAAACATGCCTGTTCATTTCAGCCGAGCATGCAGGTGTTTTCAGTGCAGTAGTGACTTATGATCAGGTATGTTGAAATTCAACATGTCCGATCCTTTTTCCCTGTCCATTTCATGCACATTAGATAATTGGCCGGTCCTACCAATATTGTTCGGTTCAGCCAACCTAAGTCTGTGTACGACACCTTAAAGAGGAGCTGTCCCCTCTCCTGACATGTCTGTTTTAGGAACTACTTGCAGTTCCGCATTTAATATCAATTCTGGAGCATCTATTCCTATGACTCTATGTTGTGCCGGTCCTCTATTATTCCTGCTAGAAGTTATGAATGAATTGCTAGCGGTTAGCAATGAAGGTCCAGATGGGTGTTACCAGTTGGGGCTGTGTCCCTGCACAGTCTGACGCTGGCAGCACTGATCGGATAGTGTCAGACACACCTGCAACTCAGAACACCCGTCTGTTTTGTTTTTTTTTTTGCAAATTACTAGCAATTCAATCATAACTTTTTACAGGAATAATAGAGGAATGGCACAACATAGTCCTAAAAATAGATGCTCCAGATTGTTATTACATGGGGAATGCAAGTAGTTACTAAACCAGACATGTCCAGACATGTCCTCTTTACATATTGGGATACCCAACCTGCGGCTCTCCAGCTGTTGCAAATCTACAACTCCCAGCATGCCCAGACAGCCTACAGCTATTAGGGCATGCTGGGAGTTATAGTTTTGCAACAGCTAGAGGGCCGCAGGTTGAGCATCCCTACAGCGGCCCTACAGCATGGAAAACTAGCCTTTAAGAGATTGTTATTTAACCTCTTCCGATGTCACGAGAGGGCCTCACAATGTCTTCATTTGAGCACATGGAACATACATACTCCGTGACAGCTATGAACAAACGGAGATGTACGGAGCAGTAAACAACCTTTGGCGATCCAACTATTTCAAAACTACAACTGCCAGCATGCCCTGTTGATACTGGGAGTTGTAGTATTAAAACAGCTGGAGATTGACAAATTGACGAAATTATACAGAACAATAAATAATACAATTTTTGTATTTTTATTATTGTGTATTATTATTATTATTATGTATTCTAATATTGTATTTTGGCAATTTTGTATCTTTTATTTGTCAGTATGAGGCCTCATGCACATGACTGTATCAGTTTTAGAGTCTGAAAACTGTGGATCCGCAAAATACAAATACGGTCCATGGGCCATTCACATTTTTTTCAGTACCCATTGACTTCACTGAGTCAGTGGACTGCATTTTACAGACCAGAATGGGACATGTTCTATAACGTGCTATGGACATACAGATGCAGACAGCACACAGAGGTCACCCTCAGAATGGGACATGTTCTATAATGTGCTATGGACATACAGAAGCAGACAGCACACAGAGGTCACCCCCAGAATGGGACATGTTCTATACCGTGCTATGGACATACAGAAGCAGACAGCACACAGAGGTCACCCCCAGAATGGGACATGTTCTATAATATGCTATGGACATACAGAAGCAGACAGCACACAGACGTCACCCCCAGAATGGGACATGTTCTATAACGTGCTATGGACATACAGAAGCAGACAGCACACAGAGGTCACCCCCAGAATGGGACATGTTCTATAACGTGCTATGGACATACAGAAGCAGACAGCACACAGAGGTCACCCCCAGAATGGGACATGTTCTATAACGTGCTATGGACATACAGATGCAGACAGCACACAGACATCACCCCCAGAATGGGACATGTTCTATAATATGCTATGGACATACAGAAGCAGACAGCACACAGACATCACCCCCAGAATGGGACATGTTCTATAACGTGCTATGGACATACAGAAGCAGACAGCACACAGAGGTCACCCCCAGAATGGGACATGTTCTATAACGTGCTATGGACATACAGAAGCAGACAGCACACAGAGGTCACCCCCAGAATGGGACATGTTCTATAACATGCTATGGACATACAGAAGCAGACAGCACACAGAGGTCACCCCAGAATGGGACATGTTCTATAACGTGCTATGGACATACAGAAGCAGACAGCACACAGAGGTCACCCCCAGAATGGGACATGTTCTATAATATGCTATGGACATACAGAAGCAGACAGCACACAGAGGTCACCCCCAGAATGGGACATGTTCTATAACGTGCTATGGACATACAGAAGCAGACAGCACACAGAGGTCACCCCCAGAATGGGACATGTTCTATAACGTGCTATGGACATACAGAAGCAGACAGCACACAGAGGTCACCCCAGAATGGGACATGTTCTATAACGTGCTATGGACATACAGAAGCAGACAGCACACAGAGGTCACCCCCAGAATGGGACATGTTCTATAATATGCTATGGACATACAGAAGCAGACAGCACACAGAGGTCACCCCAGAATGGGACATGTTCTATAACGTGCTATGGACATACAGAAGCAGACAGCACACAGAGGTCACCCCCAGAATGGGACATGTTCTATAATATGCTATGGACATACAGAAGCAGACAGCACACAGAGGTCACCCCCAGAATGGGACATGTTCTATAACGTGCTATGGACATACAGAAGCAGACAGCACACAGAGGTCACCCCAGAATGGGACATGTTCTATAACGTGCTATGGACATACAGAAGCAGACAGCACACAGAGGTCACCCCAGAATGGGACATGTTCTATAACATGCTATGGACATACAGAAGCAGACAGCACACAGAGGTCACCCCAGAATGGGACATGTTCTATAACGTGCTATGGACATACAGAAGCAGACAGCACACAGAGGTCACCCCCAGAATGGGACATGTTCTATAATATGCTATGGACATACAGAAGCAGACAGCACACAGAGGTCACCCCCAGAATGGGACATGTTCTATAACGTGCTATGGACATACAGAAGCAGACAGCACACAGAGGTCACCCCAGAATGGGACATGTTCTATAACGTGCTATGGACATACAGAAGCAGACAGCACACAGAGGTCACCCCAGAATGGGACATGTTCTATAACGTGCTATGGACATACAGATAGCAGACAGCACACAGAGGTCACCCCCAGAATGGGACATGTTCTATAATATGCTATGGACATACAGAAGCAGACAGCACACAGAGGTCACCCCAGAATGGGACATGTTCTATAACGTGCTATGGACATACAGAAGCAGACAGCACACAGAGGTCACCCCAGAATGGGACATGTTCTATAATATGCTATGGACATACAGTAGCAGACAGCACACAGAGGTCACCCCCAGAATGGGACATGTTCTATAACGTGCTATGGACATACAGAAGCAGACAGCACACAGACGTCACCCCCAGAATGGGACATGTTCTATAATGTGCTATGGACATACAGAAGCAGACAGCACACAGAGGTCACCCCCAGAATGGGACATGTTCTATAACGTGCTATGGACATACAGAAGCAGACAGCACACAGAGGTCACCCCCAGAATGGGACATGTTCTATAATATGCTATGGACATACAGAAGCAGACAGCACACAGAGGTCACCCCCAGAATGGGACATGTTCTATAAGTTGCAGACAGCACACATCCATATGTCTGTTCCACAAATTATAGAACATGTCCCTTTCTGGTCTGCAAAATGCGGTCCACGGACCCATTGAAGTCAATGGGTCCTCAAGAAAGTGCAGCTGGTACTCAAGCGGTATTTGTACTTTATGGAGCCACAGTTTGAGGACCGGAAAACGGATACTGTCATGTGCATGAGGACTGAATGATCCCATCTACTTTGTAAAGCCTGCGCAGGACCCCAGAGGAGCTACACTTTTAGCAAGCAAGGGGTTGGGGAACTGGTCTGAGGCTCGTGAACAGGGGGTATCTGGGGTGGCAATGCCAGCTCCATACTGGGGTACCATTATGCATATTTATCTTTACCATGTGGTCGTTATACCGTATGCACATATTGTATATGCACATTGCCTGCTTGTTCTGCTTGCACTAACTGTATCCAGTCTCCGCAATTTCTAGTAACTCTGCTTTCTCTTCCTCTCTTCCTTCATTTTGCTTGTGCTAAATGGAACCTGCAGATGAATTTCCAGCAAGTAAGTGACCATTTCATGTCCACTGACAGAGAGTGTCCTAAATAATGAGTGATGTTGTGTGAAATACGCATATAAAAAAGACTCACATTGTAGACTTCGGCCGTACTTTCCAAATCCATACCCTCCCTTAAAGAGGTTGTGAGAAACAATGCACCTCATGTTCACGGGCTGGGTCAAAAAATTGTGGCTGCACTTGACTGTTGATGAGCTGCAATACTGAACACAGCCCATAGACGAGAGGGGCGCCATTTCTCCAGAACCCTTAAATATACAAGACGGTCTCCTCTTTTATTAGCTTGGTAGCAATTGCTATTCAGTCAGCCATTCCTAACTACCATATTACAGTTTTTTTGTTTTTTTTAAAGGGGTTTTCAAGGAATAGATATTGATGACCTATCATTAGGATCGGTGTGATTGTGAGGATCCAACCCCCTAGGAACTGAAGCAATGTGCAAAAGTGGCCATGATGCTTGCTTGATTGCAGCTGCCCCTTCAATTGTTTCTAAACACAGTGGCTCACCTCCAGTCAAGGGAGTGGATCTTAAAGGGGTTTTCCAATAATCAAAACTGATCCTCTCCTGTAGGTCAGACCGCATATGCGCTACCCTACCAGTCCATTCAATATCTATGGAACTACGGAGACACCCGACTTGGCTCAGTCCCGTAGAGATTGAATGGAGCATTAAAGGGATTATTCAAGTTTAGAGCTGAACCTGGACATATCCCAATTTTCACCCCTCCGATACCCCTGATAGGAGCATCGGAACATTTTATGTGCAGGGCAAAGGCATTTTTTGGAGATCCGGTTACGTACCCGGCTCACCATAAGGACTGCTAGGCGGAGGCCTCCGCCTAGCAGTGGGCCCAGGGATGTCATCGGCACTAATGGGTGGGCTTTAGGGCCGCTTTACCGGCTAGGGCAGCGCTAAAGCCGGCCCATCAGAGCCGGGGGCGTCACTGGGAACTCTACAGGGCGGAAGCCTCCGCCTAGCAGTGTACCAGTGTGAAGAAAGCTCTTGCCCTATATACATGAAATGCTCCGATGCTCATATCAGAGGGGTTAGATGGGTGAAGATTGGGGATATGTCTAGGTTCAGCTCTGAACCCGGACAACCCCTTTAATGCACAATGCATCATTCAATCAGGGGACCAAGATGGCCATACTCATTAGATTATTGGACAGTCCTCCAATGTGTAAGGGGGTCTCCCCACTTTCTTCTTTGAAGTTGGAGAAAAGAGGGATCGGGCTGATTGATTTCAACATGCTCAATCCTCTTTTTCTCAGGAGAGATAAGCTGCCTCCTGGGGGGTCTGGCTACAGCTTTTTCCCCTCTACCCCATTCAGATCACATGCTTGCCTGGCTGAGCTGAGTGTGCATATGCATAGGGGGCTTTGGAGGGACAACTGTCTAACAAATGAGCGTTCACATATCTAAAGTGTATGTCCAGCTAAAGCTTTAACATTGGCCACCCTAATGCACATCCAGGGCTAGATCGGAACCAGACACATTTTGGTAAGTGACGTGGTCCACTGGTCTTGGCAAGACCATAGCAATCTAATCTGGGGGAAGCGGCCTTGGTGTGTTAAAGGGTCACTGAAAGAGACGTATCAAAGGTTTTGGTCGGTTGGGGTCTGAGCGCTGAGACTCCCACCCATCTGTAGTGGAACTGAGATGGGTCGTAGATTTCTACAACTGCGATATGCAATTAGTGGGGGTCTCAGAGCCCAGACCTTCATCAGTCAAAACCTTTGATATGTTGATAGGACATGTCAAATGTTTTACTAGCTCAGTGCCCTTTTAATCCAAGGGGGAGGTAGACAAGGGCCACACACACCTGTCCTGACCACCCTTCTCACAAGCTTCACTCTAACCACCATCCACGGTGATCCTTACATTGAACTGTGAAATATATGAGATGCCAAACCAAAATTCCACCATGGTCATTTCCCCTATTGCCCCATAGTGCCACGGTCCGTACTTTATTAGTACCACGGATAGTCACTTGGTAAAGTTGTTTTTTGTGGGTATTTTGAAATTCTGGAAATCATCGGAGAAAGAGTTTACTAATAACTTGTATGTTTTTTTTCTCCTTTTTCCTTTAGCACAATTATTTCCTCCATCTTTTACTGAGCAGCCCCCCAAAAAGTATGTGGTGTACCCCAACGATGATATTATACTCAAATGTGAGGCGAAAGAGAAATCCAAAACAACGTAAGTCCAAAATGAAGAAGTGGTAGCCCGGGACATGAAACAAGGGCTATATGAATATTACTATAATAATAATAATAATAATAATAATAATAATAATAATATTAATAGTAGTACCAGTATAATTATTATAATTATTATTAGTAGTAGTAGTATTAGTAGTAGTAGTATTATTATAAAACCCCCAAAAAGTATGTGGTGTACCCCAACAATGATATTATACTCAAATGTGAGGCGAAAGAAAAATCTAAAACATCCTAAGTCCAAAATGAAGAAGTGGCAGGACAAGAAACAGGGGCTATATGAATATTGCTATAATAATAATAATTATTAATAATTATTAATATTATTACCATTTTTATTATTAATGTAATAATTACTATTATTAGTAGTATTATTGTAATAATAATAATAATAATAATAATAATAATTGGCTGCGGTCATATGAAGGCCAACAGCACCAGTATCATGATGAATTGTGCCAAATGATATCTCTTGTAAATGACAAACTCAACTCTGCTAAATCTAAATACAGCTGAAATAGTACCCTAGGTGTACAGCAATCACATATCTGCAATCTGCCATCTGATTGGTTGCTATATGCTTACAGTTGTCCGTTCTAGTTTCTGTAAATGAGGCACATTTTGATTTTCCTTGGTTTGGCTTGGGTAGCCCTAATTATCATAGCAGGTGACAAATCTGCTTTGGATCCATGGTGGTAGGATCCCTGCTGTGAACTGGCTTCCCTTCTTTGTCACAGTGTATTCCTGCAGCCACCACTAGGGGGATCTCACGTCAGACAGATGTATACAGCTCGCATTGAGTTCATTACGAGTTCTCATGCAGTTAGCTCCCCCAAGTGGTGGCAACATGCAGTCAGAATTATATCATTTATCAAGTCATAAAAACAAGGAGATTCCAGAGCCATGGGGGCCCTATTATTTCCAAAACTATAGATTAATATATGACCTGAGCAATACCTGCACATAATTAACCTGCTCTGGACTGGCTTTGTCACAGTGCATTCTTTCAGCCACCAATAGGGGGAGACTCACTACAGACAGGTGTACACGCTCTCATTGAGTTTATTATTAGTTCTCATGCAGTTAGCTCCCTCTAGTGGTAGCAATATGAAGTCAGAATTACATCATTTATCTAATCAGAAAAAAACAACCAATTGCTTGGGTTAACCATAGTAACATTGTAACATTGGTGCTAAGGCATGAGTACATGTTAAGCCGGCCATGCTCATTCAAACCTAACAAGTTCAGTGGGAATGGTCAACCATCTGATGTGTATGGGGGTGTCTCAACATTCAGTTAAGACGACTTACCTCCCCTCTCCTCATTCAGAACACATGCATGGTCAGGACCGGGATGAAATGAATCCAAAGTCTATATTACGAGCTCCATATGGACTTTATCCATTACTATCTGCTTGTTCCAGGTATTCATGGGAGAAGGACGGGTTGCCGTTTGAGCCAAATGACACCAGAGTGGTTCGAAGGAAAAATTCGGGGACCTTGACTATTACTAATTTCAACGGGAACATGAAGGAGTTCCAAGGCACGTACCGCTGCTTTGCCAGTAACGAGCTTGGCACAGCGGTGTCCAATGAGGTCCGTGTCATCACAGAAGGTATGTTTGACGTTTTTATATCACAGTGTGTCACTTCTTAGGGCAGCAGTTTGCGCTCCAGAGCTGTTGCTCTTTTTAGGAATTTGACAGAGAGAATCCTTTAGGAAAGAGAGAAGGGAGACGGCACATGCGCACTGCGCGCGCCCTCTCGTCAAACAGTTGATCGGCAGGCGAGCCGGGTGTCGGACCCCCGGCGATCTGATATTGATAACCTATCCTGAGGATAGGTCGTCAATAAAAAAAAGCCCAGGGAACCACATTAAGAAATTGGCATTGTGGAGAGGGGGGGGGCGGTTTCAGTTTTCAACTCAGGCAGCAGAAAGGCTAGGAGCACCCCTGTGTGCGGTATGCGGAGCACCTGAAGAACAGACAACCACATGGCAGCCCATGTGCACCCTTACAATACACAGCTGGAATTTTATTTTTAGCAGGAAACGAAATGTAAATTATTGTAATTGGGATAATTCCTAGCCGCTCTGCTAATCAGAAGATCTGCGGCCTTCATTAACATTTCCAAGCTCACGATTGGCATTACAGACGTGATTAAAAGGGAAGTATTCTTATGAAAGCGATGTCTGACCTTCACGGGGTCTATGTAAAGCACAGTCATCTTTTGCTTCTACCTGCTCCGGCTGTGCGCTGTTACCATGGAAACGGTTGCCTCGGTAACTATGCTGCCGATGATGTAAAATGGGAATTTGAATTGTACGCACCCCGGGTGCACGCCTCGCCTCCTTGTGTAATTCTAGCCGTGCCGTTATGGGCACAGCCATAGTAAGTCGCCCGTAGGGATATAAAATGATAATATGCTATAGGAATATGGGTTATATTGAGTATATTGGGTTGTCCAGCTCTGAAAATAAATGTTTTTCCCTTGGAAATACGTGCAGAGGCACCCAGTAGTCAGCTGTAATGTGTGGAGAATATTACAGCAGATGTTCGATTCCCCTGCAGCACCTCCACAGGTGAAATAAAGCATTACATGGTGACCATCAGTAGGCTATGCAGCTGGGTCCTCCAAATCTTCTCCTGCCAGGATGTGGCCGCCAGAGGTGATCAGGACTATGGAAACAGCCAATCACACTGCACTACATTGCTTTCTTAGCTACCTTAAAAGGGAGTATAAAGCTTGCTTTAATTGACATGAGGTACAATTTTGTTTGAAACACATCTACTTGCGCTTAAAGAGATTGTCCCATCTTGGAGATTTGACATATCATTAAATGTCAGATTGGTGCGGTGTCTCCAGAATGGTGCCCCGAAGTGATCGAAGAGTACAGTTCAGTGCCCTCTCCATCCATTGGCATGGGACTTCCAAAAACAGCCAAACAGATGAGCTCTGCTATTTTTAGGAAGTCCCATACCAGGTAATGGAGAGCAGGCCAAGCAAGCGTGGCCACCACTCCATTAACCATTATGGGTCTTCAGAAAATAGCTATGCTAGCCCTCACCTTTTTTCGTAAGTCTCATAGTGGTGAATAGAGGGTGGGCACATATGTACAACTTGCTATTCCTTTATTTAGGAGCTCCATCCTGGAAATAGAAACAGGTCCCAGGGATGAGACCCGCACCTATCTGACATTGATGGCATTTTCTAGCTATTTGCCATAAATATCCCAGACGGGAAAATTCCTTTAAAAGGTTCTTCACTTCGAATAATCTCCACGTGTCGGAGACTTTACTTGACAATAAGCTAAGCACAACATGTCTCTTTGCTGGAACTATCAGCTATTATTTTTGGGGACACCTACGTAGGTTTTCCAGCAGTACCACCACAGGAGAAATGAAGCATTACATAGGGCTCATTCAGATCAATGGATTGTCTGTGTAGTCTAGGACAGAACAAGTTTCCAGAGCCAGGGACACTTAACTGGTCACAAGGAGAAGGTCTCACAAAAGACCCACCTATCAACTCAGAATCCCTTAAGGGTTACGGGCCACACGGTCAGGTTTCTGCAGTGAACTAAAAAACGAGAAGAAATAATATACGTTCTTTATAGTTTCTCTCCTTTTAAGATCCACTCCTGATTTTGGCTTCCAAAACTGTATGCAGAAACCATGACCTTTATGGTCATACCCTAATAGGGTGTAAGAAAATGGGTTTTCTAAACTGGATGACCCCTTTAGTCTGGCAATTAAATGTTATACATCTCGGGTGATTAATGATAACATGCTGTCTTTCTCCAGCTATGCCTAAATGGCAGAAAGAGAACATACGACCTGTTGAGGCTGAAGAAGGAGACTCAGTCGAACTGCCTTGCAATCCCCCAAAGAGTGTCGTACCTCCACGGATCTTCTGGATGAACAGCAGTGAGTGAATCCTTGAAGCTCTTTCTTGGATCTAACTTTTAAAACTGAAGACGTGGTCAATAAGAAATACTATATACTCCATAAAATGTTGAAAACTGCTGGGCAAGCCAAGGTCATGCTAAACCAGTATCTGAAAAGTATGCCTTTCAATCCAATTCAAAAGCGTCAGTCTAAATTGCAGTACCAAACACGACCCATGGACAACTGTGTCACCATTTCTGGATGCAGGCACTCATTTTTTAAAAAAAATCTCAAACAGCCTCTTTAATTTATTTTACTTGCTGATACCAGAACTGTATATTGCACAATGTCTCATATGTATCTGTTACGTGTTCCTTTCTTTTGTATCAGCTCTTTTACACATAATTCAGGATGATCGTGTCACTATGGGATTGAATGGGAAGCTGTATTTCTCTAATGTGAAGGCAACAGATAACCATCCAGACTACATTTGCCATGCCCAGTTTGTCGGAGCCCGAACCATTGTGCAGAAGGAACCCATTGAACTCAAAGTCTTACCCTGTAAGTAAAAGACTCAAAAGGGTTTGCCCATCTTGTAAAGTGACGGCGCTTTTAAGTATCGCCTGCCCACAGGCGATCCTGGCCACCTGGGTGTTCAAGGATCTGCATTTGGCCCAATTCACATGAATGGGTTTTCTGCTGGGAAGGTGGACCTTGCGCCATTGTCCACTGGGAAAAACAATGAAGGGGACATATACTATAGTAGTGCTGTGACCCTTCCTTTCAGGGTCAGACCCTCATGATCATAATGTGATGGCATATACTAGCAATATGCCATCAGTTTACACAATAATCGTACACTACCACAGTCTTGTTTGTTGAGTAGATCTTGCAAGAAACAGCAATCGGTAGACACATTGATCCAGAGATCTGCCTGATGACTACGGTGTCAGGAAGGATGTAAGGATGTTTCTCACTCTATGCCAAATTATTCTAAGCCTTTCAAGGATGTTTTTTTTTTTTTGCCTACCACTGTCTTGGCTTTTGAGTAGATCTTGTATAAGAATAGGGAATTGGTTTACTGGTGTATACTGGTATGAACAAGGTAGAAATGTTGATCTGGGGATCTGTCTGATCAGTAGGGGGTCGGAAATATGTTTCCCATTATTCTAAGTCTTTCAACAATGTTTTTTGCTTTCTTTTGGATCCATTGGGGTTTGTAAGTCTAAAAAGTTGAACTTGATGGACATGTCTTAATTTCGACCCACTATGTAAGTATATACTCCATGAATTATTATAGTGCACTATTAATTAATAATTCTTTTTTTGCAGCTAACTCACTGAAGTACCGTAAGCCCAAGATGATAATGCCAATTGGTAGTTCAAGTTCTCACCTGGCCTTGAAAGGCACTTCTCTGCAACTAGAGTGCATCTCAGAAGGACTGTAAGTTCAGCGATTTACTCCATATGTAGCATACAAAAATGTGAACATCGCAACATGTTCATGGGAGGGAAACTTAGACGAAGACCCTAAAGAGACAAATCAGTTCTTTACCAGATCCACCATGGCCACGGGCAGAAATAGAGGAGAGTGGGCTCCAGAGCAAAAGTATAAGGTGACTCCTTTGGGTGGTGGTTCATGTCACCATGCCATCCTGGTAGTAGTGTGGTGCATGTTAATTATCCTACCCATTTCTTTCAGAACACAAGGGTCTTCTGGCTTTCGGACACCTTTCCTATTCCCTTATTTGCTATACTGTATAGAGGTCCCTGTGCAGGTTTACACTATAGGAGGGATAGGAAAATCTGAACTGGACCTGTTTCTTTCATGGGGAAGAGTCAGTTTAATGGTCCTAGCCCATTTTTGAGATGAGATATGTGTGTCCTATATTGAAAAAAACAATCTTGATTAATTGTTTGGGAAATTAATGCAATCTATTAGCATTCTTTCCTTTTCTGACTTATTGTCCTTATAGTTATTGGGGTTTCAATCCAAATAATATTGTTAGAACAGGAATGAACTACCAATGGATAAGAAGTGACACTGTTGCTACCAAAAAAGCATACCCGTTTAAAAAAAAATGGACATTCCCTTTAAGGATCAAGTAAATGTTAGTAGCTACGTTTTGGCTAGTAGCTATGTTTCTGTATTATTTCACTTCATCTTGTTCACCTTGGACAGCCCTACCCCAGCGAATGAGTGGATAGCTATCACTGGAGCTATGGATCCAAGGCGCTTTCACTTCGATGAGTTTAAGAAGATGCTTCGGATTGAAGAGGTCCAAGAAGAAGATGATGGAGAATATGAATGTATTTCCAGAAACACGGAAGGCGAAGTGAGGCATGCGTACACTGTCAGGGTGGAGTGTGAGTATTGTTATTTAATCAATTATAAAGTAATTTGCTTCGTGTTTACTTTTCCGCTTTATTGAATTGGAGGGCTTGTTCGCATTGCAAAGTTCTTTTTTGGAAAAAGGGTCTCCAGAGGATAAGCTTACAGGGTGAGCGCCCCAGAAATCAGGTAAACCTGTCAGCAAGTGTTCAGTTTCCCTGCAGCACCACCACAGGACAACTGATGCATTACACACTCCCCACTTCAATTAATGGACTGTCCATGTAATCCATGGACCTGCTGAGTCCTCCAGAGCAGGAGACAGTCTTTGTAGTTGCATTTCCCTATGGCTAATCGATGATTGCTCTGAACATGAAACCCCATCTATGAATTCAGAATATCCTAATAAAGTTTGGGGGTAAAGCAGATAACAAATCATCTAATACATTACCCTTTTTAATAGTTGAATAGTCTTAGTCGTATTTAGGACCAAAAACACCAGGGTGAAGACTATGCTTGAAGACATATGAGGGTTTTGTTGTTAAACATTATTTGGACACTTCCATCAGAAAGGAGTATTTTTTATCTTAGTAGTCATAGAAAACACAAATTTCAGCAATACTATGCCATTCAAAATTAAATATCAAATATGGTCCTTCCGTGGCAGTCAACACAAATGTTAAGACCTCCTACAGGTATATAGATAGACAATCCATTGTCAGTTTACTGCTGCTGTGATGGGAAGATGTTATCTGCAGGATAATCCTCATGATAAAAGTAGGTGTAGAGTTTGGAGAGCAGTATGACAGCTTTATTGTTCTCTTGATAGACCTTGATAAAGATGTCCACAGAAGAGTACTGTATTGATAATGCAACATCACTACAGAGGGGCTCTATCTGGTCACAGCGATAGCCTGACTGTTTGCCGTGCTAAAAGTCCAAAGAGGACCTTAAAAGGCCATGCCAAGAAGTACAATATATGGAGTGACTTCAGAGAATTAGAACCACAAACTATCCACCCGTTTTTTGGGGGAAGATAATACATGGATTATTCACATATTGGTTGTTAATACTTAATTTAAAAAAACTGATGGAACTGTTCCTTTAAGTGTTTTAATTGTCTTTTCTTAGCTGCTCCGTACTGGATTAACAGGCCGAAAGATGAAATCCGAAGTCCAGGAGAAGATGTTAAATTTACCTGTGAGGTTGAAGGGAAACCCAAGCCTAAGATCACCTGGAAGATAAATGGAGAACCCTTAACAGGTGCAGAGAATGCTGCTGCCAACCTTCTTGTTGTAGATGATAAGCCTACAGGTGGTGGTCCACAATCCAGTTTCTTAGGTAGCCATAAGCATTGGGTTGTGATCAAACTTACTAAATTGCAGTCCTTCATCCACCAGACCTGTAAATTTGTACACTTGGATCTTCCAAGGGTATAACAGTAGTCCACTCCTGTTGACTCTTAACCTGAAAAATGACAAGCCAATTTAGTTTTTTAACATGAAAGTGTGAATGTCAACCTAAAGAATCACAAGCAACCAGAGAACTTACAAAAATCTCTCCATTTAATAGCCGCAGATTTGGGTCCCGATCGTAAAATGGACAGTGGAAGATTAATTCTGCAGAACCTGAAGACAAGTGACACAGCTGTGGTTCAGTGTGAAGCAAGGAATAAACATGGACACATACTAGAGAACGCTTATATCTCTGTTGTTGGTAAGTCTTCTGGATTTGGCCTGCACAGCACCACAGAATAAAGCAATTCATCTATTTAAAACTGAATTTTCCAACCTGTTGTTCTCCTGTTGTTGTGAAACTACGGCTCCCAGAACTCCCTGCCGGTCACAGTCTGTTAGACATGCTGGGAGTTGCCATTTTCCAACTGATGGAGATGCTAAAAGGCTATGGACACTTTTGGGGGCAATTTTTCATCATTGTAGTTTATATATTTTAGTCCCAAAAATTTTTTATTAACATTTTCAAAAGTTTTTCCTCTACAGTTTCTCCTTTACAGTTTTACGCTGAATTCATCAGAGAGCTGCTCTGTTGGCTGGATCTGTAACCCTTATCTCTGAACTCCTGACCGCTCATAAACACTCATTTAAGCTAAAACAGGAAAGTACTGATTGCTTTTAATTTCACTGCATCTGCAGACTATTGCATTCTGTTTCAGACTGAATCCGACAGAGAGCTGCTCTGGTGGCGGGATCTGTGACCCTTATTATCTCTGAACTCCTGACCATTCATAAACACTCACTTAAGCTGAAACAGATAAGTACACATAAGTGCTACAGAGCACACTAAGGCCTATTGCACACGACCGTATGGCTTTTTCAGTATTTTGCGGTCCGCAAAAAACTGATCCGCAAACATACAGATGACATCCGTGTGCATTCCTTTTTTGCAGAGCGGAACAACTGGCTCTTGATAGAACAGTACTATCCTTGTCCGTTATGCGGACAATAATAAGACATGTTCTATCTTTGAACAGAACGGAAATACAGAAATGGAAGGCATACGGAGTACCTTCATTTTTTTTTTTTGTGGATCCATTGAAATGAATGGTTCAATATACGGTCCGTATACGTAACCCAAAAAAACGGAACGGAAACAGAAAAAATAAACGTTCGTGTGCGAGAGGCCTAACAGAGCTGCTCTCTGAAGTATTCAATCTGAAACAGAAAGTCATGGTCTGCAGATGCAGTAAAAATTAAGCCAGTAGAGGAAAAAAGGTTGAAAAACATTATTTAAAGACTAAATTAAAACATTATTTTTAGCCCAAAATTTGTAAAATGATAAAAAATTGTCCCCAAAGGTAACTATAACCTTTAAAAAACACTATTAAGAAGAATCCACTATCAATACAGCCAGAATTGCATAGATTATTTTTCTACATTTTTGGGTTCCTTGAAGTTCTTTGTGTTCTGGGGGAAATATGAAGATTTCCATAATTGTAAAGCACTGGAAATGACTGTGATCAGCTTAAAGTGGTTGTCAAGAATTAGAAAAACATGGTTACTTTCTCCCAAAAACAGCGCTTCCTCCATTAGTTGTGTCTGGTATTTTAGCTTAGCTTCATCGAAGTGAATGGTGCTTAGTTGTAATACCGCAAATCATTTATGAACAGTTGTGATGCTGTTTATGGAAGAAAACAGACATGTTTTTCTTAACCTGAACAACCCCATGGAAAGCATAATGTAAATCCAATCACATAACTCTTCAGGATCTAATAGAATACTCCACGTACCAGCAAATGAAACCTCCACAAGGTATACAGCACCAAATCAGCTTATTCGGTATTCTCTAATTTAGTGTCGGTTTGACCCCCTTTAAAGCAATCGATTCAATGTTTAAAAGTCAAATAATGCTAATATGTTTGTCCTTACAGAACTGGTCCCCGAAATTTTGACTCCTGATAGAATGAACTACTCTGCTTTGGAGAACACCAATGTTCAATTGCATTGTAAATCTTTTGGTTCCCCTACTCCAGACACCCTCTGGTATGTACTAGCTATAATCATTAACCTATAAACACTATAAAAACATTCTGTAGCCAAGAAATTGTGAATATCATATGTTAAAGGTATCTTCACCTGCCAAATGGGCCTGCCAACTGGTGGAGGGGGATGTATTGTTAGGAAATCTGATTGTCTTTACAAGCCATCGAAACCTTTGCCTCCATTTTATGGTTCTAATGTATTTAAAATTGAAAATGAAGAAATCTTATTCTTGATTTTAAAAAGTTCTACTACTTCCTGTCTATACTTCCGATTTAGACCGTTGTGTTTCACTAGTTCCGGTTAGCCTTGTCCGTTAGTGAGAAGTAGGGAGCAGATGGAAGGGAATATGACTGAAGGATCTGCGACGGGCTGCTCACCAGGAGCAATCGGGTGCCAGTGTTTAGGAATGCCGAGTGGTGATGCGGCCATAATAGTTTGTGTCACGGTGCTCCTACCTGGATACTGTCGCTCCCCAGTGTTAGGCTCCGCAGCAACAAAGGAGTTGTGGTTGGTGAAGTAAGTAGGGTCCAGACTTGGCAAAGTTCAACAGTTTTTACTTGAATAAACTTACAATAAACTTAAGTCATCCAAACAATGTTTGATCTTTCTCTAGGCTCCAGCAGGCTAAGGGTAAACTAGCAGGTAAACTTGCTTTATCTCTCTGTTGCTGTGCTAATCTTTGGCTTCAGTCTGGTTCCTATCGACTTCAGTCACTGTTTCTTATGAGAGTGAGGTATCCTGTGACCCATTTTGCTGAGTAGGGGTCTTTGGCTCTATGTCCTTTTATATCAGGAGTGGGCTGCTCTCTGAACTACTTTCGCAAATCTCCTGCAGCAGCGAGGGGAAATGCTCCCTCACCACACCATGCTGCTTTAGTCTCTCGCTCCAACTCTCAACTCCGCTTCTCAATTCCTCCACTCTCGACTAGCTATAGCTTCCTACAACTCTTCCCTTGGTAGGAAGCAGGACTAGCCCACTTCTTGGAATGGCAAGTTCCATTCTATTTAAAGATACTATCGGCCACATACACTGCCACCTGCTGGACAATCAGGCACATTACAGGTAATAACAGTTGCATAACAATATTATTAAGGCACAGCAATATTATTAAGGACCTGGAATTAAATACACAATATACATGACACTCTGTGCTAACCGTTAGAGACAGTAGCTAGATGTAAGAATGGTAGTGCTCCATCTGGGGTACTGCCGATCAGACTACAAAGCATTTGTTTGTAGTCTGTAACCATGGAGACACAAAGGTCTATATAAGAGCTGTGGACAGAAACCAGTAAGACGTTTTAAATCAAGTCTTTCATTTCAGATGCATTGGGAGGAAAATATTGGTTAGGAAAACAGACTTAGCCTTTAATTGACATTATAATCTGTGTGGACTGGGTCTTTGTTGATCATTCCTCTATAACCATATATTTGCAGGTATGACAAGGATATGAGATCTGTGGTAATGAAGAACAGCTTCAACATCCTCACTAATGGCAGCATGGAAATCACAAAAGTAACTAGTGAAGATGAAGGAATTTACTACTGTACAGCCTCAAACAGCCAGGGCAACATGACCATCTCTGCATATTTAGATGTTAGAAGTAAGTTAGAAACCACCATCACCACCTTTCAAGACATGAAATTCCTCTGAACATTTTGGTCTACTTTATTTTGTGTAGTCTCCAGTTTTCAGCTGCCCCATCCATTCTTCCATCACCTACTGAACATTAACTGCTCCTCACCCCTGAGACACAATGGGTGATAGGTCCCTCATCTGCTAAGTCACATACTACCTAATATGTCTGCTACGATGGTAGTCTAGATCAGAATTTAAGACAGTGTTTAGAGGGATTGTCCAGGATAAGATTGTCCAGTTAGGGTCATAAAACTGAAATTCTCTCTCTCATGTGACTCTTAAATCAGGCTATTGATGTTCCGTTTTTAGCTTTTAATCGAATCCTCTAAAGACCTGCCACCAGAGGAATCAAAGACCCAAGTAAATGGACATTTCAGTTCTTACACTTCAGGCAGTTACTAGGCAAATTACAGTTATCTCTCCCCAGGGGTGCACCACCAATGAGGCCAGGTGAGGCGGCCGCCTTAGGCAGCACCAGGTAGGGGCAAGAGGGGGGCAGTGGAAGGGCCACAGGCAATGAGAGCTTCCATTGTGGCAAAGGGATTAGGTTAAGAAATTAGCATTGGGAGGGTGCTGTTTCAGTTTTCGCCTCAGGCAGCAGAAAGGCTAGGTGCACCCCTGTCTCTCCCGACTACCCATGCATATGCACACGAGGCTTGTCCAAGCTTGACCACGTTGGGAATGGGGAGAAGGAAGTAAGCTGCTGCCAGACCCTCTTGGCTTGTTTCCTTGAGCACATCAAGTGATTGAAATCATAATTGCCCTATTCTTCTCTCCCCCAACATCTGCCTTTGGGGAGGAGTTGGGAAGCCTCCATAAACATTAGATGGTTGGCCGGCCCCACCGAAATCGGCAGTTTGGCCGACATCAATCATTTGTGTATGGCCAGCCTTGGAATTGAATGTCACAATACAAACCAGGTTGAATGTTCATGTTATGTGCAGGATTGAGGCTGGGGAATAAAAAATGTATTCAGGCACCATGTGTAAGCATCTTGCTTGTCTATTCATGTGTTCACCAAGACCTGGACGCATGAATTTCTGTTGAAATTTACCAGGGCTGATTTACAGGGAGGGCAAATGGGGAAATTGCTCAGGTGCCACCACATACCACAACCTCTGAAAAAGGTTTTACGTGTACCTCCAGCGATATAAAGGTTTCAACTTACATTGACTGATCAACTTACATTGACTTTTTTTTCTTTTCACAGATGCTACTGAGATAATCGCTCCACCAGAGACCCAGCGGGTGCGAAAGGGGGGCAAAGCAACTTTTCAGTGTTTACCTTTATTTGATCCCAGGATGGAGGATAAAAGAGTGGAATGGCTAAAGGACGGCGTGGACATTACAGAACATGCTGATAATGACAAGTAGGGAGAACTGTGATAGGAGGGTTATGTTGTATTGTGTGCATTTTGGCTCACATCAGCTGAGAACATGAATATGGTTCCATGTAGAAAAAGTTACGTCTAAAAGATCAAATCAGAATGTTATGCTGAAAATAAGCTTTTGGTTTTGCTTTTGCTACCATGGTCCTAATGAAGTTTATTTTATCTTCACAGATACTTTATTGAAGACTTCTCTTTGAGTATAGCCAATATTCAAGAAGATGACCAGGGGATATATACTTGTGTGGCCCGCAGTGAACTTGATGTAGTTGAGAAAAATGCATCTCTTATGATGATTGGTTAGTACTTAGTATGTAGAAGAAATCCAACCATGACCATATAGACATGTCAGAAGATGAGCTGGGGACATTTAATGGTAGAAACATCTCAGTGGTGCTTAATAGCTTTGAGAGATGAAAATATCACTGCTACCTATTCATTGGAACATATGTTAGTATACATTCACAGGCCCTAAATGATGTCATCTTCTGACATGTTTCTAAGGCCTCGCGAAATGGGCTTGGCTGGGTTTTCCAACAGGATAACATCTTTAGTCCTCATGCCCATGCCAGAGCCATGTGCAGGAGACTGCTGGAGGCAAATGACCATTGCGTCCATTGGGTAATGTCACAAATTAAAAGTGGAAGTATAGGTAGGTACAGCCCTATAGAAGTCCATTGGTGCCATAATCTGGCCACGTGCTCGAGGTCTAAATGTGTTTTCTGCCTTTCCACTACTTCAATGAATAAAACAACAACTATAGCAGACTGAACAAACTTATTAGGAAAAACAAAATTCGGTTTCATGGTCCACCAGTGGATTGTGTTTATGTTGGGACAGTCCATACTGGTCCACTGTATCCTTCTCAACAAGTTTTAATTGTGTCTATTTATTTCTGCGCAGATCTTCCAGAACCAGCTTATGACTTGGAGCTTTCAGACCCTCAGGACACAAGTGTCGTCATCACCTGGATCCCAGGAAAAGATAATAACAGTCCCATTGATGGTAAAATCCACCACCAGAAATTGCCTTTGCCAAATTTGCTCTAAAATAATAATAGTATAAAAAACATTTTGAAAAAGTGTGTCCTTCTTGGATGGTAACCTCAAGCTCATTATTGTAATCTAGAGTTCATCATAGAGTTTGAAGAAGACAGCTTTGAGCCTGGAATATGGCATGAGCTAACCCGGGTGGATGGAGATGAAAACTCAGCCCGTCTGAATCTCTCTCCCTTTGTCAACTACCAGTTCCGAGTCATTGCTGTAAATGAGCTAGGTCCAAGCAATGGAAGTAAGCCATCAGATCGTATCAAGACCCCCGAAGCAGGTGAAAACAAAAGTAGAGGGACCTGGAAAGTGAATGAATAAAAATCTTAAAACACTATAGTAACTTTCAAAAATGTTTTGTTTACTATTTTCATCATAGCCCCCTTAAAGAATCCCATCGATGTCCGAGGTGAAGGCACAGAGCCAGAAAACATGAAAATCACTTGGAAGGTAAATCAGGATCTTCCCACCGTCCAATTTATGTTGGATTTAAAAGCTACTTTTTTCAAAGTAGAAAATGATGTGTTCTAGACTATTGGAATTCCAAAACAGGAGGAAAATATGGATCTATCACATGATGGACACTAACAGTGCCCAACTAACCCCTTAGACTTCAATGGCTCTTCTTGGTGTTCATTATTTTACGGCAGCTATTTCATACAAAAAGTGCTATCCATATTTGGACAGTCAATGGTGAACCTAAATGCCCCCATTCTGTACTTATTTAGGCTCTAATAAGCCAAAAACCACAGTCCGTGATCATAGGTCTCCATTCACATGTCCGCGATTCTGTTCCGCATTTGCGGAATGGAATTGCGGACCCATTCATTTCTATGGGGACACACTATGTCCTGCCCGCATCCGCAATTGCGTTCCCGAAAAAAAATAGAACATGTCCTATTCTTGTCCACAATTGCGGACAAGAAAAGGCATTTTCTATTATAGTGGAGGCGATATGCGGTCCACAGAATGCGGAACGTACATTGCCGGTGCCTGTGTTTTCCAGATCCGCAAAACACACTACGGACGTGTGAATGGAGCCTTAGGCATCATAGTGCAATCAAAATAGTAAGCAGAAGCTTATCAAAGAATACTAGATCTATCAACAGCAGCTTGCAGACAGCTTCCAGGTAGCAAAATGTGAAAATAGCAAAAAGTACTGATTATTTACATTTATACGCCCTATGTACATTATACATAACCAAATATAATTTTTTTTATAGCCTATGAGAGGAATTGATTGGAACGGGCCTGGATTTGCATACATTGTCAAGTGGAGGCGACAGAATCAAAATGAACCGTGGAAGGAAAAGATGGTCACAGAGAATTTTTTGTTTGTGGAGGACACCAAGACATTTGTACCCTACGACATCAAAGTCCAGTCTGTGAATGACCTTGGCAAGGGTCCAGAGCCTAGACTTGTCACTGGCTACTCGGGAGAAGACTGTAAGTGTCCTCCATCTTCCACTGCGATGTACAATGTGAAATAAAGGGGATGAATAGCAAATGCACAAATGAAAGATATAAAATGGATAAGCAAGAACAGACATAACAGTCTGTGCATTAAAAAAAACACTTGAAATATGCCTTTAAAGGGGTTCTCTGGTTTTTTTTCCTATTGATGGCCTATCCTCAGGATAGGTCATCAATATGAGATTGGTGGGTGTCCGACTCTCAGTACCCCTGTTGATCAGTACCCCTGTTATCAGAGCCCTGGTGAGCACTGTGGCCTCCTCACAGGTTACCAAGCAACGTGCCATACATTGTATAGTGGCTGTGCTTGGTATTGCAGCTCAGTCCCCTTAATTGGGACTGAGCTGTACCTAGGCCATGTGACCGATGAACATGACTTTATGGGCCTGGGAAGAGACCTAAGCACTCACAGAGCCCCGGGGCCTCTTGATACGGCGGATTGTCAGGGGTGCCAGGAGTCAACTCACCACCGATCAGATACTGATGACCTATCCTTCGGATAGTCCATCAATATCAAAATCCCATTGTTTCTGGCCAAGAGGGCTCTCTGCCCTCAAAACCAGTTATGGAATAAAATATCTATTTTTAGGCTCACCCACTTTCAAGTCCATGAACGACAGGGCTAAAACCAGGCTTCCTTTTTTCTACACAAACTTGTTCAGAAGCTCAGAGAACTCAGTTAGGGAGTGTCATCAAGTATAGTCCTGTCAGATCAGATGATTCCTGGAGAGCATATCACTGGAGGAAGCAATGTATAGATGTAATGTGTGCTTTGTCTGCAGTTCTTCTCTCTGGCTAAGTCGAGTAGGAGACCCCCTTCCTTCTGTAATATCTATATCTCCCACCTGGCCATGCTTATCTCTTACTGGTAACTCTCGGTATCTCCTACCAAGCCAACTCTTTTAACAAAAAACTCTTTTTCAAACTGTTCCACGAGATGTAAATATTTAATGGGTTTCCACTCACTTTGTAGTTCCCACCATTATCCCTGAAAACATTGGATTAGAGGCTCTGAATGACAGCACCATCAAAGTGGCATGGCTACCGGTGCAGAAGGAGGGATTGAATGGAAGACTAAAGGGATTTGTGGTAAGTAAAATGACAATTCGAGGAACCTATTGCTTCATAAACCAGTTGACATTTCATGGTGACATGTCAGAAGATTTGATCTGTGAAGGTCTAAGTGCTGAGACCTTCACCGATCATAGAAATGAAGGGGTGGAAGCACTCAGGTTAGTGACATGCCCCTTTGGCCACGATGGTGGCTGTGGTTGGCTCTCCTTAGAGAGCCATGCATGTGGTGCATGGGCATATACTCTCTATGGATCCATACACCAAACGTTTAACTCTACAAGGAGAGCTGTGTCAAGCCAATCACAGTTGGAAGGGCATGGCACTCACCTAATCATTTGTGCTCTTCTTTCAGCAACTGGTGGGGCGCACAGAACTCAGAGCCCCTGGTGATCAAAACATCTGACAGGTCACCATGACATGTTTTCTAAAGCAAAACTTACTATACACTCTAAAGAACACCTGTCAGCAGGATCTACCCTGTTGAACCAGGCATACTGCCTGGTAGGGTTGTTCCTGCGGCCTAAAATAATATCTGTCTTGTGACAAACGGTTGCATTGCTGAAAATAAATCCTGTTATTCTTTATGCAAATTAGGGCTTAAGTGCTCCGAGAAGCATCACCAGCACTGAAAAGCTGAGGTGCACCTAGGGGCTAAACTCCACCCTAGGTGCACTGAAGCCCTCATTTGCATGAAGAAGAAAAGTCTGTTTTTCTTGGGAATGCTGCAACCAATTAACACTAGACTGGTATCATTTTAATCAGCAGGATTAACCCTACCACTACCTGGTTTAATTAAGTTAATTCTGCTGACAGATACATTTAAAGGATTCATATTTGACAACTTGCTGAAAATCTTAAATCCATGGTATGGTTGCTTCTGGTTTCACAATAAACCTGACCTTTAAATAATAAAAATCAGAACTCCATGTCTGGACTTGGAGGTCCTGTAAAGCTTCTCCTTATAAACTGTCATCATTGTAAGCAATCAGTGCTGCAATGTAAAGCATGAAGAAGGAGACACAAAGGGGGAGAGCAAACAGCAACGATCAGGCCCCTTTCACACAGTCAGTATTTGGTCATTGATTTCCATCAGGGATTTTGAGCCAAAACCAGGTGCGGGTCAAAAAGGCAGAACAAGTGCAAATCTCTGTGTAAGGTCCACTCCTGATTTTGGCTCACGATCAAACACTGACCATACACTGACTGTATGAAAGTGGCCTAAGGCCTCTTTCACACGTCCGTGTCTGTGAAGACATTAGTGACAAGAGGGTTAGTGGTTGTTCTGTGACGATATCTGTGAAAGATCTGTGTTTGGTCCATGTGTCCGTTTTTGCTCTCCGTGTGTCATCCTTATTCCAAGGACACTGCTAGACTGAAAATTAACTTCCAGAGCATCTCTTACCATTGGTCCGTGAAAACCACTGACAGAACACAGATGCCATCCTAAGTGGTTTGACGGACCCATAGACCGGACACGTCAATGGACGTGTTTAGTCCACATCATGGACCAAAGTTGCGCAAGTCTCCGTGGTTTTTCCACTGACCTAAGCTCAGTGAATAAAAATCACTGATATTTAAATAAACACATAAAAGTCAGTCAGTACGTGTGCTGTCTGTGGAGAATTTAGTAAAAACTAATTAGGCACAATCCCTAATCACGAACAGGGAAAAAGGTATCCAACCTCAAGGAGAAAAATTTACAAAAAAAGATACCCTTTAAAAATTAACTTTTATTGCGATATATATAAAAATGCAAGGTCCCAAATACAAGTGTATAGTGCACGGGGGGACAAAAACCCCCACTAGTGATAGCAAAAAAACAGGATAGATGGGAAAAGTGTCAGGACTATGTCCCTATCCACTCCTGCTGTGAAACGACCTAGCTGAACCCTGAGTTTCCCTACCAACAGGACAGCGACTGCCCAACTTCGTCGAGTAAAAGGAGGGAAATAGAGATAAACAGGGATAGCAATTATAAGTCGTATGGAACAAAGAGATTACATCCCCACAAACTGTTATGAGCCCAACGCGTTTCCTTAGCGTGTCACTAATTCATCAGGGGATACATCATATTTTAGGATGTAATCATAAATATTCATACTCATCATGTAAAAACTCCCAAAACAATGGAGAGTGATACTTATCCTTCAGATGTGCGTCATGGAGGGAGGAACTGATGTTGTCCAGCCTTCCAATCAGGTAGCCAGGTATGCGGTACCCAAATGTTGGTGGTGAAGCAATGTTCAGCTATATGGCTAAGGGCCACCAATAGCCCCAGCTCATTCCATCCGGTCCGGGCAGTGCTCCACAGACCAGCAGAGGTGGCGTGCGCGTGTTGGCAGGAACACCCGCACTGAGTCAGCCTGATTTAAAAGGCCGCGGGTATTTCCTAGTCCCGCCCCTCGAGTGACGCAGAATGTCACATGACCGGACCCACAGCTCGGGGCCGGTCACGTGACCAGACCGCGCCCCCTCCAGGGAGGCTGGTAAGACGCCTGTCTCATCACAGGGGAGTGGTCAAGGTCCTACAGCCTGCCTGCAAAGTATAGGGGCGGACAAATCGGGACATAGAAGAAAGGAGGGTAGGACAAATTCCTCCGAATCTCCCGTCCCCGTTTTTTCTCATAAAATACAGTAATGCCAGTATAAATAGATAATAGATTCGGCATAAATACTAGAGCTTAAATTGACAGACAACTGCACTGACTAACGGGACAAGGGCAGACCACAATATTACTCTTACTGGAGCACCACTCAGAGGTGGGCATAATAGGTAGTTTATTGTTCAGAAAACGAAGTTTATTGTTCAGAAAAAGAAGTTATGAGATGCCCCACTAGGGGATACCCGATGCAAATATTAACAATCATGACATTCCTATAAACCTATTAGACCACCTATGATGTATTGAAAAGCCATAAAAGGGACAATACAACATAGGTGAGAGATGTAAATGCAAGGTACAAGGGAATAATGCAAGGTACAGGGGCTCAGATGTAACAGCCAAACAGGAGCTGGTCATTGAGGCCATTTGGGGCCATCGTGTGCAGTTCATATATCCACCATGTTTCACGTTGGAGAATCTTACGATTCCAATCTCCTCCTCGTGGTGGTTTGGGGATACATTCAACTCCAATGAATCTAACACCCTCAAAGGATCCCTCATGATGGAGTCGTCACATGCGTCGCTAATGATGTACCTCTTTTGTGTTTGAGGTCACCCAAATGTTCCCCCACTCGCCGTCTCAGCTCCCTTGTGGTTTTGCCGATATATTCTAGCCCACAAATACATGTTGCTTTATAAATAACCCCTTCGAACGACAGTTAATAAATTGTCGAATGGTGTACACTTTTTTGTGACTCCACTCTCAAAGGAGCGACCTTGCGTCATGAAGGGACAGGCCACACAGCCGCTGCAGCGATAGCAGCCAATCACAGGTTTTAGCCACCTCGTCCCCTCCGGTGTTTCACAGGGGCGTTGGTAGTGGCTATGAATCAATGAGTCCCGTAGGTTCCTCCCCTGCGGTAGGTGATCTGAGGTTTGCTGGAAAGAACCTCTCTCAAGTCCGGATCCAACTGGAGAATGCTCCAGTGTCTGTTCAAAATCTCACGGATCTCCTTTGCTTGGGTGTCATAAGTGGCAATGAGTCGCACCACACTCCGCTTATCCTCTATCTCACGTTTTTCACGTGTAAGAGATGGGGATAGCAAAGCTGTACGATCGCTCCTCAGTGCCCTTTGATATGCGACCTTTAGGATCTTCCTAGGGTAACCTCTTTCAAGGAACCGTTTTTGTAGATCCCTCGCTTGTTCCTTGAAAGCACCCAAAGAGGAGCAATTTCTTCTCAAGCGGAGATACTGCCCCGTTGGTATACCCTTCCTTAGGGGAAAGGATGGTAGCTTTCCCACCTAAGGAAGGAATTGGTCGCTGTTTCTTTTCTGTACACTCGTGTTAATACCTCACCGTTAGTGTCAGTACGGATCTGAACATCCAAGAAATTCAAGATGTCACCCCCATTCATGGGTAAATTTCAAACCTACATGGTTAATGTTTAATGCATCAATTAAACTTTCAAAATTCTGTTCCGTGCCCGCCAGATGACGAAGACGTCGTCGATGTATCTGGCCCACATGACGACGTCCTCCGTAAGATGGCCGGTAGGCTCACCAAAAACTACCTCCCTCTCCCACCAGCCCAGGAACAGATTTGCATACGATGGGGCACAAGAACTCCCCATCGCAGTGCCCCTGAGCTGGTGGTAGAAGATGCCATCGAAAAGGAAGTAGTTTCTGGTGAGAATGAATTGGAGGAGCTGCATGACAAAGTTGTTATGGGCACTATACTGTTCACCCCTTGTCTTGAGAAAAGACTCGACTGCCTCCATACCCAAGTTATGCGGGATGGAGGAGTACAGGGCCTCCACATCAATTGAGCCCAATTTGAGATCCGGTTCCAAAAACATGCCGTCTAGGCGACGGAGTAGGTCAGAGGTATCCCTTACAAACGAAGGAAGGGTCCTCACAAAGGGCGCTAGAATAGAATCAATATAGATCCCTACATTCTGACTTAAGGAGTTAACCCCGAAACAATGGGACGACCTCTTAGAGGAGGATACCCCTTATGGACTTTGGGTAGTCCATAAAAGGTAGCTACAGTCGGGTGTGGTATAAAAATGAAGTCAAACTCCTGTTTGCTTATCAATTCCTCTCTCCGTGCTGAAAGTAACAGAGAGTGTAGGGCTTGTTGATATTCAGAGGTAGGGTCCGTTTGTAGTTTTTCATAGGTGATTGTGTCATTTAGCAGGGCCAAACACATTTGTTTGTATTGATGTGTGTCTAGGATCACCAAATTACCGCCTTTGTCGGCTGCTTTCAGTACGATATTATGATCCTTTGACAGGGAAGATATGGCCTTAAATTCCACCTTGGTGCAATTATACCTTATGTGTTCCCTGTCAAGGGCCTCTAGATCCCCAATCACCTTCTCTAGAAAGACATCAATGCAACCAGGGTCACCTTGAGGAGGCATAAGTTCACTCTTCGATTTCAAATTAGTGAAAGGACCCTTGCCTTCGTTGGGCATTTCTTCCAAATTAAAGAGAAAGCGTACATCCTGTAAAATATCCACTGGTATGCCTAATTCCCTGCTTTCTTTTCGGTTAATCAAGGCGAAATATTTACGCCACCGAAGTTTCCTTGAAAAAGAGTCAAGTCTTTGACCCAATTAAAGGTATTGTGAGAGGGGGTAGGGACAAAGGACAAACCTTTACTAAGAATAGACATCTCAGCTTCTGTGAGGGGCCTTTTGAGAGATTAATGATCTGGTTAGGACTATCTGTTCTTATCCCTTCTAATTTCTCGGTGTTTGACCTCGAGTGGGGGATTTCCTTGTTCTCAACTGATAGTTGTTTCCCTGCTCTAAAAACGTGGCCCCCAAAATCCTGGTTACGTTGGCCTCTGCCTCTCGTTTGGCCTCTACCTCTCCCTCCCCCTTGTCTGGTAAATCCTGATTCCTCTCTATCTTTTTCTCTTTATCACTCTCTGAGAGCTCTGAATCACTGGATATCGGGTCCTCCCTCTTTCTTTGATTACTGCCTTTATCAATACTGGAATAAACCCGATTTTCCTTAAAGTCTTGTAAGTCACGGTTGAATTGCCTATGTTTTCGGTCTTTTAGATGGAAATGAAATTTCTCAATGGTGTTTTTAATTGGATCTCTTTGTTTGAAAAGTCTGTTTCCCCTTTAAACTGTTTAGACTCCTCAATCAAGTCCTTCAAGGAATTATCAAGTGCCGACAGATTTTCTTTCTCATTTAGAAGGAGCAACTGCATAAAGCGCAAAGAGCTAGCAGTTGCCTCTTCTTCCCATTTCTGCATCAGTGCAGGATTCCTACACTTCGCAGCAGGGAGTAAAGTGATTCTCAGCCCCCTAGGTACAATCTTGTGTTTCAGGTAATTTTCAAGGGATTGTACCTCCCACCAGGAGGACAGGTGATCTTTATAAATCTTTGTTAATTCCTTGAAAATTCCATTGAAGGACAAGGTATATTTCTTTTGAGTCAGTGTTCTTTCAGAGAACACCTCATCTGCTTCCAGCAATAACTGATCCTTATTAAGTCCCGCAGATAAGAAACCTGCCATGCTCCAGAACAATAGCAACCCAAAATTTAGTAAAAACTAATTAGGCACAATCCCTAATCACGAACAGGGAAAAAGGTATCCAACCGGCCATCTTACGGAGGACGTCGTCATGTGGGCCAGATACATCGACGACGTCTTCGTCATCTGGCGGGGCACGGAACAGAATTTTGAAAGTTTAATTGATGCATTAAACATTAACCATGTAGGTTTGAAATTTACCCATGAATGGGGGGGTGACATCTTGAATTTCTTGGATGTTCAGATCCGTACTGACACTAACGGTGAGGTATTAACACGAGTGTACAGAAAAGAAACAGCGACCAATTCCTTCCTTAGGTGGGAAAGCTACCATCCTTTCCCCCTAAGGAAGGGTATACCAACGGGGCAGTATCTCCGCTTGAGAAGAAATTGCTCCTCTTTGGGTGCTTTCAAGGAACAAGCGAGGGATCTACAAAACGGTTCCTTGAAAGAGGTTACCCTAGGAAGATCCTAAAGGTCGCATATCAAAGGGCACTGAGGAGCGACCGTACAGCTTTGCTATCCCCATCTCTTACACGTGAAAAACGTGAGATAGAGGATAAGCGGAGTGTGGTGCGACTCATTGCCACTTATGACACCCAAGCAAAGGAGATCCGTGAGATTTTGAACAGACACTGGAGCATTCTCCAGTTGGATCCGGACTTGAGAGAGGTTCTTTCCAGCAAACCTCAGATCACCTACCGCAGGGGAGGAACCTACGGGACTCATTGATTCATAGCCACTACCAACGCCCCTGTGAAACACCGGAGGGACGAGGTGGCTAAAACCTGTGATTGGCTGCTATCGCTGCAGCGGCTGTGTGGCCTGTCCCTTCATGGCGCAAGGTCGCTCCTTTGAGAGTGGAGTCACAAAAAAGTGTACACCATTCGACAATTTATTAACTGTCGTTCGAAGGGTTATTTATAAAGCAACATGTATTTGTGGGCTAGAATATATCGGCAAAACCACAAGGGAGCTGAGACGGCGAGTGGGGAACATTTGGGTGACCTCAAACACAAAAGAGGTACATCATTAGCGACGCATGTGACGACCCATCATGAGGGATCCTTTGAGGGTGTTAGATTCATTGGAGTTGAATGTATCCCCAAACCACCACGAGGAGGAGATTGGAATCGTAAGATTCTCCAACGTGAAACATGGTGGATATATGAACTGCACACGATGGCCCCAAATGGCCTCAATGACCAGCTCCTGTTTGGCTGTTACATCTGAGCCCCTGTACCTTGCATTATTCCCTTGTACCTTGCATTTACATCTCTCACCTATGTTGTATTGTCCCTTTTATGGCTTTTCAATACATCATAGGTGGTCTAATAGGTTTATAGGAATGTCATGATTGTTAATATTTGCATCGGGTATCCCCTAGTGGGGCATCTCATAACTTCTTTTTCTGAACAATAAACTTCGTTTTCTGAACAATAAACTACCTATTATGCCCACCTCTGAGTGGTGCTCCAGTAAGAGTAATATTGTGGTCTGCCCTTGTCCCGTTAGTCAGTGCAGTTGTCTGTCAATTTAAGCTCTAGTATTTATGCCGAATCTATTATCTATTTATACTGGCATTACTGTATTTTATGAGAAAAAACGGGGACGGGAGATTCGGAGGAATTTGTCCTACCCTCCTTTCTTCTATGTCCCGATTTGTCCGCCCTATACTTTGCAGGCAGGCTGTAGGACCTTTGACCACTCCCCTGTGATGAGACAGGCGTCTTACCAGCCTCCCTGGAGGGCGCGGTCTGGTCACGTGACCGGCCCGAGCTGTGGGTCCGGTCATGTGACATTCTGCGTCACTCGAGGGCGGGACTAGGAAATACCCGCGGCCTTTTAAATCAGGCTGACTCAGTGCGGGTGTTCCTGCCAACACGCGCACGCCACCTCTGCTGGTCTGTGGAGCACTGCCCGGACCGGATGGAATGAGCTGGGGCTATTGGTGGCCCTTAGCCATATAGCTGAACATTGCTTCACCACCAACATTTGGGTACCGCATACCTGGCTACCTGATTGGAAGGCTGGACAACATCAGTTCCTCCCTCCATGACGCACATCTGAAGGATAAGTATCACTCTCCATTGTTTTGGGAGTTTTTACATGATGAGTATGAATATTTATGATTACATCCTAAAATATGATGTATCCCCTGATGAATTAGTGACACGCTAAGGAAACGCGTTGGGCTCATAACAGTTTGTGGGGGATGTAATCTCTTTTGTTCCATACGACTTATAATTGCTATCCCTGTTTATCTCTATTTCCCTCCTTTTACTCGATGAAGTTGGGCAGTCGCTGTCCTGTTGGTAGGGAAACTCAGGGTTCAGCTAGGTCGTTTCACAGCAGGAGTGGATAGGGACATAGTCCTGACACTTTTCCCATCTATCCTGTTTTTTTGCTATCACTAGTGGGGGTTTTTGTCCCCCCGTGCACTATACACTTGTATTTGGGACCTTGCATTTTTATATATATCGCAATAAAAGTTAATTTTTAAAGGGTATCTTTTTTTGTAAATTTTTCTGTCTGTGGAGAACCAGTAGCATGTGTGTACATGTTGCTTTATCCCATGTTCTTTAAGCTGTGATCATGTCCTCATAGGTCCGATACGTTGCTCAAAATGAAAGGCATAGAAGCAAGTTAACCGTGCATGGAAACGTTACCCATACATCCATCAACGGTCTGAAGCCTTTCACCAACTATTCAGTGACAGTCCATGTACTCAATGGGAAAGGAGAGGGCCCTGAAAGTGAGACACAGACGATTCGAACAGAAGAGGGAGGTAAGTTCACAGGCACAGAATATAGAATAACTATGATACAATAAGTCAAGCATATATAGCTCCCTAACCCTCAGTGGAGTGGAGGAAAATGCATGGTAGGGACAATACTATGAATGGCAGTACAATATGGAGCTAATATGAATAGTACTAGTGCATAGGTACATGTGGGTAGTGCAGAGGATGGGAGTGGTGGTGGTTCTGGCTGAGAGGTAAAGAAGGGACCACCCTTTTTTCCCTCGTGGCACTCCCTGATTCTCAGGCTCCTGCCTGATGGTTGCGAGGGTGCCCTTGATGTTAGGTGTTTGGATGGATGACAAGGCAGAGCGTGCAGAGCGCAATGGCCAATGTATGGTGAATGATTCAGGAAATCAGGCCAGAGATGGAAGAATAAGCAGAGATGACAGTGATTGACTTTCTGAAAGTGCAAAATAGAAGCCGAACTGCAAAACACAGTTCTAACTGTACACAGTGCAGTTATCTCCCAGATAGAAGTATATGGATTTAGGCAAGGATGGGAGTTATGGACCTCCTTCCAATCTAGCTTGCCAAATTCTCTCTCAGTAGAATCCATAGCTGGCAAATGATACCTATAATGCTCAATGCAGCATACAGGTTGAACAATATGACTGGCTGGGCTGTTCCTTAAGTGTTTAGGACATCTTAGCTGTAATCCCTCCATGGCAGTAAAGTCTGTATTGCCCTCAGTATAGGTTACCCTAATGACCCCAATACCTGGCCAGGAAGATTCCCAGCTCTCCAATTCTCTCCTTCTCTCCCTTATCTTTCTTCCTGTAGATCTTGCAACAATCACACAGAGATGTGTTGGTCTCTGAATCCAGAGGCCCAAGGAGAGGGAACCTTGGTCAGTGCGCCCTGACTCTCCTAGAACAGGGATGGGCAAACTGCGGCTCTCCAGCTGTTGCAAAACTACAATTCCCACCATGCCCTGATGTAGGCTGATAGCTGTAGATTGTCTAGAACAATCTCGTGCTAAGTGTAGCCAGCCACCACCTAGAAACCTCCTGCAAAGGGCTGTGTCAGAGTTACTATCATACAGAGTTATGCTGGGAGTATACAAGGCATTAACAATACATAACATGGCAATATTTGCTCTGGGGTACTGCAGTAGCAGTATACAGATGAAGGGCATGATTCTGTAAGCCCGAAACACGTCACCTTGTGTGTACTTTGACACTGTCCATGGATGTTACGTATACAAGAAATCAATAAAGAAATCGTTTTTAAGGAAAGTTGAATTGGATTTTCATCTATGAATATACAGATGATACTATTGTATGATCACTGGCTGGTGCTGTATTTATAGTCACTATATACTGTTTGCTGCTATATTTCTACTTCTAATTTATGGTAATTTACATTACTGCATAGATATTGCTATGACTGATAATATTCTATGTGCATAGTTCTTTGGCAAGCATGATGGTATGAACATTAATACGTTTTCGGCAGTATTGGTGGGGCACAAATATGGGCTCATCCCTACTATTTGCTTACCATGTGCCTGTTATTGCTATGCTGGTGCCAGCTCTAACACAAGGTGGTATTACCCAATATGGGCACTTGAACATCTTCTTAATTCCTTCATGTTTTTGGTGTTTTTACAGTTCCATCACCGCCCAGCGGTCTTCGTTTTGAACGCCTTTCTGACACCTCTTTAGCACTATTTTGGGGGCCACCTGAACATCCCAATGGAATCATAACAGGCTATAAAATTTCTCACCATCTAGGTAAGCTCTCATTTTGATGATCAGTGTGCCACAGTTTATGATACTACTTCATGCATACCTGAAGAGTAATTCCAGTCACAGCTGATGTCAATACTGCAAATCTCCTAAGCGGTAATCCTACTAGATGTAAAAATTTCAGTGACCCCATCTATCGCTGGATAATGAACAATGTACACTGATTTATACTGCCCCCATTAAGGAAGAGCTGCCTCTAAGGACACATTGGAGAGGTCATATTAAAGGGGTTGAGGGAAGCTCTCAGTTCCATCTTATAACAAGTTATATTAGTAACAGATACTGTATTAACCAATTGACATGATTTTGTTACTTACTTGACATTACTTGTGTCTCCTCTCAGTGAGCAAGGACCACACCGACTCATTTCTGCTGCAAACAATCGATGACCCGGCTCAGCAGACTTGGACGTTCCACAACATGAGCACCAAAGATACTTACAAGTTCTATGTCTACGCCAAGAACTCTGCAAGAGAAAGTCTTCCTGCTGAGATAGTAGGCAGCACAATGAAAGAGCTAGGTGAGAAAGATGGAGGACTTTGGAAGTGTAAAATACATTCCAACCCAATTAATACATTTTTATAGCAGTTCATGATCATGAACGTGTCCCTTCTGGTTTTAGAACTCCACTTGTTAGAACTACAGCTTTTTAATGTAATCTGGTTAAAACATTCTGCCTACAACTTAATACAGAAACCCTTGCCTTTCCTTCCCCTGTCTCCACTGTTCTCATCTCATCTTTTCTACTTTATTCTCCTCTTGGTCATCTCTGTTAGGTTCCTCTCTCTTCTCTTCTATATACATCACTTCTTTCCCATATAAGTATTCAGACCCTCTACTCAGCACTTAGTTGAAGCAGTTATTACAGCGTCCAGTCTTCTTGGGTATAATGCCATAAGTTTTGCACACCTGGATTTGGGGATTTTCTGCCAATTTTCTCTGCAGACCCTCTTAAGCTCTGTCAGATTGGATGGGGACTGTCAGTGGAAAGCCATTTTCAGGTCTCTAGAGATTTTTGGTTGGGTTCAAGTCAGGGTTCTTGCTGGGCCACTCAAAGACATTCACAGAGTTGCCCCTAAGCCGCTCCTTTGTTGTCTTGGCTGTGTGCTTAGGATCAGGGTAAACCTTTGCCCAGTCTGAGGTCTAGACTAGAGCACTCTGGTTCAGGTTTTCATTAAGAATACCTCTGTACTTTGCTTTCCCTCAACTCTGACCAGTCTCCCTGTCCTAACCACTGAAAACATCCCACAGCATGATGCTACCACCACCATGCCTCACTTTAGGGATGGTATTCTGCAGGTGATGGAGCAGGGCCTGGTTTCCTCCAGACATGATGCTTAGAATTGAAGCCAGAAAGTTCAATCTTGGTTTCAATCAGACCAGAGAATCTTGCTTCTCACAGTCTGAAAATCTTTTAGGTGCATTTTTAAAAAATCCAGGACTTTCATGTGTCTTTTACTGAAGTGAGACTTCTTTCTGGCTACTCTACCATAAAGCCCAAAATGGTGGAGTGCTGCAGTGGTGGTTGACTTTCTGAAAGTTTTTCTCGTCTGCACACAGGATCTGTGGAGCTCAGCCAGAGTGACAATTGGGTTCTTGGTCACCTCTATTACCAAGGCGCCTCTCCCCGAATACTTAGTTTGGTGGGGCAGCCAGCTCTAGGAAGAGTCCTGGTTGTTCCAAACTTCTTCCATTTAAGCATTATGGAGGCCACTCTGCTCTTGGGAACTCAGAACATCTGAAAGGTGATGAGGAGAAGTGAGAGGCCCCCAGAGCTAACTTTCAAATGTTATAGCAAAGGGTCTGAATACTTATGCCCATGTGTGAAATTTTTCCTTTTTAATACATTTGCTAAAATTTCTAAAATTCTGTTTTCACTCTCATTAAGGGGGTGTAGAATGATGGGGGGAAACTTTTTTCATTTTAGCACAAAGCCACAACATAACAAAATATGGAAAAAGTGAAACGGTCTGAAGAATTTCCGAATGCACTGTATATAAAGTATATATTATTGATGAAAGTACTTATAGAGGTTCTCGGTATCTATTCTTGGCCTCATCACTGTATCAGACATAGACCACCAGCAGGGGCGTAACTATCATAGCGGCAGACCATGCGACTGCTATGAGGCCCAGGGTAAGAGGGGGCCCAGTCTTAGGTGGGATTATCTCTTCTACTGTAGGTGAGAACTTGGTCAGGACCCTCTAAAGAAACAACTTTTAGCAAATGAGGCAGTGGAAAAAACGGTTTAGGCGGAAGCTCTTCTGTCCTGTGTGGGGGGCCTGGTCTGATCCTTGCAATGGGGCCTTACTCCTCTATGTAGGCCACTGACCACCAGGCAGGTGAGTTGTAGCCGTCATGGCAGAACATCACATGGACATGCAAGTCTACACGGTTTTAAAATTTATTGCAAAACTACATAGGCATTATAAATAAACAATCAATTGGCAAAAATGTTTTAAACAGTTAATTTAAAAACAGTGCAGACTAGTACGTCTGGTTTTCTGCCAAATTGCATCTGCCTATCACTACATAGGTTCATACCTCCAACTGGATTTATTTTAGTTCACTCACTCAGGAAATTACATATAACCTGATAATTTTTCTGTTCATTAATTGTCATTTTATCGCATTTTTAATTAACATTGAGCTATTAAATACGAGAATCTTATTGTATATCTGCTACCATTATATTCAGATGCACCTCATCTGTATTAATGCCAATGATCTGTACTATTTCCAATGATTCTTTTTATTTACCCTTATTTCTAGTTACTTACAGTTGTTCTGTTAAATAAAATATTTAGCAAATATTCTAATAAAACTGAAATTTACAACCAACTTCAGTAAAGGGAAAGCTAGGTTTATATGGGATGCCTTTAATTAAGGCCAGTTGGGAATTAAAGTATAGTTTTTTCTTTTTTTGTGTGAATGGGTTATTTTCATGATATGTATTCCTTTTAGGGAGAGTTCACACGTCTGCTTCATTTTCCGTTCTTCTGATCCGTCAGCATCAGTTATGCATAGGATCCTGTTTTGTTTTTGTTTGTTTTTTTGGTCTTCTGACGGATCAGAAGAACGGAAAATGAAACGGTGATGTGAACTACTCCTTACTTTAAAAGGTAAGGCAGTATGATTTATGCACATTTTTTAAATTTACTTTTTATTTGAAACCCAAATATGTCCCTTTTAGAGCGAATGCACACGACAGATTTTGCTGCATAAATTCCTGCAACTGTCTCATTCATCAAAGGAATATCCAAATATCTGGTAGATGCGGGCCCCACCTCTTGGACTACAGTACCTTTAGAATGGACCCCATCCAGCTATGCTCCATCCAATCTATGCTTTGCCTATTCACTTGTAGGCGAGCTATGGAAGCAGTATAGCACAGCCCGCTTGCCTATTTCTATAGATCTGACCACCTCTGGTCACCGCATCAGATCTTGGGACGTACAAAGATGGGAACACCTCTTTTAAGAGCACCTGGGCAAGATCTTAGTTGAACAACTTCACTTCACAATGTCCGAATTGAGCATTGGGGGCTACTTTAGCTGTATTTTGTTCCCTCATTTTCCTACTGTTTTACTCTAGTTTTGTGTTTTGCTCAAAATAAATATGAGCATTGACTGACAAATCTAAATGAAGAATAATTGTGATGGTGAGAACACCCACGCCCCAACATTTAGACTATCTCGATTATTATTTTATTCTGTTTTGTCTTTAGAATTTCCACCAGTTCTGAACATTACAGTTTCGAGGACATCCAAGTGTATCACCATAAAATGGAGACCATTGGAGGGACAGAGAAATGTTGAACTCAAAGTCGAGATGAAGAACAAGAGCGGTAAGTGAATACTAAAGAGAAAGACAAGAGAGAAACAAATATGAGTCCTAGAAAAAATTTCAGCACAATTGGAACACTTTTGATTTGGGTTGAATTTATTTGCACCCGATTCATATTTCAATAAATTTGCTCTAGTCTCCATAACCACTGAGCCTTCCTATGAGAAGCCCTTTGAGAGGACCTTTTGCCCACAAGCAGTGACTGCCTTGTCGTAAGTCATGCCATGCAGTGCAAGCGAATGAACCTTGTAAGGTGGATATTTAGTGTATGACTGATTTGATTTTTTGAAAATTTTGTAATATTTTGTGTCTGATTTTACCAAAATTTTAAGAAGGAATATGAACATCACAGAGGTTGCTCCCCACTTGAGTCCCCGTTTATGGGTTAGCGAAATGAGTTGCCAGAGCTTCTCTTGGTAGTAGTGGTGGCATTATATGAAATAAAAGTTAGGTCTACTTTGTTTTATCAAAAAACAGCTCCGCTCTTGCCTATAAGCTCTGTTTGGTATAGCAACTTGGTTCCAGTTATGTAAATGGACTTGAGCTTCACTTCCAGATAGAGCCATGGGACACAAGCAGTATTGTTTCTCTAAAAAACAGACCATTTTTCTAGTTAAGTTGAGGGGAGTCTGTCAGCAGTTTTGACCATGCTAAACTGCTGACAGCACTAGATAGGGGCTGGGGAGAGCAGGTTACCTTACCTTTTGTGGAGCTTTTATTATCAGGAGTAGCGGGAATATGATGTTATATTCTGCTAGGAGGCAGAGCTTCACTTGTGGAATTTTTTTTTTTTTATTACAAAATTCAATGTGATCAAAGGTGCCCATAATCTTCAAATAGCTTCTCCACTTTTGATAATACTTTTTATTCAGAAGAGCACCACATAATAAGAAGTTGATCATAGGATGGCCCATTGCTGGGTCCCTACAGCGCTACCACAGGAGAAGCGAAGAAGTACACAGCACCCATTAAAATCAATTAGCAGTCCATGTAATTCATGGAAGCCCTAGGTCTTCAAGAGAGATCCATTATGGTGATTGTGATTTCACTGCTTTTTCCTTTTCAGGTGATTCGTGGCAGCAATACGATGTGAATGCTTCTGAAGCCGAATTCAAAATTGTTGAATTGCAACCGGGTGAAAATTATTATGTTCGTCTTTTGGCGTTAAATCACACTCGTTATGAAGAAATTTGGGGAGTGGAGACTCACACTTTACCATTAGGTAGGAGCCAAAGCTAGACAGATAGCTCGAAACATGCTTCCGGTCTTTACATTGTTACCCATGTGTCTTCTCATCCTTTCTTTACAGCTGTACCTGACGAGAAGGGATTTGCATCACAGGGCTGGTTTATTGGCCTGATAAGTGCTATAATTCTGCTGCTTCTCATCCTGGTCATCCTGTGCTTCATCAAACGTAGCAAAGGTGGAAAATATTCAGGTAAGTTGACATCTGCCCAAGACGACCATCTAAGAAAAAGAAACTAGATAGTACTTCAGAGACATTCTATGAGGAAGTCTCATGCTTTCATTCTGTCAGGGGTTGTTCCATGAGTAATATTCTACAGTTTTCAAACCAGCACCTGGATCTGAATACTTTTTTAATTGCAAGTGCTATTGAGTTAATTAATGAAATCTATCATTATAGCGCCTCCTGCTGTTTGCACTTTTTCTAATTTCTCTGTCCTGTTCGCTGAGATGGAAGCACGTGCTCAGTGCAACTACCACCAGCCGCAGCAGACAGGACATACCCTCTGAGTAAAGACACGCTCCTGAGCTGCCTTCATGAAATAAATCTAGTAGAACTGTTGGAGCAATGAATGGGGAGATCTCTGGATCCATGTGAGGTACAGGGCTGGTTCTAGCTTTGTTAGAAAGAGATTGTCATGTGCTGATTTTAATTACCCCTTAATTATCCTCACTATGGTAGAGCAGTACCTTGGCATCCTTCGGCACTCAGCACTTAGGAAGGATGTCCCATCAATCACCCCTAACTTCGCCACTCAGGGCCTATCTTGTGCTAGCCGTATAGATGGTTTAGACTTGATTTGCCAGTTTTCAGATTTTCAGCAAATTAAAGTTATTTCTATTTTGTAGAATTAATGTAAAAGATTGTTCTGATGGGAGGGAGGTTTCAGGCAAAAGGAACATGAGATTTCCCAGTCACGTTGTGCTGCATCTCCACTACTGCCTTCCCAGATTGGGGAAGCAAAATCAGGTCAACATGTATTGTAGAAAGGTTAACCCGAAAGGTAGGTCACATCTCCGCTAATCTGGTAGTCTGTTTCTGTTCTGGCATAGCCGTTTACCACCACACATTGCCAAATCCCCATTGATTATAATGGGATCTAATAGGGATCCGGCAGCTTTCCAGCGTTAATGTCGGCTTTCGGCTAGACAAATCCAGCTACATGCAGAGGGATCTGTCCAGCCAAAAGCCACCATTGATGCTGGAAAGCTACCAGATCCCCATTGGATCCCATTATGATCAATGGGGATTCGGCGGTGCTGGGTAGTGTGCAGTGGTATCCGGCTATGCTGGACATGGTAACTCCTGTAGTCTGTTCTTTTGCTGGAACAGACTACCGGATTATCTTTAACACAGATGTGAATCTAACCTAAAGCTCCTTCATACATGAGAGTAATTTTGGCTGAACCGTTATTTTTGGACGAGCTGGTTGACAGTCTAATCTGTATTGGGAGCTAAGGACTCTCACCCAACAGATTATGATTGGGCATGCTGTCTGATACTTTTGTAGATAAGGATAAGTCACCACCTGAGGTATCTGGCAGCAGCTTTCTCCTGTCTACCCATTAAAAAACGCATACACACTTGGCCAAGCTGAGTGTTTGTGCATGGGGAAGTCGGGAGAGATAGCTGTTGGCTAAAACCAGTGTTTGGCTGATAGCTATTGAGGTGGTATGGGGGCACCTTTAAAGGGTTTCTGGTATTTCAGTATTGATGGCCTATCTGCAAGGTAGGTCATCAATATCTGATCGTGGGGGTCAGACTCTCGGCACGGCCACTAATCAGCTTTCTCACACTCTAACAAGTCTGCGCTGTACATTTTATAGTGGCTGTGGTTGGTATTGCAGCTTTGAATGGAACTGAACTGCATCTAGGCCATCTGACCAAGGAACGGGATGTCACTGGCCTAGGAAGAGGCACCTCAAACAACTGATCAGTGGGGTACAGGTAGTCAAACCCCCACCAATTAGATATTGATGACCTATCCTGGGGATAGGCCATCAATATCCAACTCCCAGAAAATCCTTTATTAGTTCCATATGACCCCTGATGTGTACAGAACATATCTTTTTAGAGTCTTTTACACTGACCTGTCCTACATTCCCATCTTTCATGGCATACCCCATCTTTTGATATTGTTTAATACAGTGAAGGACAAAGAAGACACCCAAGTGGATTCTGAAGCTCGTCCAATGAAGGATGAAACATTCGGGGAGTACAGGTACAAAAAAGGAGTGTTGAGTGTTTAGCCAGTTAATATAAAGGTGAAACTGGCCTATAGTCATCTACAGATATATGACTTAATAGACTTCTTAATAGAGGATAAGACCATGCTGCTGAACATTACAATCTTTGGGATTGTGGTTTTGATTTCTTTTAGAATTATATTGATTTCTAAGAGTTTATTATGCTTTGTAGAGCACTGTGGTCCTTTACTTTGGGCAACACTGGACTCCAGAACCATCTGTGATTTCATCTTCATAGATTCTTTAGGTTGAATTCTATATTGATACGAAACTCTGACATAGCAGTCTACTTCTTGATTGTTTGCCTTGGGTACATAGTTGATTACATGTAGACAAAACTATGGAGAAAAACGTATGGATCGCATATCTACATGCATGCATTGATCTATTGCCTCTCAACATCATTTATAAACTGTACACAAGGCACTTAGCATGTTTCTTGATCAAAATGTAGAGGTCCACTCACCACGTCAAGGTGGCTTCTTTTGAGTGGGTCGCTACTCTAATTATGCTCAGCACCACATGGCAACCATCGCCGTTGCAACATAGCAAAAATCAGATCTGCGCTGCTCTCTCCAAGTTGTATATTTGTTTTTTAATGATTGCAATTTCAAGAGAGAAAGCGAAGGTCAGGCATATAAAAATCAATGCCCCCGATGAAGCAGATGTGAAACCCTGGGTCGGGCAAGTTGATCTGAAGATACAATATTCAGACTTGCAGTGGCGGTTCTCCACTGTTTGGATTTCACTTTTCCCTTGAGAGAGCGGTTGAATAGGGATTCAGGTGGAGCAATGAAAACCGGCCATTACACCGATTGTGTGGCTTTCTGGAAGACATACACAGGACTCCTAAGTCATCTGTGGTGGAGTTACATGTATGGGAATCCCAACTCCTATGGAAAGGGCAACACAGATCAGATTTTTTACCCTTAGCTGGTATGTTCTGGTGGTTGCCATGTGGTGCTGTGCCATGGAGCAACTCAAAAGAGGCCAGTGGGGCCTATGCATTTTAATCAAAATGTATGCTAAGTGTTCAGTACTTCACACCTCATGTACAGTACATTATAAATGATGGTGAGAAGGAATAGATCAGGGATGCCCAACCTGCGGCCCTCCAGCTGTTGCAAAGCTAGAACTCCCAGCATGTCCGGACAGTCTACAGCAAGGCATGGTGGTAATTGTAGTTTTACAACAGCTGGAGGACCTGCATGGCATGTAGATGTCCAATCCATATCTTTTTCTCCATAGAGTATTTACATTTAGAAATGATCAGGCAAATATCATGCATGTCCTGATTTTATCCCAGCTTGTATTTAATGTCTAGAAATAGAAATACTGCACATCCATATATGCCCCTATTACGTCTCCTTACAAGGCTGGAACTACGAGCATAGGAAGCCGGCCGAAATATTTTTTTTCCACAGTTAACAGCTATTAATAACATTTTGTTTTATGGAGACAGAATATTTTTATGATATGTGTCATGTGGGAAACGTGTTTCTGTGTAATTACACCAGATTTCACTTTCTGAGTTACACAAGGAAGAACAGACTTCTCTGACATCTGGTGTAGAATATTATGCAAATATTATTTGCATCTTCAGATTTGGCAGTTCATTCAGATTAATTCGGAATTGCTTCCAGGCCGTTCTAAAATGAGCAGCAATCAGTTCACTTATCCAAATGATCAGTTCATGCCAATGTGAATAGCGCCATCCGAGGGTTATGGCATTGTCACTGCTGATTGAATAGAAGGCATCTGATAATCAAAACTGCCATAATGTCAAACACAAAGCAGAAATGTCCAGCCCTAGGATCGGGAGGCTCCTCCAAAGAAATCTGCCATAAGCTTCTCTTAAATAGTCAGCACCATGGACAGCAACTAACCCATTTGTTAGCTGGTTAAAGGGTCTAGATGATTTACGGTGAGTCAAAAATTAAAACGAAGCTATAGTCGAGGTGACTGATCCCCCGCCAAATCTGTCCTGGATCAACATAGTGGAAATGCCAGGAAAAGCATGGCAGAGGCGGGTCATCATGGAGTAGGCTTCTCTTGGTTTTCCAATTTGTTGACCAGGGGAATGAGCGTGGGTCAGTAGATATCTGTATATATCCATGTCAACACATGCTCATATTCTTCAGCATATCATCTATGGTTTAAAAACTGGAAATTTAAAATTACACTCTACTGCCAATAACTATGTTAAAATTTTGTCCACGGGAACTGATGTCCATGTCCAAGGTTGCATTGTTTGTCCATATCCATATACTATATATACTATAGTAGCAGTGCCTCTCTTGTCCATGGGTTGTACCTGGCAACGCAGCTCAGTCACATACTTTGCAATACCACACACAAGGTTTATGGACAAGAGTGGCACAGTTTGCTGGAAAATAGCAAATACTTATTTCTAAGCCATTTAAGGAGCAATCATCTCAAGATCAGAGTAATATTTCAGTGTTCTATGGTTTGGAAAGACTTGTGAGACATGATACAATGCTTAGAAGTGCCTTCACGTACACTGTTTGCACATGTGTGACTGGCGTTCCTGACCTTATGCATTCGTTCTCCACTCTCTTGTCCATGCTGCCATCAGATCTCTGGAGAGGTAAGCTGCTCTCACACGGTAAAGTTCCTTCTTACAGATGGGGGATGCAATTTTTGCACAATGGGTGTTCACTGAATCTATGTCTACGCCCTTTTGTGCCATGGTTCTTCAAATCTATATGCAGCTACATTTGTTTCTGACTACACATATGGTAACAATAAGCATCCAGCCTTGTCTAAATTCAGTTTCCTTGAGGATCTACTAGCAGTTGTCTGGCTTGTAATGTCAGGTGACACTACTGTGGCTGGATCTAGTAAGGTCAATCCTTCTCAAGGCTAAGCGGCCAAATAAACTAAAGCTGCATCATTCAATAAAAACAGTCCAAGTAGCATTCACATATATAGGTCAAGCTTTCAAGATCTAAGCCGGTTGGACTTTCCTTGAGTAAAGGTGGAAGGGTCTACCTGTTTCAATACCCTTTATTTTCAAGGTTCTCTTCAGATCATAGATGTATGGACTACCACCATTTTCCCACACAAGTTTTATCTTTCAGGCCACTTTATTATTTTTTTCTTGAGGCTCTCAAAAAACCTTTCTGGATAGTGAAGATCATTATGTTTATACATACTCCATTAGACAACGGTCAGGTTCAAGATCACCGTTGATAGCTCAATTAGTGGAGGACCATTTTATGCCAGACCAACTTGAGGTCCCGTTCTATCACAGAAAGTCCCCTTAACTGGACTTGAGATGCAGATTTGCTCCCAGTGACTTCTCAGAGCTGTCATGGTCATTATATAACAGAACTATATATATGAAGCAATATTTCTATGGTGCCCACATAGATCCTTTCGGAATGTCTGAGAATAAAAGTTATGGCATATTAGCCGTATTAAGCCATTTATATGAGGCATATGGTGAAATACAGGGTTTATTGGCCTACTTGAGTACCAGAGGATCTTTTGATGGGCCAAGGTTCTGATACCCTAGTTGGCCCCAAAGGTCCAAGAGAAAAATATATATTTGGCTTACTTTGGAGCCAGTCATCTGCCACTAGGGTCTAACTGTTTAATTCACAACCTATTAGACTTTATTGAGCCTCAAGAATAATTTCCTCTGGTGGTCCCAAGGAACCATAGTCCCACACTGATGGTCTACAAAGCACCAGTGTGTCTCTGATATCAGAAGTCATTGGGTTTCTACGTGACTTCAGGCTCGTTACATGTGGAGTTTCCCTAGAGGTCCTCGAATGTGAAGAAAGTCCTGCAGCTCCTTTACCAAAACCAAGAGACCCTTTTTCCTAGACTCCATTATTTTTTATCTAACCAAGCCATGTTGTAGTTTCTTACATGGTTCATGGCACAAGAATTTATACATGTGAATGCTATAATATTTTTGGTCTTCTGTATAACGACTAGTCTTGTCGTGAACACGTGTACTAGTCTATACTTGGAGACCCATTGGATGGTTTAGTTTGTCACCTACAATTAGCCCGATAAGAAATGAGAAGACACTGTGGGGGAGATTTATCAGAACTGTTGTAGAGGAAAACTGGCTTAGTTGCCCATAGCAATCAATCAGATTCCACCTTTTATTTTTCAGAGCTGCTTCGGAAAATGAAAGGTGGAATCTGATTGGTTGCTGTGGTCAACTAAGCCAGTTCTCCTTTACACCAGTTTGGATAAATCTCCCCCCGTGTCGCCTGCACCTCCCTAGCACTATGGGAACTTGCCATATACTTCAGTATAGAGAGCAGCCTGCCATATGCAAACATGGCTTATCTCTGTGTATCACCTCATTGCAGTTCACAGAACGTTACACTATTTTCTGGATGACAGGGTCTTTCATTTCGATGTTGCTAAGTAAAATAAAAGTGAATGTCATTGTGACGGCTGAGCCGAAATCACCCAAGATGCATTCCACTGATTGTTGACTACAATGAAAGTCGCCATTTGCAATTCAAAAATGTCCCATGATGTATGGATTTATGGGGTCATTTATCGAACTGGTGTAAGGTAGCAGACAATCAGATTCCACCTTTCATTTTTCAAAGGAGCTGTCAAAGGTGAAAGGTGGAATCTGATTGGTTGCTGTGGGCAACTAAGCCAGTTCTACTTTACACCAGTTTGATGAATGACCCCCATATTGTCTACATGTGTGTTATGTGTGTGGCGTGTAGCTGTGAACACTTGTATTGCTTTGTGCATGCCTAGTATACAATTTCTACATTGCATATGCTATGAGCAGCATAAAGCGGAATGGGTGCGGAACCATTCATTTCAATGTGGTCGCAAAAGATGTGGACAGCCCACCATGCACTGTCCCTATCCGTAGCTCCATTCCGCGGCCCCACAATCACAGAGGAGAATAGGCATTTCTATCATAGGGGTGGCCATGTGCGGTCCACAAAATACAGACTGGTATACGTGTTTTGCGGATCCGCAATTTGTGGACCGCTAAACACTTACGGTCGTGTGAAAGAACCCTTACAAGAAGAAGAGTCCCAATAATGGAGCAAGGCAAGAGCTGTAGAAATCCCTTTAATAATCCTACAGTATATTAGGGAATCGTCTTGTAAAGACAATCTCCATTGCAAATGAAGCCAGTCTGACTACTCTGCAGTCCTCACTTAAAGAGGACCTTTCATCAGGGTAAAAAATGTGTACTACGTGTGCTGACATATAGAGCGGCTAGCGCTACAGCCTGGGATACGCCTACTATAACCAGGTGATACTAGGCTCCTCCAAGTAGAACCAAGTCCCAGAAGATACCGGACCCTTTACCGGGCGAACGGAGCGGCGCCCAGGGATAATAGTAAGTGCAGATCCCTGGGCGCCGCTCTACATTTCAGCATACTTAGTACACATTTTTTACCCTGATGAAAGGTCCTCTTTAAAGGGGTTGTGCCACGAAACACATTCTACATTTTTCAAACCAGCACCTGGATGTGAACACTTTTGTAATTGCACGTCATTAACAATTTATTAGAGCCACTGAGATATTCAATAAAATATATCTTTAAAGCGCCACCTGCTGTTTGTCCTTTTCCTTATTTCTTGTTCATCTTACTGCGGTGGTCGCACGCTCTCAGTTTAAATCTTCAACTGGCACCAGCCATATCTTTTGTTAGAAGCTGTGTCAGTTACAGGGAGAGAGCTGCAGTAGAAAGGTCACACCCCCAGAGAAAGAACATGCCCCCTAAGAAAGGACACATCCCCTGAGCTGCCAGTCTGCAGTATAATTGGTGCAATAAGCGTACTTTCACACTAGCGTTAAACTTTTCCGGCATTGAGTTCCGTCCTCGGGGCTCAATACTGGAAAAAAACTGATCAGTTATATCCTAATGCATTCTGAATGGAGAGAAATCCGTTCAGTATGCATCAGGATGTCTTCAGTTCAGTCACTGAATGGCGTTTTGGCCGGAGATAATAGCGCAGCATGCTGCTATATTATCTCCGTCCAAAATTCTGAAACACGTGCAGGAATGTCGGATCCGGCATTTATTCCTATTGCAATGCATTACATCCGGCATTAAAAATACTGCAATGACGGATCCGACATTCCGGTCTGCGCATGCGCAGACCTTTAAAAATGTGAAAAAAAAAAATAACGGATCCATTTTGCCGGATGACACAGGAAAAACTGTTCTGGCATTGCAATGCATTTTTCTGACTGATCATGCATTTTTCAGACCTGATCAGTCTGAAAAATGCCTGATCAGTCAGAAAAAATGACATTCGTTTGCATACAGTTTGCCTGATCAGGCAGGCAGTTCAGGCAACGGAACTGCCTGCCGGAATCAGACAATGCAAGTCTGAAAGTACCCTAAGTGAGTAGATCGCTGATCCATGTGAGGTACAGGGCTGGTTCCAGCTTTGATTGTCATGTACTATATGATGTCTGATTTTTATTTTTTACATCAATCATGGCATAACCCCTTTTAGTCTCATACATGTAGGTGCCCATTAGCAGCTTTCTGATCTGGCTCATAGAGGGCATAATTTGGTCCAGAATTTGAGGTCAGTCCTGGGTTGGTTTGAAGCAGACGTTTAGAAGGGGGCATCAGAGAAAGGGATCCACCTCTATGGCAGCCATATAGCCCTATAGGAAAGATGGAATGGCCTTAGTGGGGAGTTGTAGTAACACATAACAGGCTCCCAATAATGGTCTTCTTCTTGGACCCCTGTGATCTCCTGGGGGATAAGCTGCTTTTTGCAGTGGCTGATGCCACAGGTTAATAGCTGGACATCCCAAGTGATGGAGTCCCCACAATAGGGTTTTGTATAAAGCGGGAGACTAGATATTTCAAGGATACATTCCTACCTAAGAGGCAGGCTGTCATAACAGTACAATTCTCTTGGCCTCCTTGCTCTCTTATTGGGCTCCCAACTTCTTTTCAGACAGATCTCTATACATGTAAGATCATAATATAAACTCGACCCTCTGGTGGCCTATATTTAGTGTTGAGCGAACTTGTGTTTTAAGCTCTGTGTCTAAAGTTCGGGTTAGGGTTATGGAAGTATCCCGTTATGGATTCTGCTACCACAGACCCTAACGGAATTTGGAATCCATAACATTATTCTTCGATAAACCCGAACCCGAACTTTGGACGCCGAACATAAAAAAACAAGTTCGCTCAACACTACCTATATTCTCTATTCTTCCATAACATATGCACCTTGTATGTTCACTTCTTACATGTTTTATATGTCTGTGATTGTCCTGTGACTGTCATTCTGTCATTTGTCTCTACAGCAGTACCTACTTTAGAAATAGGTAAACCACATGGACTGGTTATGTTATACCGCCCTTATATTGCATGTGCCAAAATACCAAATCCTGCTATGCCATACGGTTAATTGGATGGAGATCTATAAGAGATACTAAGTCCACTATGGTATTTTTCAAGTAACTTTATAATAGCTCTTCATCGGCTCTAATTGACTGGAAAAAGAGTCAATGGAAATTATGCCTAATATGGACTATATGTCTTTATTTGCTTGGTCTTTTATCCCTAGAAAAGAAGGCGTAGGGTTCAGGCCTCATACCATACCATATATCAACCATCCTAATCCAGATTATACAGTACTATACCAATAGTATTCTATGTACCGCTATCGTGAAAGTCTTCCCTGGACATCAGAGAGGAACTCATAGTCATGTCACACTCATTTCTGTCATTGTAAAGGAGATATAATATTAGTCTCCAGGGTTGATGTTCTTCAGAACTTACTTATTGATGACCGATCCTTAGGGTAGGTCATAAACATCAGATTGTTGGGGGTCCAACACCCAGCACATCCACCGATCAGCTGTTTCAGGCAACCGTCGCCACATATTTAATTTGAGTTTCCACTCTCTTGAATTGGAGCTGGGCTTCAGTACCCTGACATAGCCCCTAACAGGGGCATAGCTATAGGGGGTGCAGAGGTATTAGTTGCTACTGGGCCCAGGAGCCTGAGGGGGCCCAAAGACCCTTGTGCCTCATAAGAAGACGTTGGTATTATAGAAAGTGCATGCTGGCCAAGTTACATTTCTGGCTGGAGGGAAGGGGTCAGGTCAAGAATTTGGCATGGGCGAGAGGTTCCATTTCAATTTTGCCTCAGGCATCATGAAGGCTATGTGCTTCCCTGCCCCTGGCCACAAAGGGAAGGGGGGCCCAAGCTGAACTCTTGCATCAGGGCCCATGAGCCTTTAGCTACACCCCTGGCCACTACCACTAAGGATAGGTTATAAATATCTAAGTTCTGGAAAACCCTTCTAAGCCACGTCCCTTTTCCTGCAATTTTTCAAATCTGTCAAGTGAGGAGCAAAAACACATCTGGGACAAGACATGTATGGCAGAAGGTTGGAAGAGTCGATAGGGAGATTTACTAATTCTGTCCTACATTTAGGCAGGTAAAACTAGACCAGCCAGCCAGAAATAGCGGCACATTAAACATAGTAGTACATGCAGTATGGTTAATTTGGAGCATCTTGCTAGAATTGATAAATATTTTTCTCTTCCTTAGGCTACATGCACACGACCGTTGCCTGCCTCCGCGTCCACTCCTTTGCAAATTTTGTGTCCGTCAAAAAAAACGGATGACGGACCGTTTTTTTTGACGGATCCGATTTTTATGGCAGATCCATTGTAAAAATGCCTATCCTTGTCCGCAAACGTGAAAAAAATAGGACATGCACTATTTTTTTGACGGAATGAAAACACGGACCACGGATGCGGAACAAAAACGGTTGACCATCCGCATTTTTTGACGGACCCATTGAAATGGATGGGGAAGCATCCTATCCGTGAAAAAAAACGGAACGGACGCGGAAACAAACAACGGTCGTGTGCATGAGGCCTTATGCTGACTTTCTTGGCACAATTTGCACCAGAATTTTGGTGCATTTTACATAGTAGATTTCCTCCTATGTCTCTATAGAGAAGAATGGTGGCCATCATTTAGTAGGAGTAGAACCCCTTCCAACAGGCCAATTCAGAACATATGTGGTCTGAGATGGACCAATAACCTTTGTCTCTCATTCCTTTAAAAAGAACTCTCCAGGACTTCCTTATCAATATCAGTTCGGCAGGGGTCTAACTTCTGGCACCCCCACCGTTCAGTTGTTTTTACTAGTTGTGGTGCTGGAACCAGGCATGGGGTCACCTCAGCCTAGCCCTAGTACAATGTATAGTGATTGGGCCTGGTTACTGCAGCACTGTTCCCATTCAGGTGTTTCTGACTCCTGTCACCCCCACTGATCTGATATTGATTACCTGTCCTAAGGATAGCTCATCAGTACATAAGTCCTAGAAAACCCCTTTAAGTGAACCACTTTTCTTTAGCATGAATGGTTTATGTGTCATGAAATAATATTGGATTTTCACTATGTTGGACTTGTTGCCATCTGTCATTTGGTTTGTTTCCATGCATGTTTCAATTTTAATAGAGTTAGAATTTTGTGGTTTATTATGCTATTAACATGGCATTGCGCCTTATGCTGCATACATTTCTACATACAAGCTATCCGCCTCAATATGACCCCTGTAACGCAATGCACCCCTCAGCATCTTGTTTACAGCAGAATTGTCCTCATGTGCATGCATTTTACTCCATTTTCTTTCCATTTTCTCGTTTGGGACATTGACCAGTAAACATTGAGTTTCAGCCAGAGTTTTGGCCAAGCCCATGAACCCATAATCATACTGGATATAGATGTTCAGTTATGAAAATGAGGCCTAGTATAGTCTGATGCACATTTATTGAGTGTGCTCCTTCCATATTGGACAATGAAGATGGGTAATCTGATGGTGATCAGTCTGACATTGTGCTTCTCTCCTTGTTGGGAAACCATAAATTTCACGTCTTGTGCTCTTGTCCAACTTTACGTAAGTTGTGGCATAGTTGCCATAGAGGCAACCAATATGCCAGGTATGGGGCTCCTAGAGAAAGGGAGTCGAGCTGCAGCCTTAGTTAATGGATGCTGAGAACCTCAGTAGGGAATTCCCTTTCCACATGCCTTTAAAATTAGGGTGTAGTCAATGAACCCAACAATCATGAAAAGGGTATTGGTGGAGGGCAAATAGATACCACCATGTCCTCCTGCTCCAAGTGGTTAGGGGCTCTTTGGTTTTATCCAGTCCCAGAAGGAAACCCTATTTCAATCTTTGCTATAGTGCTTGGCCCTCTGATAGGAGTTTCCTATAAGCAACATTTATTGCCTATCCCCAGGATAGGTGATAAATGACTGATTACTCTGGTTGAACCACTGGGACTCTTTCTAATTATGAGAATAGGGGTTACCGAATCCCCCATGTAGATTGGCGAACCCTGTTCTCATGATCGGTGGAGTTTCTAATGGTGGGACCCAATCATACAATTATCACTTATCCTGGAAAATATTTGGAGGATATAATTTATACCTGCTTTTCACCATCAGATTAACTCTTTACATCACAAGAACATGAGACCCAGTTAAGTTAAGGTTTATGGGTTAGGGAAGCATCCAACACTAAGCAATTTTTCTTTTCTTTTCCTGGAATCTTTCTTTTGCTGTCTTTTTTTGACTTCTGTGTTTTTTCTTATTTTGCCATGGCATCATGCAACCTATACAACCGGTACATATATATAGCTTTCTATCTATCTTCCTTCTGTGTCTTCCTTTGTCATTTTGTACCATTTGGCAATGTCTGGTTACACAAAAAGAAAACCAATATTACATCTGGTACCCTATGAGGGTAGATAGGAGGTTGATGCTGTGCACAAGAACACTTACGGTAATTTAAGGGTACCATTTCTTGCATACAGAAAACCACAGAATGAAGGCTGAAAGATAGAAGAGTATATCTGGAATAAGTGCCCATCAGGCGTGTCCTAAAATCAAAGCTTTATGTCTTTAAAGGCGATGTACGACTTTGCAACCAATTTTTTTTTTGTCTTAATAAATCTAAAATGAAAAACTAAGCAGCTTAATTAGAGTGTCCTACTATTTTCTTTCTACAGCTCCTATGCAGAATATGTATCTCCATGGCAACAGCAAGCATTCTGTGTAGTCTTATCCTGCATATTCTGTTACAGCAGTGGGTGTGGAACCGCTGTGTAACCCTTATACAGGAACCTGGACTTCGCTGCAGGAGAACCGCCAGGCTTATACCTCGAGAAGTAGTCTCTGTGTGATTGACAGCTGAGCCGCAGGGGTCAGAGACACTGGTGTGGTGTACTGAGGAATCAGGCAAAACCATAGTCAGGGACAGGCCAAGGTCAGGGCAGGCGCAGTATGAGCTATATGGTAAAAAGTCTGATGTCAGAGCAAGCAGTGTACAAGCAATCTGATAAACAGTCAGGGCAGGCAGTAAAGGGTCAATACAGAGAGCAGGCACCTTTCATGTAAGGCAGCAGAGGGTCAAAATCCATGGGCAGAAATCAGTACAGCAGGAACTAGCAAGCTAGGAACCTCTTGCTCAGGCACCCTTCCATTGGGGAAGGTGTCCAAGGTACCCATAGGTGACCAGCCATTGGCTGTTTTGAACAGGGGTGCATGTGATGGTGCTTTAAGAGGTTGGAAGACATGTCCTATGAGATAAGAAGGAGAGCTCACCCAGCAAGCAGGCCACAGCCTGCATGGAGGAACAGAGCTGCCTAGGGGGCAGGCACGTGTTAGGCTGTGGAGAGCCGGTGGACCAAGACAATACCATTGGTCCACCATTTCGTGCCAACATGCATTTGGTAAGCAAGCTAGAAGCAGAGATCAGATGTAAGGACTAGGAGTATCACACGTGGTTGGTTTGTAGTCTGTGACCATGGAGACATATCGCTTGTACGGGAGCTGTAGAAATGAGGGGAGGAAATGTTTAACTATGACCAACTGCAAAATTATTTCATTTTAGATGCGTTGAGATAATAAAATAAATCTGTTTGGAAAGGAGGACACCGCCTTTAAATCTAAAAGAAATGTTGTGCTAACCACATTTGCCTTTCATTTTTCTCCAGTGATAATGACGAGAAACCATTCACTAGCAGCCAACCTTCCCTCAATGGTGATGTCAAGCCCCTCGGAAGTGATGACAGCTTGGCTGACTATGGTGGAAGTGTGGATGTCCAGTTCAATGAGGACGGCTCCTTCATTGGCCAATACAGTGGCAAAAAGGAAAAGGAGGCTGCTGGGGGGAATGACAGCTCCGGCGCAACCTCTCCGGTTAACCCCGTTAACATTGCAATCGAGTAAAAAAAAAAAATACAACACGTTTTAGATGGAGGAAGGTCTTAGGGGAAATATATCAAGAATGAACACTTGGGGGGCAGTGGGAAGAACTGGATGGATCTGAAGAATTTATTTTTCGCTTGCAAACCTATTAACCATTTTGGTGCTAGAGCAGCAAGTAATATATTATGTGGTAAGTCTCTCTTGCACCAAACGGGTCGAACTGCTGTACTATTTTTCGACTGCAACTCCATGACGTGTACTAAGCAAAGAAAAACATAGGAGGAGGAAAAGGATAGGTGCCAACAGATTCGGGGTACCAGTGTTCTCATATTATTTAATAAAAATGAACAAAAAGTGGTGAAAAATACAAAAAAGGATAAAAGGAAAAAAAAGGACACTCGTCGATAAATGTGAAAAAAAAAACAAAAAAAAAAGAAAAACCAAAGGAAGAAAAAAATAAGAAAAAAAATGCATTCCTCTCTTTCACGCCAAGTTTCGCATTCACACGAGAACTGTGTTACTTTTCTATGGTGTCTTTTCTTTGTAATGGTCTCTTTCAGTGTGTTTGAAATTCACAAAGGACCCATCGGCTCTGTGGGTCTTATTATCTGAGCGTGGCTTGCCAAAAAAAAAAAATAGATGAAAAACATGGGATCTGAACATTGAATGCCTATGTGTGCTTTTCCTAACATGGCAAAATCTTCTGTATTGTCTCACCATCGTCAACATGTCATCTGTCCATCAACGAGCCAGATTCTGGGGCTATCACGTTAGCCCGTCCCCTTGTAATCACAGTGGGTTCCCCTGGAAGATGGAAGGAGTAATGAAAAAGTATTATTTTTTTATGCTCTTTGGTTCACAGCCTCTCGTCTGGAGGAGAGGGGGCATTTACTTGTCAGGCATTGGCACAAAATGTGCACCTGACATTCTCATGGTCTCTCTTTCGGCAAAAAAATAAAAATAACGTATCGCCTTATTCCAGCGGGTTGTTGAATTGCCATGGTAAGTAGCATTTTTTATACAAGATAGGCTTATTTAATGTTGTGTGGCAAATAGTAAAACCGTGAAGTAGCCAACGGCATTTATGCAGTTGCCCTCTATCAAAGTTGGGGGTCTACTGAAAGTTAATATTTGGCTATAGCAGGGATGGGCAAACTGCGGCTCTCCAGCTGTTGCAAAACTACAACTCCCAGCATGCAAAGACTACTTACAGCTATCAGCTTACAGCAGGGCATGGTGGGAATTGTAGTTTTACAACAGCTGGAGAGCCGCAGTTTGCACATCCCTGGGCCATAGCTATTGGTTATACTGTACACGTATTATATGCACCAGGCCATTACATAAGCTTACAATGTTAATCAGCAACCTCCGTACGCTCGGTTCTGCATGGTGTGCATCTCAGGAGCAATGAAGGCAACAAACCAATTTGACCCTCACCGTTACCAGACTTGCAATTTATGACTGGATGTAAGGTCTTCTAAGGGGTCGAGCCATTGATTACAGGGTTTATTGCATGCTCAATGCAGAACTGGCAAGCAACTGATAAGCACTAGAGAATCCTGCTGGCCTTTTTCGCAAGACAAGCAAGGTTCTTCTTTTCCTTAGCATGTCAGGACCAAAGGAGAACAAATTTCCTTGTATCCCAATGTCTTTTCTCAGGGGCAGGTGCAGCATTATGGCTAAGGTGCTTACTTGGGGAATCCATTCCAACCACCTTATCTCCCTGTGCCTCAGGATCCGCTCTGTGACTATTATATCACCCATTGTCCCTATGTTTCTGCAGGAACATGCAGTGGCGTCTCCACCTGCCTGGAGACCTCAGCAGAATATTTCCAGACAGAAGTGCTGTGTATATATAAAGGGTATCATTTTGTTTCCGCTGAGTAACCACTACCCCTGTCTGTTATCACATTTAACTGAGGATGTTAGCTTTGTTTCATTTTTTTGGGGGGTGTTGATCAGGAGGTTGAGGTTATATGTGAAGGAGAACAATGTACTAACCTACAGTGCCAGGAAAAAATATGAACTGTGTTTAGTTATGGGAATGGCTGCTTCTTGGAGTATTCTCATGTGTTCTTCAAACAGTCCTTGGTCCAAGAGTTCCATGATGGACATTGATCACCTTCTTATGAACTACACATTACTACGTTATATCTACTTTATCATACACAACTGCCCCACAACACCATGGTAAACAAGTCAGCACTTATAAATTCTCAATATATGGTAACCTGAACGAAGGGCTACCCTTGAGTTCTTAGCAATGGCCAAATGTTTGCTAATATGATCTCTAGGGCATCTAAACTAGGCCATTGGCTTGCCATTGGTCAGAGAGAATGTTCATTAATGACTGGACAGAGGAGGGCTCCCATTTTGGTTTAATTGGTTCATTGATTACTGAGGACTCTCTAGTGAGCCCAGGTCATTAGACAATAATACTCCCCAAATATCAAGCAGTAGACAGACAACTTCATTTGGAGAGGATTTTGGAGATCTTCTTTTTCTTCTGGGTTGATTGACAGCTATCCAATTAGACCTTATTGATTCAATCTCTTGGGCTTTCAATGACGTTAAAAGTGGACATGTAGATGGAAGGTAGGTGCTCCAAGGAACCCAAGTATAACATTGGTTGCCATTCATGACTTGGAATCCATTTGCTATCTATGATGACAAGCCAAGGATTATTTCCACAACAAACACGTGTGACATATCCAAAATGTTTCCACATGCATTGCCACTTTTCCATTCCTTCCCCATCTAGATGCAGCGTCCTCTGTTTTGGATATAGGTGTGCATCCCAAATGTGAGACCTGATAGACTGTGTATATTCCCAAAATGTCTGTAATGGGAATAACTCTTGAATTACTACACATTCTAAAAACTTCTCAGCCTCCCATAACTATAACACTTGAATGAATGAACCATGAATTCTCTCCACAGTGCACCACGTAAACCTATTTGGTGGTACATTTGATTTTTCAGCTTAGAAGAAGCCACCATTAGATCCATTGCCGATGTTCTATGTAACATAGCACACATTTATTTCCTTATATGTAATATTATATAATGCCATAACTACAAATAGTGGAATTCTGAAGTATGTCTGCTAAAGGGGTAGGACCTCACTCGAGGAAATGGTCATGTAAAGTATCTTTATATGGGGTTTAGAGTGTCTTAAGCTGAGAATTATGGTAATGACATATAAAACGGTAGAAGACTGATCATGGAATCTCATAGCACAACTGCCATTACTTACATGCTATGTACAGATGTGTCCTTCCTGACTTGGTCTTGGCGTCAGATGACCAGTTTTGAAAAAAAAACAACAAAACATAATTTTGTGATACTGTGTCAAGCGATGTCTATACCCTATATGTGGATGTGAATTGCAGACTGCCAAGGTTTTTGCTAGCATCTCACGATATTGAGTCATTAAAGGGTCATTCCCATCTCAGGCATTGATGGCATATCGCTAGGATATGCTGTCAATGTCAGATTGGTGCAGGTCTTATCTCTGGGACCTGGGCTATCTCCATAACAGGACCCCGAAAGTGAAGGTGAGTGCACTGTGCAAGTGCAGCCACCCTCTATTCACTGTTATGGGAGTTTTGAGAATAGCTGAGTACTGGCTAGGCTATTTCCAACAGTCCCGTAGCGGTGAATGGAGAGGTGGTTGTGCATGCATGGTGCTCTCTCCATTCACTGCTATGAGACTTCTGAAAATAGCCGAGTGTGCTCGCTCAGCTATTTTCGGAACTCCCAAGGGAGAGCATCCTGCGTATGTACATTCTGCCTTCCTTCACTTTGGGGAGCCCATTCTGGAGATAGGATGGGGCAACCAGAGGTGGGACCTGCACCTATTTGACATTGATGGCATGTCCTAGGGATATGCCATGAATGTCTGAGATGGTCCAACCCCTGTAACTAAATTCAAGCAACCCTAAGGGTGGACACATCTGTATTGGTTCATGATTGTTCCATTCTAGCTACTTCACCACAAATCTCAACAAGCCGCTGACCGATGAGGCGATCTTGGACTTGTAGTTCAACACCAGTTGGTCACAAGTTGTTTTAAGTCCTTCTAGCCCATACGGTATAGAGACTGAACAGCACTTCATATCCAATTCTTTGGTTTTAAACTCAGCTTAGAGGGAACAAGGACACTGTGGAGTGAATTTTCCGGGCATTGTTCTGTATGGACAGTGCACGTGAATGCTCAGACTTGGTGTTTACCCTCCAGCTCTGGAAAAAAAAAAAAAAGATATAATTGACACTTTTGTGGTCAGGGGTGGAGGCTGCAGGCACCCCTGGAAGTAGAGGGGTTAAAAGGGAAATCAAGAAGCACCGGGGCAGGTGCGGGATGTACCTTTTTGAATGTAAATAGTGTTTCTGAAGTTTGTATCTGACGGTAGTGTATAGGCCTCTGTAAGTCCCTGTCTATAGCTTGGTATTGTTAAAGAAAAATACAAACTATATCATGATACAAATCACTTGTGTTGTGTCTTTTATTCGGGGTCTTCTGTCAAGTTATTCCAACGGCCCGATCATCTAAAACTTGGTCTGATACTGGTCAAATTTCCATCTCATTTATATCTACTTAGTCAAATCCTTCCAGACCTATTGGTGTCCGAGTGCCCCATACATTATTTTAATTCATTTACACAGCGCCAAAGTAGTCTACAGCACTGTACAGATATTGCCACTCAACTTGGTCCATGTCCCCACTGGAGCGCATAATCTAAATTGCAAATTAAAGGGGTTTTCCTGGGTTTCAGGTATCTTATCCTCAAGATAGGTCATCTATATCAGATCAGTGGTGGTCCAACACCCTGTACCCCCACCAATCAAAGGGTCCCTTCAGCCTCCAGCACTGGACCTGGTACTTTGAATGCAGCTGGAAGCTCTTCAAATAAAATGAATTCAAGTGAATGGGAGGTGAGCTTCAGTAACCTGGCACAGCTTCTACACTTTGGCACTGAGAGGTTGTGGAGAGAAGATGATTGGCAGTGGTCCCCCACTGATCTGATATTTATGATAGGTCATTAATATCTGTAGCCTGGAAAACCCCCTTTAACTTATCTGTACATTTTTGGAGTGTGGGAGAAAATTGGAGCACCTGAAGAAATGGTTAGACCATACAAACTCCATGCAGATCTTAAGGTGGATATACGACTTCAATAGCTGTCGACTATCTCTCTGAACTTCCTCTTGGCTCCTCCACGTATGCTCCGATAGTCATTGCAGGTAAGCCAATAGTCCCTGTCAGAAGCTGGATTCAAATATTTTACCATGAATCTCAGAATGAAGGGATAATGTTTTGTCATACCATCGACTGTCCTGTCTTTCACAGACACACAAGATTTTGGGACTGGTGCTTCCACATTGATTTCCAAGTAGATATACACTGTACTCCTGAACTGTGACCATGCAGTATTGTGCTATATATAACTAATATGAATTTATTCATTGATTTGGGACCTGGCTGTATCACTTCCCAAACTTCCTTTCCGAGTTCCTTCAAAACTGTGTGCAAGTGGATCTAGAAGAACCAATGCTGTTTTGAAGGCAAAGGGTGGTCACAGCAAATGTTGATTTCTATATACAGTATATCCTGTTTATGCTGTTAATAGATGGGGAAAAAAATACAAAAACTTCAATTTTAAATAGAAAAAGCTTCAGCACGCCAAGAGAGCCCAGTGCAATTCATGGTTTATTTTCTTATGGCAATATAATCAATTTCATTGTGTGTTAACCTTCATCAAACAGTAAAGGATAGAACAAAACATTGGTTTATTACTACATTTGGTATATATTCTGAATTGGTAGGTTTGATTCTCTCATCTCTAGTGCAGTCTTATATAAGAGCTCTGCCTGGAGTTAAAGAGAGTAGCTATCTACTTCACCTCAGATATCAAGCTTAAAGTTCTTGCTTTGCAGGGTAGACTTTATCAGAGACCCCCCTCACCCCAACCGATCATGATCTACGATCGAATGATCTATATAAGCTTCAAATATTTGTTTTTTTATCATAAAATAGATACTGTATAATCACATAGGGGATAGGGGTATTACATTTTTCTGCTACTATAAGAGACCCTAATTATGGCAGGTGGACCATAGCTATGCCTCTAGCTCCTCACGGCTTGCCTCCAAAGTTTGCACTCAATTATTACTCATCACTGCCTCAGGAGACACCAGCTGTACACCCAACACAAGAATACATCTGTTACACTTCCTGTGCTCTATTGTCCTATAGAACTACTTTTGGTATTGTTTTTTGAGAGGGTAAGTCTCAGTCTACAGCACAGAGATACTACAACCTGAGTTCACTGCCTCAGTCCATCAAGTTGATGTATTGCTTTCCAATGTGTTAATAAGACAAATGCAAGTATAAGTACATTTGACTGCATCCATGTATTCTTAGGGTATTTAGTTTTGTTGTAAGTGCTGTTCTACTTTTAAAGAAATTCCCCTATTCACCCCCTAATCAATCATAATATATGACCGTGTGATTAATATAAATGAAAGTATAAGTCAATTTGACTGCATCCCTGTATACCTAGGGTATTTAGTTTTGTTATAAGTGCTGTTCTACTTTTAAAGAAAGTTTAGTAATTAAACTCAACTATGGGTTACCAGTTGTATAGTTATTATAGCACTCTGTTTTGAGGGAAGAGTGCTTAAAGTAGAGTTCAAATACCAACAATTTTAAATAGAAAAAGCTTCAGCACGCCAAGAGAGCCCAGTGCAATTCATGGTTTATTTTCTTATGGCAATATAATCAATTTCATTGTGTGTTAACCTTCATCAAACAGTAAAGGATGAACAAAACATTGGTTTATTACAACCAATATATCATTCTAGCGCTGGAAAAAAGTAGCCATCTTACTTCTTCAGAAGACCTTATGACGTGTATATATTTTAAGGGGCTCTCTCTCAGGGGGTCACAATCACAGACTTCTCTTGGTTCAAGTCCAAAAGGTGCTTTATTTCGGCACTTCAGCACCAGCACACACATAAACATTGAAAATAAACACCTGCCCGTCTGGGCTCTACCTAATACATGTGTTGTCTCTACCTCACCTATAGAGCGCAGTTCACAAACAGGGTATCAGGTTCCGACACTCAGCGGGTCAGCTCACCAAACAGTAGTCCAGGAAGAGATCCAGCTTCACTAAGCCATACGGTCTACCAGCCCACCTGGCTGTGACCACACAAGCCTCTCAGGCTTCCCTCTCTGTAGGGTCACTTACTTTTCCAGACTCATGCACAGAGGGTTGATTTATCCCAGCTTGATTAACCCTGCTGGCCTCACCGGTGGCCAGGGAACCTGTAATGGACTGGGGTGTGGACTGGAAGACTCCCACTACCAGCCTGTCTCCCAGTCCAAAGAAATCCAGCCCATACAACTTTAAATAAAAAAACAGCTCCAGCAACTATGCCTTGCTTTGCTGAAGCCATACCATTTCTGGATTTCAGTTCTCACCCAGCTAAACTGAGATACCCCCCCCCCCCCCACCATACCACTACCATGCACTTTAGTGTACACATTACCACAATATACATACTTCACTCACAGTGAATATGAGTAACATGGGTGAGATACTGTATATAAGTATTACCTGCAGGTTGTCCTCTGCATCGCTATTGGAGATGAGCGAAGTTATCAAAAATTGATTAGACTGCTTCACAGAATTTCGCAAAGAAATTCGATTTGTTACGAATTACAAATCGCATTCCATTGTATGTAGCGGGCGCAATGATGGGGAACAGCGATTGCGCCGCCTCCCATCATTGAACCCCTAAGTTGCGGTGCTCAGCGCAGATTGCGGTATCTGAAGTTAACAATGAGGCCTTTCAGGGGTTAATCAGTGGTAAAAAGAAAACAGACTCACCTCATCTATTTCCTCGCAGCCATCTTGATGGAAGAAACTGCGTAAAATCTTGCACAGTGACGTGATGATGTCACCACGTCATCACACTGGTCAGGTGTGGTGACGTCATCACTGATGACATCACCGCACTGGCCAGCATGCTGACGTGGTGACAGCACGCATCACCGCAAGTGAGATTTTGCGCGGTTTCTTCATTCAAGTTGGCCATGACGGCCTCTCCGTGAGCAAATAGATGAGGCGAGTACGTGGTTTTTTTTAACGCCGTTTAAGGAAAATGTATTCGTTACCACGAAGCACAAGGAAATTCGGCTTCGTGGTGAATCAAATTTTTTCTGAAATTTGGATCAAAGTCAATTCGTTTCACTTCGATTCGCTCAACACTAATTGTTATGTAACACCTGACATATACCACTTTTTAAAAAAGAATTAGAATTGTAAGTGTGTACAGAAAGTCTCTTTCACTGGCTTTTCCTAAATCACTATTTGATCATTAGTTGTCTCACTCCCAGGACCTTACCCGATCATTCCTTTTGCTGATTGGAAAAGGGGCCCCCATTTTTTCTGCATCCCCTATAGCACCTGCGACCTGGGGTACTTGCCATTTCAGCCCTTACCTCTCGCTATGCTCCTGACCACCTTAACCACACAGCACCTCTCTTAAAATATAAGTATAATATTGTATACTGTGCTGTCAAAATCCTTCTCAAGTGCTAATTGAGATGCCCAAATCTTTAAAAATTCTATTCTCCACTGATTCTTTACAATACCGATCTGTTTAATTCAATATGAGTGTGGAGCCTGGCGATTTGACTCTCCCTTGCATTAAATTCATATGCAGTTATTATTGCAATGCTAAAAAGCCACACTAGATGGCACCATACCAAATAATACACTGAGCAGATTAGGCACTATGCAGAGATCAGATGGAGGGTGATTGACACAATCACACGGATGCAATGTAAGGTATTGTGACACGTGAGTGCATGGAGAAAGGAGGTTAAGCAGATAAAATACGTCTTCCACATTGAAAGAAGTTCCAGATAAAGACTGTGAAACTGGATTACTGAATGAGTAGAGGTTTAGAAACATCTGACACCTGCAAATTTACATTTAAAGGGAAAGAAAATCTAAATCCTCTTTTTACATTTGGTTTGCAATCGAGATCCCCCAGTCAGTCATAACTTTAAAGTGTAACTGTCATTCTATTTTTATTTGTGTAATGTATAGGGGCAGTGATACCGCCCCTTTTTGTAATATACTTTTATTACTGAAATTGTACTTTTCTATCATAAAAATAGCTCTAATGTGTCCCATTTTGAGCCTTAGCAATGCTCCTCTGACTTCTGTTTACATAACAGTGGAGACTTGCTCAACAATGTGTTATGTAAACAGAAGACAGAGGAGCATTGTTAAGGCTCAAAATGGGCCACTTTAAAGCTATTTTTCTAATATAAATGTCCGATTTCATTAATTAAAGTATATTACAAAAATGTTTAGTATAACTGCCTCTATACATTACAAAAACAAAAAAAAGAATGACAGTTACACTTTAAAGGGATTGTTTTTTAAGTGATAGCCTATCTTCAGGATAAGCCATCTCTAGATAATCAGATGTTTTAATTTGTGTGACAGGGAGTTGCAGCAGCAGCCCTGTGCCCTGAAGTAAGTATAAACGGTGTGAGGGGCCTGGGCATTTTGGGGGGCATTATAGGGTTTGGATAACCCCTTTAAGTGTATTGTCAGAGGATGGCTCTAGACCAGCTAGGTTACTTTACCTTTAGGGTTTGCTCATTGGTCACCAAGTGATAAGGTATGGTGGCTGGTTAGATGGCAATTAAATAGCACTTGCAGGCACTTGTGGATATAGGTGTCCACGGTATTATAAAGGCCTGGTGTCTTGCTGGCCTGGAAGAAGTCTAGGTGATGGGTGTCTGATCCGTAGTCTATCCCCTGCACCAGGGTCTGTAAAGCAGTAATCTTGCTGATCACTTGTATAGGCACACTGAAGCTTTTTGGAAGCAGTGTTTTTGAAAAACTTCCTGGAGTGAAGGTCTTACAGAAGCACTAATTAAAGTACCCTGGAGAAGGAGCTCCGGCATTAGCTTCCTTCTTCTTCGATGTCTCTTTGGAACTTCCCCTCCTGACAGGAAGCAGGACCAGCCTACTCCTACCAGGAAAGGAGGAGCAAAGTGGTTAGCCCTTTTCCTTTCAAACATTGCCAACCATTTGCTGGAGTACACGGCAGAAACAAGGTATAACATTAAATAACAAAAATACATACTAGCAATTACAGATGCCCCTTAGGTGTTGGGTATACCCAGCAATAGTAGGTACAAAGTGCAGTTTCGGTCACCAGGTGATGAGGTATGGTGGCTGGTTAGATGGCAATTAAATAGCACTTGGAGGCACTTGTGGATATAGGTGTCCATGGTATGATACAGGACTGGTGTCTTGCTGGCCTGGAAGAAGTCTAGGTGATGAGTGTCTTATCCATAGTCCCTCACCTGCAGCAGGGTCTGTAAAGCAGCAATCTTGCTGATCAGTCTTTTGTCTAGGCACACTGAAGCTTTTTGGAAGCAGTGTTTTTAATTTTAAAAATCTTCCTGGAGTGAAGGTCTCACAAGAGCACTAATTAAAGTTCCCTGGAGAAGGAGCTCTGGCATTAGCTTCCTTTCTCTTCACTGTCTTTCTGGAACTTCCCCTCCTGGCAGGAAGCAGAACCAGCCTACTCCTAGCAGGAGGGGAGGAACAAGGTGGTTAGCCCTGTTCCTGCCAACCATATATTTGCTGCAGTACACGGCAGAAACAAGGCATAACATACTAAATAACAAAAATACATACAAGAAATTGTAGATGCCCCCAGGTGTGGGGTACTGCCCAATTTAACCAGAAATTCCCTTGTAAAGGGTTTCCAGGACTTAATATTATTATTCTTAGAATAGGTTATCAATCTCAGATCTGTAGTGGTCCGACTCCCGCCTATGAGTTGTTTAAAGGGGTTGCAGCACTGCGCCTCTTCATACTATGCCAAGCACAGCGCCATACATTATATAGTGGCTGAGTTTGATATTGCATCTCAATCCCTTTCTGTTGAATAGAACTGAGCTGCAGAAGGGTCGTGTGACCGGTGGATGTGAGGGGACGAGGAATAGGCCACTGCACTGGTTTTTCCAACAGCTGACCAGCGTAGGTGTAGGGAGTTAGAGCCCCACCAATCAGATGTTCACCTCTACTGATGATAGGTCATCGATATTTAAGCCCTGGGCAAGCCCTTTAAGTCATATTATTATTTAACATTACGCTATTTTATAATTACCGTACTGTGTTATACCAGCAGCCAGTTTTGGCTTCTGCTCTGCGCCCATCATCAACACCCTGGGAAGGCAGGTGATATAGATGCCTATAATTTGGTGACATCACCAGTTTTTAGCAAATAATAGTTCTCCCGGTGATGAATGGGCTGAGAGTATGTCTAGCTATAAATCATATAAGGAAATAGCCGCTTGCTTTAGAAACAGATGTCATCTTACATGGTGTGACTGCGGCGGTCCCCAGTGAGCAATAAATCATTTAGAACTTACCTGTGTGCAGTAAGCCCTACATGGCCGATATCTATGTAATTTAGTACACAGTGTAACAGACTTTATTATGTTCCCACTACAAATAATTGTACGCTGGACCCTTATCTCAACACCACAATGTATATTAGTTTATGTTTTTTCTTTAGGACTTTCTTTAGAACTTTATTTAGCACTTTCTTTAGCACTTTGGTACAGATTTTGGATCATGCAAAGTTGTCTAGTCTTCAACAACGTATCATACCAGAAGTTAAGAGGGTTGTCCCATTAGGCCCTGTACATATGCCCCATTATGAGAATATAAAGTTGCTTCAAAGATGGGCTGTGACGACTCGTCCCAACTATGTATGTATGACATGGTCAACCATTCATTTAAATGGGCATCATGTAATACCAATTTTACACTGCAAAGGCCACTACAGCAGAAATGTTCAACCACCAGATCTCCAGGAGGTTCACTTGTCTACTATCATCTGATCTCTGGTTGGTCCAAAGAATTGTCCAGATCCAGGGACGGATTGACCATAGACCTTACAGGGAAATTTCCCGGTGGGCCTATGGGAACCGCCTGGGTCGTCCTCATGGCTGGCCAGTGGCCAGTATTTTTTGATGGACTGTAGTATTTGGCTTTGTTGGGGTGGTATAATGTGCCACAATATGGAATTGCTGGCCCTGCCTTCGATCAATTTGTACTCAACTAAAAACGGAGCCACTTTTAGCATTTTTTCCAGGGTCATTCCATCCCTGTTTAGATCAGATAACCCTCTTAACTATTTGATTGCCCTATAATATGGCCTATATACAACAAATACAGATTAACCTGAGAGTTGTACCTAACACGTAAGATCATTGCAATGGTCTTGGTACCATCCTGTTTAACTCAAAGAAGTGAGAGATCTACATTTCTTTTGTGTAGGGCAGCTGGGTATAGACAGGCAGAGCTGGCCCTAAAAATTGGCATCTGGGCAGAAAGGCTCAGCTTCTCATGAAGGATAGGGAACAATGCAGCCCTATACTCCACCCACACCACTGTCCCTACCTACTTACACAATCTGCCCCAAATGACGGACCACAACTTGGCGACGTTCCCTGACTTGACGGGGCCTAAACCTACTGGGGTAAAATAGTAGCTGGACCGAAAGAGGTCAAGACCAGAATCAGATCAGAATCTAAGAGCTAAGTCAAATACACAGCCGAGTTAAATGAGGAGATAACGTCAGAGAAAAAGTCAGCAAGCAAAGGCGAGGTCACAGACTAGCAAGTCTAATACCAATGTCCGATATCAAACAAAGTCAAATAACAAATAGAGCCAAAAAATAAGAGGTCACATCACAGGCAAAATGTCAGCGATCCAGAGTAACAAACACATACTGTAACTAGCTAATGAGGCAGGAGTACCAATCACAGGCAACTGTGGCCAGCAGCTGCCTGTTTAAATAGCCCACCCTCAGGAAGCATATGATTCTGGCGCCGAGACTTGTACTTACATGACATTTCTGCACATGGGTGATGGCATGGAGATGGGCATGGACATACTGTACCATTGAGATACACTTTCCAATGCGCATGAACTGGATGTAAAACCTATAGGCGATGTCTGTGTCTATGCATTTATATATGTTTGTGTGTATGTGCCTGTATTAGGGAAAGTCTATCATCTAGGGATTTCCAGGAGCCTGTTGTGTCTCAGGAGAGTCGCTTCTGTCTGGAGTGATAAGTGGACTGAGCTAATAGAAAACCATTGCACAACTGACTGTCTAATTCTGCCAACCACATCTGGTAAATTTAATTAGTGCCAAGCCTTCATTCACACATGTCAGTTTTATGAAATTTAATTTCTTCATCCGTTGTGGTACTGTAGTAGATATTTAGGGCTTTCTCCAGCTTCCAGTTTCTAGCATTCCCTATGAACGGTGTCTCATACTTACCAATGTTCAGCTGGTAAAATCGGGGCATATAAATCCAGCCCCTGGGAACTCCCAAAACCTCCCCCTGGGGAAAACTACTTATGAGCAGGGTTTTAAAAATCAGGGACAGTCCCACCAAATTTGGGACCGTTGGTTACTATGGTGTCTTCATGCCGAGTGATTTTTATGATGTGGCAGGTAAAAACCTCAAAGAAATCCTTTTGTGGTGCTAAAACATTTACTGGATCCGATTCTAAAAAAATATTACGATACTATACAATACCATCCATCTATACCAGGGATGGACAAAAACTATGATGCTGTCTCATTGCCTCAGCTTCAAGTGTCCCCATATCTTGCCTCCGATTCTCCACAGATGCCAGCCACACGTGCCACAGAAAAACCCATACAGGGCCTCAGTCTCAAAAGTTACCAATACAGTGCCTTGCTAATCAATGAACCCTATAGATTGTTTCAGTCACCAATGATCCCCATACAGTGCCTTGATAATTAATGATCCCCATAGATTGCCTCAGTCACCAATGATACCCATACAGTTTCTTGGTAATCAATGATCCCTATAGATTGCCTCAGTCATCAATGATCTCCACAAAGTGCCTCAGTCACCATTGGTCCCCCGGACACTGTCAAGGTGTAACCACGTGTTGCTGCCCTCTGGAAGGGATGGTAAGACGTGGTCCAGAGAGTCAGCGTCTGCAGTTTACCAGTGTGCTTCCTTACTGGAGGAACTCAAGTCTAAAACAAAACCGGCAATACAGATCCTAACTGTCTGGACCTATGTCCCATTGGGTTGTCCACGCCTTACCATGTCATCCGGAGAGCAGCAACATGTGGTGACATCTCAATGGTGTCCAAGAGACCCAGAGTAACATTGAGAGCCACTTCAAATTCAGCTACTGCATCCCCATACAGTGCTGCAGTCATCAATGATCCCCATACAGTGCTGCAGTCATCAATGATCCCCATACAGTGCTGCAGTCATCAATGATCCCCATACAGTGCCCCAGTATCCAATGGTCCTCATACAGTGCCACAGTCACTAATGATACTCATACAGTGGTCAGTCATCAATGATCCCCATACAGTGCTGCAGTCATCAATGATCCCCATACAGTGCCCCAGTATCCAATGGTCCTCATACAGTGCCACAGTCACCAATGATACTCATACAGTGCCACAGTCACTAATGATCCCCACAGAGTGCCTTAGCCACAAATGAGTCCCATACAGTGCTGCAGTCATCATCGATCCCCATACAGTGCTGCAGTCATCAATGATCCCCATACAGTGCTGCAGTCATCAATGATCCCCATACAGTGCCCCAGTATACAATGGTCCTCATACAGTGCCACAGTCACCAATGATACTCATACAGTGGTCAGTCATCAATGATCCCCATACAGTGCCACAGTCACTAATGATCCCCACAGAGTGCCTCAGCCACAGACGAGTCCCATACAGTGCTGCAGTCATCAATGATCCCCACACAGTGCTGCAGTCATCAATGATCCCCACACAGTGCCTCACTCACAGGTCATCATCATAGAGTGCCTTAGTCATAGATTCAATCTCTATATGTTGACTGAGCCACAGATGATCTCTGTGCAGTGCCTTACTCACCAGTGATCCCCACACAGCGCTTCAGTCACCATGCTGGTCCCCATGGAGTGCTCATCAGAGTGCCAGCTACAGATGCCACCAAGGGTGCTGCCACAGATGCCTCATACAGTGCCTCAGCTTCAGTTTAACCCAGAGCTCTATTTAACTCCAGAAAACCATAAAGGGACACGTATATTAAATTACAAAAACTTTATTGGAAAAATAAATATATCATGGAAATAAGACAATACATAAAATAAGGCGGCAACATCAGGTAGTGACTGTGGCTAGCGGCTCACAAACTAACCCAGGAGGAACACAGAAACGAGCGTACCCAGAAAAAATGATATACAGCGGATTGAAACCAGTTGTATCTAATACATGTATGGCCACAAAGGCCTACTATAGAGAAAAATGGCAGAAAATTCAGCTGATAATAATACCTGGGATTAAGGACGCTAAAAGGATCAAACCTCCCGGAACTTACATAGTATTATTCAAAGAATCCCGCTGTATGTGCGCGTAGTCTCGCGTAATTTGCAAGACCCCCCTGACGTTATAAAATCAAAGGAGAAATTAGGCGAGGCGCGAAACGCGATCTCACGGCATTTACCAAACTCGTAGCTTCTATGTCAAAAAAGACCAAAATAACTTTTTGGGAAGAAAGGGTCCCCCATGGGGGAGCAAAAAGTGTGGTAACTGTGTTCACACATCCGATCAACTGTGCTACTATAGGGGTCATATATTGGGCAATTTGCCCTTGTGACCTGATCTATGTGGGCATGACTTCACGCCCCTACGAAGAAGGGTAATGCAGCAAAAGAAGAAGCCGATGTAACAGTGCTGAAAATCTTACCAAGGCACTTCAAGGATAGACATGATTCTGATGGATCCCTATTACGTGTCCTTGGAATAGATAGGGTCATCATACCTCCTAGGGGAGGTAATTGGAAGAAGCTTCTTGCCCAGCGTGAGGTAAAGTGGATTTTTATCCTTAATACTGTTTCCCCATTTGGCCTGAATGAGGGGATCAGTTACGCCCCCTTCATATAAGGAAGAGACTGGATCTCTAGATGCAGTTTAGTCCTTCTACATTTACTGTATGGTTGCTCTGTATCTTCAACTCTTGTATTCATGTGCTCCTATGGTCCGGGGTTCCTACACCGTTCCATCATGTTGTTTTTAACTGTTGATTTTATAGTCATTTACACATTATTTTTAACAGGTTTTTCAACATATGTTACATATCCTTAATCATATCCATGTTGCATATTTCAGGCTCTTTAGATTGATGCGCATCTGAAACAGTGTGGGTTCGGCATGTACCACTCCATTGATAGACTCACAAGCACTAAGTCTTCCCCCTCAAAAAACTCTTTTGGATGAATGTGGACAGGATCAAGACAACACCAAATAATATAGGGTGTTGTGAAAAATGTCATGGTCCTTATTGTCTATGGATGGAGGATATTTTACAAAACTTTCCTGTATTCATAGTACATATTGGGGCAGCTGTATGAACACTCCAGGCATCTTTACTGGATTCCCTTTTTATTAATAAATGTCACCAGCCTACTATAATGGCATTCGCTATGCACAAATTATTACTTAGATTTTTTATTATTTTTTACTTAAGCACATCACTGCATGCTTTGCACTTTTGCACTTGAGCACTTTTTAGTCACTTGCACGTAAATTTGTTTATTTGTACACAGTGTATGATTATTTTTTAAATAATGAATTTTTATCATTATATTATAAGTATTTAGTACACGATTTAATTGGTACACTACCAATTATGGTACCTTTATTATATTCATTATATATGTTACACCATCAATTATAGTATTTATTATATTCATTATTATATTTATTATATATGTTACACCATCAATTATAGTATTTATTATATTCACTATTATATTTATTATATATGTTACACCATCAATTATATTTATTATATCCATTATTATATTTATTATATATGTTACACCATCAATTATAGTATTTATTATATCCATTATTATATTTATTATATATGTTACACCATCAATTATGGTATTTTTATTATATTTATTATATATGTTACACCATCAATTATGGTATTTTTATTATATTTATTATATATGTTTGAAGTCCAATTGCGATGGGTGTGTTGTGTATATGTCTTATTGGCCGCAGGATAATCATGTGACCAGGCCTGGGGTCACATGACCCATCAAAGGGAATGTTTATTTTTTCATTCTGTAAATTATACATTGAGATAGCTGGTGAGCGCTTGACCTTTTAAATCTAAACATATATCACGTCCTGAGGTCCTTATTATCGTTGTTCACCTATAGAGTGGCTAGCGGTTTCGCATATAATGTTATCTTATGAATATCGCAAGACTTTGCTCCTCCACCTTGTACCGCTGTGAGTGTGCGCGTGGTCTCGCGTTGCAGTGACGCTGCGCGAGTTTGGTAAATGTCGCGAGATCGCGTTTCTCGTTAGATCTTTTCGCGTCGCATTTTTATGACTTCAGGGTGGTCTTGCAAATTACGCGAGACTATGCGCGCATACAGCAGGATTCTTTGAATAATACTATGTAAGTTCCTCTTTCCCTCTCCCCCCTCCTTCCATACATGTATTAGATAGCACTGGTTTCAATCCGCTGTATATTGTTTTTTCTGGGTACGCTCCTTTCTGTGTTCCTCCTGGGTTAGTTTGTGAGCCGCTAGCCAGTATTTATCTTTCCAATAAAGTTTTTGTAATTTAATATGCGTGTCCGTTTATGTTTTTTTGGAGTCATATATGCATAGTCACGTATTATTCTTATTGTGTTTAGTTGGTTATCTCCCAGAGCTCTATTGACACATGTCCCTCAGAGGCCCACATCATATGCTGGGCCATATAAAGATTTTATACAATAGCATGAGAGCTACTCATAGGTCATTTATTCACAAAACAATTAGACAAAAAAACAGGAACCAAGCCATAATGATCTGGAGTGTAATTAATTTTCTGATTTGCATTGCTGATTGGTTGCATAGCGCAACAGTACTGGGAATTAATGCACCGATTCCGGCTCTGTATGGCTATGTGTAAATGAGTCTCTCACATTCACAAGAGCTAGAAGCAGGTTATTTGCATACAATATGCCTGTTACTAATGCTTGGTTCACACATTTCAGTTTTTGTTTCCTTTTGCATTTCAACCTCTACCTCCAGATGTAACTGCAGATGTGACTTAAAAAACAGTATTTCAGCGCACTGTAGTATTGCATATCACCCATTCAAATGAACATTATAGGTGGTCACTGAAAATTCCGCAAAGAAGGAGCCTTACTATGGCTAATAGTGGGGTGATTCAGGATTATGAAGAGGTAGCATTCCCAGTGCTCCAGTATAATAACGAGGCTCATGCTTATATCTCCGGTGATCTAGTGTAATAACGAGGCTCATGCTAACATCCCCGGTGCTCCAGTGTAATAAAGAGGCTCATGCTAACATCCCCCGCGCTCCAGTGTAAAAAACAAGGCTCATGCTAACATCCCCAGTGATCTAGTGTAATAATGAAGCTCATGCTAACATCCCTGTGCCCCAGTGTAATAAAGAGGCTCATGCTAACATCCCCGCGCTCCAGTGTAAAAAACAAGGCTCATGCTAACATCCCCAGTGATCTAGTGTAATAACGAGGCTCATGCTAACATCCCTGTGCCCCAGTATAATAACGAGGCTCATGCTAACATCCCCGATGCTCCAGTGTTATAACGAGGCTCATGCTAACATCTCAGTGATCTAGTGTAATAACGAGGCTTATGCTAACATACCCTGTGCTGTAGTTTAATAATGAAGCTCATGCTAACATCCCTGGTGATCTAGTGTAATAATGAGGCTCATGCTAACATCCCCGTGCTCCAGTGTAATAACGAGGCTCATGCTAACATCCCTGGTGATCTAGTATAAAAACGAGGCTTATGCTGACATCCACCGTGCTCTAGTGTAATAATGAGCCTCAAGCTAAGTGATCGATTGTAATAACGAGGCTCATGCTAACGTCCCCGGTGCTTTAGTGTAATAACGGGGCTCATGCTAACCTCCCTGGTGATCTACTGTAATAACGAGGCTCATGCTAACATCCACGGTGCTCTAGTGTAATACTGAGGCTCATGCCAACATCTCTGGTGATCTGGTGTACTAACAAGGCTAATGCTAACATTCCCCGTTCTCTAGTGTAATAACAAGGCTCATGCTTACATCCCTGGTGATCTAGTGTAATAACAAGGCTCATGCTAACATGCCTGGTGCTCTAGTGTAATAACAATGCTCATTCTAATATTTTCGGTGCTCTAGTGTAATAATGATGCTCATGCTAACATCCCTGGTGATCTAGTGTAATAATGAGGCTCATGCTAACATCCCTGGTGATCTAGTATAAAAACGAGGCTTATGCTGACATCCACCGTGCTCTAGTGTAATAATGAGCCTCAAGCTAAGTGATCGATTGTAATAACGAGGCTCATGCTAACGTCCCCGGTGCTTTAGTGTAATAACGGGACTCATGCTAACCTCCCTGGTGATCTACTGTAATAACGAGGCTCATGCTAACATCCACGGTGCTCTAGTGTAATAAAGAAGCTCATGCTAACATCCAAGGTGCTCTAGTGTAATACTGAGGCTCATGCTAATATCCCGGGTGATCTAGTGTAATAACGAGGCTCATGCTAATATCCCCGGTGCTCCAGTGTAATAACAAGGCTCATGCTAGCATCCCCGGTGATCTAGTGTAATAACGAGGCTCATGCTAATATCCCCGGTGATCTAGTGTAATAACGAGGCTCATGCTAACATCCCTGGTGATCTAGTGTAAAAACGAGGCTCATGCTAACATCCCTGGTGCTGTAGTGTAATAACGAGGCTCATGCTAACATCTCCAGTGCTCTAGGGTAATAATGAGGCTTAAGCTAACATCCCTGGTGGTCTAGTGTAATAAAGAAGATCATGCTAACATCCCTGGTGCTCTAGTGTAATAACGAGGCTCATGCTAACATCCCTGGTGATCTAGTGTAATAAAGAAGCTCATGCTGACATCCCTGGTGCGCTAGTGTAATAACAAGGCTCATGCTAATATCCCCCGGGGTGTGGTTAAATAACGAGGTTCATGCTAACATCCGTAGTGATCTAGTGTAATAACAAGGCTCATGCTAGCATCCCCGGTGCTCTAGTGTAATAATGAAGCTCATGCTAACATCCCCGGTGCTCTAGTGTAATAATGAAGCTCATGCTAAAATCCCCGGTGATCTAGTGTAATAACAAGGCTCATGCTAACATCCCCCGTGCTCTAGTGTAATAACAAGGCTCTTGCTAACATCCTTGGTGATCTAGTGTAATAACGAGGCTCATGCTAACATCCCTGGTAATCTAGTGTAATAAAGAAGCTCATGCTATCATCCCTGGTGATCTAGTGTAATAACGAGGCTCCTGGTAACATCCCTGATGCACTAGTGTAATAACGAGACTCATGCTAACATCCCTGGTAATCTAGTGTAATAACAAGGCTCATGCTAACATCCCTGGTGCTCTAGTGTAATAACGAGACTCATGCTAACATCCCTGGTGATCTAGTGTAATAACAAGGCTCATGCTAACATCCCTGGTGCTCTAGTGTAATAACGAGGCTCATGCTTACATCTCCCGTGATCTAGTGTAATAACGAGGCTCATGCTAATATCCCGGGTGATCTAGTGTAATAACGAAGGCTCATGCTAACATTCCCCGTGCTCTAGTGTAACAACGAGGCTCATGCTAACATCCCTGTTGCTCTAGTGTAATAACAAGGCTCATGCTAACATCCTCGGTGCTCCAGTGTAATAACGAGGCTCATGCTAACATTCCCCGTGCTCTAGTGTAATAACGAGGCTCATGCTAATATCCCGGGTGATCTAGTGTAATAACGAGGCTCATGCTAATATCCCCGGTGCTCCAGTGTAATAACAAGGCTCATGCTAGCATCCCTGGTGCTCTAGTGTAATAATGAGGCTCGAGCTAACATCCCTGGTGGTCTAGTGTAATAAAGAAGATAATGCTAACATCCCTAACATATACCACACTTTCTCAATCTCTTTAATGTCCCATCTCAAAGGTTGAAGAGGAATAGAGAAACAATGGGCAGAAGGTCACCAAACTCCAGCACTTGTCGGCTCAAGTGGAACAAAACTTTTATTGGTATATCAGCCCAAATATGGCACATTTCGGAGGAAAGTTGACAAGTATGATCTAGGGCAGTGGTGGCGAACCTATGGCACGGGTGCCTGAGGCGGCACTCAGAGCCCTCTCTGTGGGCACCCACACCCTGGAAAAAGTCTATGGTGTACCAATATGCCTTAGACTTTTCCTGTCCTTCAGCAGCACGGGGCGCACTATGAACGGTGCAGGCAGCACATTGAATGTAGGCAGCAGTGGCATAACTAGAAATGACTGGGCCCCACAGCAAATTTTTAAATGGGGCCCCCTCCCCCAGTAATTTTTTCACAACCCCTTCCTTTCATGCCGCCCCCTTTCCTGTGGCTAGTAAAGATGGCTCTCTCAGACCAGGCCCGGCAGCTGTTCCATCCGTTTTCTACACTGTCTATACTGCCACTGTATATAATTTCATTGTATAATAATGTTGAGGGGCCCTGACAAAATCTTCTAGTACTTCTCCTCCTCTTGGATGGGCCCCTTCTGGGTCAGGGCCCCAAAGCAGCCGCTTCCCCTATAGTTACGCCCCTGGTAGGCAGGCTGAAAAAGTACATAGAAGATAAACTATATTGGACCGGGTAGTATTCAGGTTAAATTGCTGTGTTGGCATTTTGCGAAAAACAAGTGGTTTTGGGGTTGCAGTTTGGGCACTTGGTCTCTAAAAGGTTCTCCATCACTGATCTATGGTAATAAAGGAATCCATGCTAACAATCCTGGTGGCTTGGGGTAATACAGGAGTTAAAGGGGTTTTCCAGGAGTATAATATTGATAATCCATCCTCAGGATAGGTCCTTAATATCTGATTGGTGGGAGTCCATCCATCAACCCTTCCGATCAGCTGCTTGAAGCTGACATTCACCATTCATATGGCCTATGTGCAATTCAGTTGTACTGAAGTGAATGGGCATGGGCTGCAATATCAAGCACAGCCATTATACAATGTATGGCGCTGTGCTTGGTTTGCTGTGAGGAGGCCCCAGCGCTGAATAGAAAGCTACGGCCTCTTCAAACAGCTGATCAGTGGATGTTCCAGAAGTCGGACCTGGTCTGCTGATCAGATATTGATAACCTACCCTTAGGATAGGTCATCAATGTTCTAATGTTCTACTCCCAGAAAACCCCTTAAATGCTAACATCCCTGATAGTCTAGAGTCTCAAGGGGTGGGGGTTTGTTAACTCCTAGCAGCATGTTCCAAATGGCTGGCTTCAAAATGGCTGACCATTTCCAGATATCTAATATATAAAGCTGAGTGTATGTGTGTATGTGTGTGAATGAGTGTATGTCTGCACCGTCACATTTATAATCACGAAATTTGGCACACAGATACATCAGGTGTCCGGGAAGGATTTAGACCAGGTCTCAGCTCTCTGGGACATACTGTTCCTGATATATTCCCAAAAAATGCATTAGCCAATAGAAGCCTGGTCACATGACCCTTATCAGCCAATTGAAGCTCACTGGCAGTTCGTCTCCAGACACACAGTTTTACTCCAGGTAACCATAACAACCCAGCCATGTTTCTTCACTACTGTAGATGAGCTTTAAAGGAAATCTGTCACCAGGTTGATCGTTATTGAAGTAAAGCCATGGCCTAATTTCCTGAGGTTTCCATAACAACTCTGTGGATGACACTGTTAAGGGAGCAGAGTGCTTTGGAGGTCACAGTTCTGGGGGCAGGTAGGGTGGCCATTCAAGTCACCCTTAAAACTCCGCCCCCAGGTCCCGCTAAGCCACGCACCCGATCCAGTTAGGCCATGCCCCTCCCACTCCTTAGCCGACAGGGATTGAAAAAATGAAGTTAAAAATCAACTTCTAGGTCCCGCTAAGCCACAACCTTGACCTAGTCAGGCCACGCCCCCTCCCCCTACGCAGCCAACAGAAGTTAAAAATCAACTTCTGTCAACTGCAGGGGTGGGAGTGAGGGTGACTTTCTCCTTGCAGCTCACGGTCAGACAGCACAGTGCTGCTGTCTGAGAGTGAGCTGTTCAAAAGGACATCCCTGTGTCCGTCCAGGCCCTGCGCCAGACGGAGGACATGGAGTCTGAAAGCCGGGCTGTCCGGCCTAAGACTGGACCTCTGGCCACCCTAGGGGCAGGCTGCTGTTGAGGTCACAGTTAAAGGAATGGTCCACTATGGAGGTCAGTGTTAAGGGGCAGATTGCTGTAAAGGCCACTGTTAAGGAGGAGGGCCCCTGTGGAGGTTACTGTCAAGGGGGTGGTATGCTGTGAAACTCACTGTTAAAGGGGAAGGCTGCTGTAAAGGTCAAAGTTAAGGGGGTGGGCTGCTGTGCAGGTCCCATTTTAAGGGATGGGGCACTGTGGGGGGGTCAGTGTTAAGGGGTGGAATTCTGTAGATGTCACTGTTATAGTGGATAGTGTCGATGTCTTTTAACGACACACACAATCATTAAATGAAATAGATTAAATATACCCGGGCGAAGCCGGGTCCTTCAGCTAGTATTAGATAAAGCTGACCAGGAGTCCTAACTATAATATATCCAGAAGACTGATGGAAGAGGAACATATATGCATTTTATTATTTGATCAGAGAGGTGTTTAACCGCTTGCCGACCGCCGAACGCACGGATGCGTCCAGGCGGCGGCAAGTTTGTTCCTCCTGGACGCATCCGTGCGTCATCTCGCGAGAGCCGAGATCTGCTGTGAACGCGCGCACGCGCGGGCGCGCGTTCACAGCAGAGCGCGGCTCTGCAGTTGTACTACAGCCTGCCAGCGATGATCAATCGCTGGCAGGCTGTAAATGTAAAATAAATTAGATCAAAGTGGTATATCAGACGCTGTGTTGCTAACAGCGTCTGATATACCTGATACCTGGTCCTCTGGTGGTCCCATTTACTGGGATCGACCACCAGAGGACCAGGTAACTAATGTAAAGTTGCACCAAACACTACACTAATCCCACCCCCACCCCCTCACTTTATAACCACTATTAACCCCTTGTTAACCCCTGATCACCCCATATAGACTCCCTGATCACCCCCTGTCACTGATCACCCCCTGTAAGGCTCTATTCACATGTCCATATGTGTTTTGCGGTTCAGCGGATCCACAGATCCGTGCCACGGATCCGCGGCGCGGATCCGCAAAACACGGACACCGTCAATGTGCTTTCCGCATTTTGCAGATCCGCACATTGCCAGAACTATATAGAAAATGCTTTTTCTTGTCCGCAGTGCGGACAAGAATAGGGCATGTTCTATATTTTTGCGGAACGGAAATGCAGACCCGTAAGTGCGGATCCGCAATTCCGGATCCGAGCGGGACAAAGTCTGTCCCCATAGAAATGAATGGGTCCGCAATTCCGTTCCGCAAACAGAATTTCGGACGTGTGAATGGGGCATAAGGGTCCCTTATCACCGCCAGTTAGTTAGCTACTTGTTAGGTAGCTAGCGCCCAGCCCACCGCACCGCAGTCACTGATTTTGGCAGAGATTTTTTCATCCACATTGATCGATGCGAATGAAAAAATCTGTGCCATTCATTTTTATTTATTTTTTTTCAGCCCAGAGGCTGAACGGAAAAAAAAAATCTCATTACCCGTATGCTCAATATAAGGAGAATCGCAGAAACTCCTAATGCTGGCCATACGTGTAATGATTGCGGAGACCCTCAAATGCCAGGGCAGTACAAAAACCTCACATGTGACCCCATTTTGGAAAGAAGACACCCCAAGGTATTCCGTGAGGGGTATGGGGAGTTCATGTAAAATTTTATTTTTGTCACAAGTTAGTGGAATATGAGACTTTGTAAAAAAAAAAAAAAAACAATTTCCGCTAATTTTTTTCTGTGAACTCGCCATGCCCCTCACGGAATACCTTGGGGTGTCTTCTTTCACAATGGGGTCACTTGTGGGTATTTATACTCACCTGGCATTTTAGGGTCCTAAAGCGTGAGAATCCAAATGCGTAAAAATGCCCTGTGAAATACTAAAGGTACTCATTGGTTTTAGGGCCCCTTTGCGCATCTTGGCTGCAAAAAGTGGCACACATGTGGTATCGCCGAACTCAGGAGAAGTAGGGCAATGTGTTTTGGGGTGTATTTTTATATATACCCATGCTGGGTGAGAGAAATATCTCTGTAAATGACAACTTTTTAAATTTTTTTATACAAAGTTGTCAATTTACAGCGATATTTCTCACACAAAGTATGGGTATATGTAAAATACACCCTAAAACACATTGCCCTACTTCTCTGAGTACGGCGATACCACATGAGTGACACTTTTTGCAGCCTGAGTGCGCAAAGGGGCCCAAATTCCAACGAGTACCTTTAGCTTTACATGGCTGCTCACAATTAGCCCCGCCCAAAATGCCAGAACAGTACAAACACCCCACATGTGACCCCATTTTGGAAAGAAGACACCCCAAGGTATTCACTGAGGGGCATAGTGAGTCCATGAAAAATTTAACTTTTGTCAAAAGTTAGCAGAAAGGGAGACTTTTGAGAAAAACAATAAAAAATCAATTTCCGCTAACTTGTGCCAAAAAAATCTTCTGTGAACTCGCCATGCCCCTCACAGAATACCTTGGGGTGTCTTCTTTCCAAAATGGGGTCACATGTGGGGTATTTATACTGCCCTGGCAATTTAGGGGCCCTAAAGCGTGAGAAGAAAAATGCATAAAAATGCCCTCCTAAAAGGTACTCATTGGTTTTAGGGCCCTTTGCACATCTTGGCTGCAAAAAGTGCCACACATGTGGTATCGCCGTACTCAGGAGAAGTAGGGCAATGTGTTTTGGGGTGTATTTTTACATATACCCATACTTTGTGTGAGAAATATCTCTGTAAATTGACAACTTTGTATAAATTTTTTTAAAAAGTTGTCATTTACAGAGATATTTATCACACCCAGTATGGGTATATGTAAAAATACACCCCAAAGCACATTGCCCTACTTCTCCTGAGTACGGCGATACCACATGAGTGACACTTTTTTGCAGCCAAGATGCGCAAAGGGGCCCAAATTCCAAAGAGTACCTTTAGGATTTCACAGGGCATTTTTACTCATTTTGGATTCTCACGCTTTAGGGCCCCTAAAATGCCAGGGCAGTATAAATACCCCACAAGTGACCCCATTGTGGAAAGAAGACACCCCAAGGTATTCTGTGAGGGGCATGGCAAGTTCACAGAAATTAATTTTTTTTTGGCACAAGCTAGCGGAAATTGATTTTTTTTTTTTTTTTTTTTTTTTTACAAAGTCTCATATTTCACTAACTTGTGACAAAAAATAAAATTTTACATAAACTCACCATACCCCTCACAGAATACCTTGGGGTGTCTTCTTTCTAAAATGGGGTCACATGTGGGTATTTATACTGTCCTGGCATTTTAGGGGCCCCTAAAGCGTGAGAAGAAGTCTGGAATCCAAATGCGTAAAAATGCCCTGTGAAATCCTAAAGGTACTCATTGGTTTTAGGGCCCCTTTGCGCACCCAGGCTGCAAAAAGTGTCACTCATGTGGTATCGCCGTACTCAGGAGAAGTAGGGCAATGTGTTTTGGGGTGTATTTTTATATATACCCATACTTTGTGTGAGAAATATCGCTGTAATCGACAACTTTTTAAATTTTTTTAAACAAAGTTGTCAGTTTACAGAGATATTTCTCTCACCCAACATGGGTATATGTAAAAATACACCCCAAAACACATTGCCCTACTTCTCCTGAGTACGGCAATACCACATGAGTGACACTTTTTTGCAGCCTGGGTGCGCAAAGGGGCCCAAATTCCAACGAGTACCTTTAGCTTTTACATGGCTGCTCACAATTTAGCCCCGCCCAAAATGCCAGAACAGTACAAACACCACACAAATGACCCATTTCGGAAAGTAGACACCCCAAGGTATTCACTGAGGGGCATAGTGAGTCCGTGGGAGATGTCATTTTTTTTTGCCAGAAGTTAGCAGAAATGGAAACTTTATTATTTTTATTTTTTTCCTCAGAAAGTGTCATTTTCCGCTAACTTGTGAAAAAAAATGAAATGATACATGAACTCACCATGCCCCTCCATGAATACTTTGGGGTGTCTTCTTTCTAAAATGGTGTCATTTGGGGGGTATTTATACTTTCCTGGCATTCTAGCACCTGAAGAAACATGACAGGTGCTCAGAAAGTCAGAGCTGCTTCAAAATGCAGAAATTCACTTTTTTGCACCATAGTTTGTAAACGCTATAACTTTTACCCAAACCAATAAATATACACTTATTGTATTTTTTTTTATCAAAGACATGTAGAACAATAAATTTTGCGAAAAATTTATATAGAAATGTAGTTTTTAAAAAAAAAATTACAACAGAAAGTGAAAAATGTCATTTTTTTGCAAAAATTTCGGTAATTTTTGATTAATAGCAAAAAAAGTAAAAACGTCAGCAACAATGAAATACCACCAAATGAAAGCTCTATTAGTGAGAAGAAAAGGAGGTAAAATTCATTTGGGTGGTAAGTTGCATGACGAAGCAATGAACGGGTAAAGTAGTGTAGTGCAGAATTGTAAAAAGTGGCCTGGTCATTAAGGGTGTTTAAGCTAGGGGGGCTGAAGTGGTTAAATGAATACGATATAAAAATTCAATTTTTTGGAAAGCATCTACAGGACTGACCCTACAGAATCTATTTTTCATAAGTATCTGTAAATGAAATATATGGTCGCCTTGGTTATTCCACAATTTCAACCCAAAAAATAAGTGAAGCCTGAAGAAGTAATATCATTTCTAACCCTGGATCCATTCAAATCTTCTAGCCTTCCCCTCCTCCAAGAAGTCATCGGGTCGTGCCGGCGACAGTGCACCCTAGAGAAGGCATAGATTCCAGTCAGATAGAGACTTGTGGGGTCAGGACATGGTCCAGCACACACAAATGACTTTCCAATAACAATTAGTTGGGCTGCAGAGGGATGAATAGTCGGTGGCGCTCAGATTGATTTTAGATGCTACGAAACCTTACCCGGTGCGTAATAAAATCTCAGCCTGGCCGATTATCAGGCTTAGGCGCTTCAAATGGATTAAGATACTTTGTGTAATTTTACTGTATACGATGGATGAGCACACAGTTCCTGTATTAACTCTTAGGATACCAGAATTTTTTTTCGTTTTTGCGTTTTCATTTTTCTTCCCTATCTTCGTTGAGCCATAATTTTTTTTTTTCATTTACATAGCCGTATGAGGACTTATGTTTTGCAGGACAAGTTGTAATTTCAAATGCCAACATTTAATATAGCATACAATGTAGTGGGAAGCGAGAAAAAAATTCCAAATGGGATGCAATTGGAAAAAAATGCAGTTCCTTCACCGTTTTACGGGCTTTGTTTTTACAGCGTATTGATTGTGGCAAAACTCACCTGTCCCCTTGTTTCTCTCGGTCAGTACGATTACAACGATACCATATATCTATAGGTCTTTTTATGTCTAAATAGTGTAAGAATAAATGTAAACTTTGAGAATTTTTTTTATTTATTTTTTTACATCACCATATTCTGACCCCTATAACTTTTTTATAGTTATATCTGCTGAGTTGTGTGGGAGCTCATTTTATGTGGGACAATCTGTAGGTTTTATTGATACCATTTTGGAGTGTGTATCACTTTTTGCTCACATTTTATTACATTTTTTTGGGTAAGAGAAGCAAAAAAAAAAAAAAGGCAAATTGTCCATTTTGGCCCATTCGCCGTATTGGAAAAATGTTTTTATATTTTAATAGTACGGGCATTTTCAGTCGCGGTGATACCCATGATGTTTATATTTTTTGTTATTTATGTATTTATTTTTTTTATTATTTTACGGAAAGGGGGGTGATTTAAACTTTTATATGTTTTACATTTTTTATATATATTTTTTACTTTTTTGCTATGATTTAGAAGCTCATATTTGAGCCTACAAAATCCAATTTTTTAAAAAAATTCTGAACAATCATGGATTTTTAAAATCCATTTAGTACTTTAGAATTGTTCATTTCTTATGTTGGCCTGCCACCTGGTGGCTGAAATAATTGCAACTTGCTTCTCTTCAGCGAGACTCAGCATATTAAAACCAATTACCGGCATCCTCATTGGCCGCAGAGGATGTCGGTAAGAAGCCCGAAAATGCAAGCTTTTAGTTTTAGTTGCGGATCCGCTAATTTCCGTGCTCCTCTTCCATCATACATGATGGATGCATACTATGCATCCGTAGTCTAAGTCACTTCCTGTTTGTCCAGCTCTGCTCTTGAATCAGGCAGAACTGTTCATGTGAGCAATGCTAGCTAATCCTAGGGTAGCAGGATGTATCTTGGACTACCAAATGCACAGTATGCATCAGATAGTCTGAGAACTGGTGCTCCCATCTTGGATGGCAGAATAGGAGCCCTGGAATGAATCATCCTGCAACTGCAAAGATGAAAATGAGGGCACCAAGTAGCCTCTGTCAGCATGATCGACCCTACTAAACCAGGAATGCTGCCTGGTAGGGTTCATCATGCTGATCATGCTAAAACAATACCTTAATTTTGTCTGCAGGCTAAACAGCTGCAAAGATATCTAAATTATATTCATATGCAAATGAACATGTTCGAGCACCAGTGGGCAGAGGTGAACCCTTGGAGCACTGCTTTTGTAACACTCCTGTGCTCTGAGCACTTCCCCTCTCCTTGATTGACCGTGCTAGACATTAACATGCTAAGGGCAGATCTGTGTCCTAGAGCTGTGTCATGGCATGTATCTATCATATATAGTACAGTACTTACTATAGCCATAACATATTGAGAATACAGGTTTTCTATACTTAGAAAGCTAATATATTGATTATAAATAAACCAGTAATATGTATTAGCTTTCTAAGGGCAGAAAACGTATTTCACAAGATGAACAAGGCTGCTGATGTCTAGTGCTCTAAGGATTCAGCCCTGCCCCTGGTGCTCCAACGTGCTGATTTGCATTTGAATAGAAATGCAGATATCTCTGCAGCTGTTTACAATACAGACAACAGAAAGATATCATTTTAGTCAACATGGATAACCCTACCAAGCAGTATGGCTGGTTTGGTAGGGTTGATCATCCTGACAGAGGTTCTGTCAGGTGATTTTTTTTTTTCCTTGAATCAGACATTCACTTTAAACTGGTCTAGTTATCAACTGAATGATTATCATTGTGGAAGGAAGATTGCTTTTTAAGGAGAGACAAACTGGGTAATGGCTAGAAACCCCCTTTCCAAAGTAGTCTGCAAGGGCCGTCAACACCAACGTCAAACCACAAAGCATTATTAAAGGGAAACTGTCACATTGAAAATGCAATATGATCTGCAGGCAGCATTTTATAGAGCAGAGGGAGCTGAGCAGATGGATATATAGTTTTGTGAGAAAAGTAAATTAAGCTATTGGGTTCATTCTGGGCTAAGGAGTGTTACGGTAGGGAACAGTGAGCCCTGAACTCCTGAAAAGACATTGTCCTTACCTATTTGCATGATCCGCCCTAAACGGCAGCCCACAACTGGTCGACAGTCCCTTCCTATATAAGTGCAGAGTCCAAATCAGGAAGGGTAACAAGTACAAAATAATAAATGACTAGTGACAGAAAAGAAATAAAAAAATGTACAGTACCAAGCCGAGGTCAATACCAAGAGAATGTCGACAGTACCAAATCATAACCAACAGCAGAAACCAGGAGTAGCCAAGAGTCAAAACCAAGAAAGATGGCTATGTCCAAAGAGGTTCAGCAGGGTCAGGGTCAATGTCCAATCCAGGGGTCAGAGATACAGGTAACAGTATTTCAAAAATAGGGCTAGTGAGGCAATCACTGGAGGTAACACCAATCACAGGCAACCTGTGGGCAGTTCTTCCTGTGACATAGCGTGTGAGCGCCACCTGTAACTGGCTGGCGCACCTTCACAGGGAGACCCAGCCTGTCTCCCTAGCAACTGGACTGTAAAAAAGCACGTGGCCAGTGTCAGAATGTGACAAGGAGTCTAGGGGTGATGCTACTGATTGATAGCTATCACAGGGAAAGTTGACAATCATTGATAGCACCACCCACTGGACTCCTAAGCCCGGAAGAAACAGGAATTTAAGTGACTAAAAAACAAGTTTTACTAAATCTTTTTCCACAAAACCATATATCTATCTGCTCAGCTCCTCCTGCTTTATAACACGCTGTCCAATAATTGAACGGCACATTCAATGTGACAGGTTCCCTTTAAGCTATGTATGGCGGTATTATTTCGGAATTTAATAGTATTACGTGGGAACAATATGGTACCGTAAAGACTCTTTAAGGTGAAGCTGTCTGCGAGGTTATGCCGCTCTCTCGGAGGGTAGTAACTTATTAGTGACAGGCATGCCTCCTCCACCACCCAATGATTGACAGCTTTCCTCTTTTTACTGTTCATGTGGAGAAAGCCGTCAATCAGCAAAGGAAGGTGGACTTGGCACAGTTTTTGGGGAAAAAAGCAGCCATTTTTCTAATTATGTACTACCCCTTTAATAATTCAAGGTGCTCCACCGAGTCTCACTTATTGATCATAAATAGATGGCCCTTTTAAAAAAAATAAAGTTTTGCTGGAACTTTTCAAGTACTAGAGCACCAGCAATGGGAGTTATACAGATATGTTGTCCCACAAAAAATTCTAGTTTTCAAACCAGCACCTGGATCTCAGTACTTTGGTAATTGTATGTAATTAAAAGTTTAGGATGGCAACTGAGATATTCAATAAAATATATCTGTATAGCGCCACCTGCTGTTTGTTCTTTCTCTTATTTCTTTGTCCTGCTCACTGAGATGGCCGCACATGCTCAGTTTCATCCTTCAGCTGCCTCTTGAGCTGTGATAGGTAGAGCATGGACACGCCCCCTGAGCTGCTGCAGAAAAGACACTCCCCTGAGCTGCCAGCTTAATATAAATCTAGCAGAGCAATGAATCTGGAGATCTCTGGATCCATGTGAGGTACAGGGCTGGTTCTAGCTTTATTAGAAAGAGATTATCATGTACTGTATGATGTCTGATTTTCATTTTTTTTTACATTATTCATGGGATAACCCCTTTAATTGAATAACGAATTTTTTAATGCCAGCCATTACAAAAGTATTCAGATGCAGGTGCTAGTTTGATAACTGTAGAATATTTTTTATGGGACAACCCCTTTAACTTTTCCAGATCTAAGTAGCAGTCACCATTTAGATTAACCATGTATGAAGTCTGTGCAATCAATAGATGCGATGGGATGTCAAGCCTCATGACAAACCAGACCATGATGGCTGGATAGCAGCTAACTGACAATAATAAATAGCAGACCTTTTCCAGCCCACACTACAAATACCACACATCCATAATTTACTGGAAAAGTAAACCGGTGTCTGATGGCAAATAGCAGGAGGAAGGCTGAAAATGAATGACTGCAACCTAGAAGACCAGCAGCAACATAGCATTTTGGTTGCAGCACAATTCACATTAGTAGTCATCCTCTTCTCCATTATTTTATGGCTCTCTCCTTTGATATGGCTGTGTATTTAACCCCATGACTGCTAATATTCTTACAGTTTAAAGGGATTCTCCAGGAATGATTTAAAACGGCAGCCAGCAACCTGCCCTAGAATGTGAGCAGGACTGTGGCCTCCACTTGCAGAGGGGGTGAAAAACAGGGGCCTCATTACACACTAGGCTCTGGCACTTATGTATACTACACATTGGTCAGTGTTCCTGTCAGGCTGCTCAGCCATGTTGGCATATCGTAGGCAGGATTCCATCATTACCATCTATTGTAGAGCCGTGCGAGTGGTGGCAACCAGTCCTGCTCACATTCTTAGACAGGTTGATGGTGGACATTTTAAATAATTCCTGGTGGACTTCCTTAAAAGAGGGCAGCTCTATGCCAGTGGTGTGTAGTGGTCTCGTTTTGACTCATACTGGGTTTGAAGGCCCTATAATAAAGTAGGGTGATCACCACTGCTCTTTGAGATAAGGTGCAGATCATCACCAAGCCTTAAAGGGGTTTTCTGGGACTTAAAGGGGTTATCCAAACCTGGATCCTAAGAAGAAGCAATGTCCAGAGGTCTGTGTGAGTACTGCTGGGAAAAATAGCCTTGATAGAGACTGTTAGTAGCTATAATCTGTCTACCAGAGCATTATACTTCCCAAAATTGAGCAGTTGCAGCGACTCTTAAAGGAGCTACGCACCAATTCTGCTGTCGTTGCCCATAGCAATGTGCACTTAAATTGCATGACTCCTCTAGTCTGGTACAGGGTATCAAAAGCTATGTTTGACAGAGAAGATAGCACCGTGACACACATAAAGAGACATTTAGGCCACACCACTCGGCATTTCTACTATACCTGGGTTTGCGATATAGAGGGCACTGGGGGAAGGCGGCCTGTTGCAAATGCTAGTACTTTTTCCTATAGTGTGCAAGCATGACCACCACTGATGGATTGCAGGGTGGTCATAACCATGGAGACAAGCAGTGTATAATGAGATGGAAAAATGAATCAAGCCAGCAAAGGAGGCAATATGGATAATCACAACACATTAGTAAGTACCTTGTATTAACTTTCTCTACCTGATAAATGTCACTTGCCAAAGTGAGACAACCCCTTTAAATATTAATGACCTATTCACAGGATAGGTCATCAGTATCTCATCGGTGGGGGTCTGACTCTTATCGACCCTACCGATCAGCTGTTGGAAGGGGCCATGGTGTTTAGTGAGTTCTCTGGCCCCTTGGCATACTATGTACCAGCTTGGTATACTTTGAAAAGGCCACTGTAGCCCCCAGGTTTACTTGGAATGCTAAGTGGTGTAGTGCGGCCTATATGTCTCTTTATGTGTCACGGTGCTCCTACCTGGATACGGTGGGACCACAGGCTTTGGCTCTGTAGCATTAAAAAGGGGAATACTTGAGGGATGCAGGAAAATAACTTGAGTCCATATTTTTGTTGTGAAGTTCAACGGCAGCTTTACTTGAATAAACTTTCATTCAAACGATTGGCAGGCTTTGTCTTGGTTCCAGCAGGCTTTAGCATAAACTGGCAGGCAAACTCAACTCTGCTCTCTCTCTTCCTCTGCTATACTGACAGGCTTACTTAAATACTCTGCTTTCTTTCTTCCTCTGCTGTACTGACAGGCTTGCTTAAATACTCTGCTTTCTCTCTTCCTCTGCTGTACTGACAGGCTTGCTTAAATACATCACTTTCTTGCTTTGTGCTGCACTAAACTCTGCTTAAGTCTGGTTTCTGTACTTTAGGTCTGTTCTGGTACCTTTGGATGGGGTGCCTTTGGCTGTTATTCCCCTCCTGACATTCAGCAAATAACTTATTTTCAGCCAAAGAACAATTTCCTCTGACTGATACTTCTTTCAGGTCTTCTCGGCTCCAACATGGAGTCTAAACTGGAATAATCTAGAACTGTCACCCCTCCTTCTGGTAGCAAGCAGGATTGGCCCACTTCTGCGCAGATGGGGGAGAATGGAATAGTAAGTTCCATTCTCTCTAAATACAGCTCTGCCATTTGCACTGCCACCTGCTGGTGAACCAGGCACATTACATGTAATAAACAGTTGCATAGAAATCATAGCATTGCACAATGTAGAGGACCTAGACAGCAATACATAAGATGGCATTTAGGTTAGACCATTAAAGATAGTAGCAGGGTGTAGGAGTAGTAACACCACTCTGGGGTGATACACCAGAAAAACCTTGATCTATATTTTCAGAAGGCCCATAGTGGTAAATGGAGAGAAGTGCACATGCTGCATCTCCTCATTTCACAATGGGGTCCCATTTCTCAGTAGGACAGGGTCCTACAGAACATTTATAACCTTAGATCTTTAAGTGTAGCCCCCTTCTCAATTAGTTTTCCAGTAAGCATATATCAAATACTCCCAGCGGCACGCCCTGTAAAAAGTGTCGGAAAAAGTGGAATACAGTAGGTACCTAATAAAAATGACGCTTATTCCGAGCACCATGTTTTTCACCGCATTTATTCTAAAAACCGGACTAAGTACAGCCACCACTAGAGGGAGCTCAGTGCACAGGAATCTATACAGTTACCATTGACTGCAATAGAAGGTGTAAGACTCTCTTTGCATTGAGCTACTTCTAGTGGCAGCCGCATGAAAATACCCTGTTTTCATGTTGGCAACAGCAGATATTCAGCGCCGGGCCCCTCTGCCCCGGCCTCAAAGCAGGTGCCTGATCTGCCTCCACGGAGGGTGTGCCACTGGCACAAGTAACTGATTCATTTTTGTTAAACTTTTCATGATTGCAATTTCTTCACATAGTTCAAAAGCCTAGAGATAGATTTATTATACCCTTTAAGAGGTCCTGTCAGCAGGATCAACTGTAATAAACTAGGGTCCTGCCTGTTAGGGTTGATCCTGTTGATTAAAATGATACCTTGGTGGCAAAAATCCATTGCACTGCTCCAGAGAAAACAGAGTTTAACTGCATATGCAAATTAGGGCTTCGGAGCAAGGGGTGTGGCAAATGGAGGAAAATGAAGGAGCAGAGGTGCACTGAGGGTCTTGGAGACGCCCTGGGTGCACTGAAGCCCTAATTTGCATACGGAATTAAACTCTGTCTTCTTTTGGATTTTCACCATACAGGTATGGTTTTGACCAGCAGGATCCACCCTAACAGGCAGTATGCATTGTTTAGTGGAGAGGATCCTGTCCAACAGATCCAACTCTGTTTTGTCCACAACAGTGCAACAGAATTTCACCATCCAGGCAGCGGTTTAATCAGCAGGATCTACCCTAACACGCAGTATACATGGTTTAATGGTGTGGATCCTGCTGAAAGGTCCAACTCTGTTTTCTCTGGAAAGGCACAACAGAATTTCACCATGCAGGCAGCATTTCAATAAACAGGATCTACCTGGACAGGCAGTATACATGGTTTAATGGTGTGGATCCTGCTGACAGGTCCAACTTTGTGAATAGCGCAAAAGATTTTCACCATCCAGGCAGCTATTTTATCAGCAGGATCGACCCTATTATTCAGTATACATGGTTTAATGGTGTAGATCCTGCTGACAGGTACCACTCTGTTTTCTCTGAGACGTCAAAACAGAATTTCACCATTGAGGCAGCGTTTCAATCATCAGTATCGACCCTATTAGTCAGTATGCATGGTTTAATGATGTGCATCTTGCTGACAGGTCCAACTCTGTTTTCTCTGGAACAGATTTTCACTGCCCAGGCAGCGTTTTACTCAGCAGGATCAACCCCAACCCTAATGCCTCGGTTGATACTGCTGCCAGGCCCTCTTGAACTGTTGGATAGAGACAGGTTGCTTTCTCGTATGTGGAGTGGAGAGCAGATCCCACGTTTCGTCATTGCTATGGAGATGATATCAGTGACGCTATATCACCAGATCATGTTCTGTTGAACGCTGCTAAATATATCCCGCGCTGTATGTGCGGAGAATATTTATTAGCAGAAGAGCAGGAGGTGTATAAAAAGATTGGGTGTCTTCCCATTGCGGTTCTGCCGGCACAGACAGCAAGCTTTAAATAAAGCCCTCAGTCTATTAATAACTGGCATGACGCGTTTCAGGACGAGAGCGCCGCGCTGCTCCATTGTGTGCGCCAAAGGGGAGGGAGTCTGTTTGCATTGCATAATCCCAAGAAGCAATCAGTACCGTCCAAGCATTCCTGGAAATATTGGCGCTCTCCAGAAGGTGTACACGCCGGCGTCTCCAGATACTGAGTATCACCGGTGATCAGAGAGTGCGTAGATAGGGCGGATGGCGGTTTAATTTCCTGTATCCTTGATAAGAGGGGATATCTGTAATGGAGCGCTTTACATACAGAGCAGAGAAGCTGAGCGTTCGCGAAATATCAACGCCATTTTATTTAAACCGAACCAGATTATTTAAAGGGGCGGGGGGCACAGATTTAGGCAAATATGCATCAGGCACATCATCTCGGGTGACATGTCTTGCAAAATTTGGCTGACAGTACAGCAACCTTTACTTTCTTTTAGGGGTTGTGTCACAAAACATATTCTACATTTTAGCAACCTAGCCCCTGGATCTGAATACTTTTGTAATTGCCTGTAATGAAAAATGTAGCTGAGCCACTGAGTTATTCAATAAAACGGATCTATAGAGCGCCACCTGCTGTCTGTTCTTTTCCTTATTTTTAAAAAAATTTTGTCTGGGTAACTCGCTCAGTTTAAGCTGTGTTCTATTAGAAGCTGCGGCAGTTAAAGGAAGAGAGCTGCAGCAGAAAGGACACGCCCCCTGAGCTGCCAGGCTGAGAAGAATCTAGCAGAGCAATTGGAGCAATGGATGGGAAGATCTCTAGATCCATGTGAGGTACAGGGCTGGTTCTGGCTTTGTTAGAAAGAGATTGCCATGTGCTATATGATGTCTTATTTTGGTTTTTTTTACACTCCTTTAACCATCTCTTCCAATAATTTAAAGGGGAAGTGTCATCAGAAAATGACCCACTTTTTAAATCCAGTTTTTACACAGATTTTTTTGTGATTTGTATTTATAGTGAACTATAGTATTGAGAAAAAAAACTGAAATCCTGCAGTTTTCACACTGGCAGCTAGGCCTAAAATAAGTCAAGATGTTCTGTCTTTTGCCACATGGACCATAGACATAAGGAACAGGAGAGGAGCCCATTGACTTCTATCTCAGAGGTCAGGAGGGAGTAGAGAAACTGTGATATCACCTTTTTTCAATGGTGGATCCAGTGATATCGGCATATAGGTGATATCTGTCATTGCAATCCTGGCTATGATTGGCTGCAGCAGTCATATGTCGCCCCATCGATGGATGTTGATATCGGTGCTGAAAGGCATGGAAGTGCCGGTCGAGGAGCCACACAGGCAGAATCCAGCGGCCGGGACCAGGTGAGTATCATCACTATGGCGGGTGGTCTGATTTAGTCTCGGATAACCCCTTAATGTCTGTGGCTTAAATACCCCTTTAGCAGGTTGGGATAGACTGAGGGTAGAGTCGTTAGGGGCAACAGTAATTTTAAGTTATCCCATTGCTACTGACTCTACCTATAAGATTGGTTGGGTTCAGTGGCGTACCGCTCTACCTATAAGATTGGTTGGGTTCAGTGGCGTACCGCTAATATAGATAGACCACACAGCTGCTATGGGGCCCGTGGCAGGGGGGCGGAGTGCTTGGAATGCCCCGCCCCCTACATCAGCACAGACTCAGTTTATATATTATGATCGAGATCGCTGTCAGACATTGGCACAGGCCCACAGCAGGCTTGTCTTCCGTTGACTCCCGGGCCCTGCTTCTGCTCTGCTCAGGGCCCCCTCCCCCATTGTGTACACAGCTCACACCGATGTTGCTCCCTGTGTGACCCAGCCAGTGACATTCCAGCACAGCGCTCTCTCTTCTGTCTGCTGGGCACTGCACTGGCCAATCAGCATTTAGCAGTGCAAAACTCCTGCTACTGATTGGCTAGTGCACAGATCGCTCAGCTGACAGAAACGTGCAGGTGGGCGCGGGCGGCAATTGTATACCGCGCTCACATGCTCTGAGGCAACAGCCCTGCCCCAGTGCAGCGTCCCACATATGTGTGTAAAAGGGACACTTTAAACATCTGCCTATTTATCTAATGTATTTGCAATGTATGGTATTTCCCATTATCAGGCTGGCATTGTCAATTCACCCATTCGCCCCTAGGTGGTGCTGGCGCCACATAATATATATAGCTTGGGGTTTGCAGATTCAGCGTTAGTAGACAGGAAGTAGAGAATTCAGTTCAGAGTGTAGGAGGAGAGGAGAAGAAAAAGTGTATGGAGGAGTACAGACTCAGTCCAAGATGTAGCTGCATTTCTTTCCTCTGGGCCCTGATCAAGTCTGGAGATGACAGACCAAGGAGTCACAGCAGCCCAGCACAAGACATTGAGTCTATGTATGGATATAAAGCAAGTCTAGTGAAGATTAGAGCTTAGTAGTGTTGATCGAGCACCAGGGTAGAACACCTCGGGATGCTTGCGTGCTCTACAGAGCACAAAGCACAATGGAAGTCAGTGGGAGAACCCGAGCATTAAACTCCCTGCTCTGAAGAGGGAAGGGTGCCATGTCCCACTGAGGTCTATGCAGAAGATTGCTGTACAGTTAGGGAATCCCCCAGTGTAAGTCCACGGCTTAAGGAGTCCCTCCTCTGACTCCATATATAGCTAGCCATATATGGAGTGAGTGCTTGGGGACACCCAGTGTATTTAAATCTAATTTCACCTCTATTTATGAAAAGTTTCTGCTGTGATTTGAACTCACAAACTTCTACATTAGAGGCAAAGGCCTTAACCACTCAGCTATAAAGCTGAATGATAAACTGTGTCAGAAAAACCTCATAGTAGTTTGTCCTGTAGTCAGTATTCCTATACAGCAGAAGTATCATTTTATATTTCACTACAGGTTAACATGTAGCTGTATAGCATAGTGGTTAAGGTTCTTGGCTCAAATGTAGAAGGTTGTGAGTTGAAAAGCCAGCAGAAACATTTCAGAAACTCCTCAATTGACAATTGCCAGACCTGTATCAAGGAATTCCAGCTAAACCGACATCTGGATTATTGCCTTTGATATACAAATGTACTGTAACAACTGTCTTGAGACTATTCATTCAGTAAAAGTTCAATTGTTGTTTACTACAACTGACTCCTCATCCTTTCTACAACATTTGCACCTTATGCTGTTGGTGTCACGAACACAGGGGCCCAGCCGCCAAAGCACCTTAAACACCTATACCATCAAGGGAACCTCAACTTTCATCTGGCTGGTGTTCCCTGCAATAGAGAGTGCCCCGGAGGATTTAGTGCACACTTAGGGTGCATTCACACGACCGTGCCGTGTTTTATAGTATGCATTTATAGTCTGCATTTTGTGGAACGCACAGGGCCAGCACTATATAGAAAATGCCTATTCTTGTCCACAATTGCGGACAAGAATAGGACATGCTCTATGTTTTTTTGCAGGGTCGCAGAACAGAACAATGGAGGTGGGCAGCATATGGCCCCATATTTTGCGTACCCATTGAAGTGAATGGGTCCGCACCCATTCTGCAAAATTGCAGAACGGATATGGAACTATTCATACGGTCATGTGAATGAGCCCTTAGCATCAGCACCAAGGAGTTTAGATGTGGAATGGTCCAGGGTTGGGTAGTGGGTGGAGTTAGGGGGGCCCAATTCAGATTCTTGCTATGGGGCCCAATGATTTCTGTGTACACCCCTGGTTGGGGGGTCCTACCTCTGGGACCCTCAATGATCATGAGAATGGGTGCCCCTTACCCCGCAGGGCCCTCCTAAAATGAATGGAATAGCAGGTCAAGCATTTGCACCAATACTCTATTCTGTCAAATTCTCGTGATTGGAGGTGGTCCCAGCAGTAGGATCGTCGTCATCCCCTATAATAGAAAGCTATAGTAGACATGTCCCAGTGAGAAGTATAAAGTAATGCCCGGACCGGAGGTGAAACCATAGGGGAGGGCAGCATGACGGGGGGTTGGGTTTAGGGAGACCCCCTAGGCTGAGGATAGGTTGGGTTCAGGAACGGGGGTGGATCTTAGCTTGGGATAAGGCTAGGGATTGGATGAGGTAGATGAGATGGGAGGGGGGGGTGAAGGGTTAAAAAGCAGGGTAGGAGAGTTGTGGGGCGCCATTTTAGGTTAACTTAGACAGGAAAGTCCCGCCCACCCGCCCTGGTTGGGGGTTGGATAATGGGGGTTGGTTTGCGGGTTGGTGGGGATTGGTGGGGTGAGAGGGTGTTGGGGGTTTGGTAGGGGTGGTGGCCTTGTCACGGCGGCCGGTGCGGGGGGAGGTCCTTGAAGTCGGGTATGTTTTCTGAGGAGGATCATGGGAGGGCCCTGCGGTTGGGGCTGGACTCCCAGTGGTGCGGAGTTTAAGGGCGCCATTCAAGGGGTGCCTCCGAGCTGGCGGGAATGGCTGGAGGCAAGATGGCGACCTGATGAGGCAATTCAGTGGCTTTTGGGGCTTCAAGGACCTCCCCTTGCTGGGTTGGAGACTTAGTATTCTTGCGGTTTCACAGTTATTTATTGTTGGTTATGGATATATTGAGATATATATGTGGAGATATATATGTATTGTTATTTTATACTTATGGTTATATTTATACATGGTTATTTATACATTTACATGTTTTGTACGTTTAATAAACGGCTGCTGTGGCCGATTCATTCCATCCAGTGTCTGTGTTTTTTATTAAAAGGGATCGGGGAGTCAGGCAAGACGGGGTGGTTGTGAGTCGGCCGGCAGTTGAGTAGGGTTTGGTGGCGGGTCGTTCCTGTGGTGAGTAGTGAAGGTGGGGGGCGGACTACAGGTAACCCATACCCCTGTCATGAGCTGGAGATTCAGGAGTAAGTAAATGTAGTTCCGCACAGCCTAGATGTGGTACCATGGAGCAGATATGAACAAAATCCAACAAGCCGGGTGGGTCATGTAATGAAGGTCAGACAGAATTGGGAATTAAATCAAACAGGTCAGGGGTCAGATGATGAGGTTCAGGCACAGCGGGCTTATGGTGCCATGGAAAAGTAGTCTGGGAAGGCAGTGTAGGTTAATATTTTAGTAGCGATATGTGTTTTTTGCATTTTTTGACATTTTTGTTTTTACATATTTGTAAAAACTTTATTAAAGTGTTTTTCACATTTTTTAGCCCCCTTAGGGGACTTGAATCAACGATCATTGATCGCTTGTACTGTACAATGTAATACTTCACTACACTATTGCAGCATGCTAGCAAAGGCTGCAATCCACATCCCAACCACTGGCTGGCTACATAAATACACACACAAAATAAATGTCTCCTAACAGAGTATCGCAAAATCAATTTTTTTTCAGAGCTGCTCATCTCGTGCATGTTATCTATGGATATGCTGAAATAAAAGGAAAGGTAAAAAAGGACACATCTGTATACAGAACAGCATAGAGTATTAGAGTGAACCATATAACCTACACCAAGGCCTGTGAGAAGTGCAACTCATCAGTTATGATTGGGCAGATAGCTGTGTGCACTGCCCATGTATCACCCAACACACTTTACCTCCAATCTCCATATTGTTTCACTATATTCAGCTTATATCATATATTAGAGTTTTTCAGCATGTAGAGATCAATAATGATGCAGTAAAATACATAAACTAAATAGCTGGTAGAGTCGATCCTGCTGATTAAAATGATATCTGTCTTGTGAAAATCGGTTCTGGCGTTCTTGAGAAAATTGGACATTTATTCTATGTGAAAATGAGGGGTTCAGTGCACCAAAGGGCGGGGCCAGGACTGAAAGCTGAGGCCAAGCCCCACCCCTTAGTGCACTGAAGCCCTCATGAGCACAAAGAATAAAAGTATTTTATCTCAGGAACACTTCAACCGATTTTCACAAGACAGGTATCGTTTAAATCAGCAGTATCAACCATATAAGATATTGCTGATGGGTGCTCTTTAAGATAAATTCTTTAAAAGGTCCAAAGTACTAGAAGTACAATACCTATAGACATTGATTTCATGAAAAAATATATATATAAAACCGGCAGAAGTGAAAAATGAAACTCTGGCAAAATCTAAACCCATTCCTTGATTGATATGACCCAGCTATCCATTAGGAAGTAACACAATGTTTGCACTGCACCCGTCCTATGTAAATGACTTGGAGTGTTTGTACCTAGGTAGCGCCGTGAGAGAAGGGCTCATAAATCTTGCCAGTCAGATGCATTAAATCACCAGTAATGTCCTGTGGAAGGAGGCAGTAATAAAACCATCAGCCATCCCCCTGTCTGCTCAGCGACTTAATGCATCATATGCCGTGTCTCGCTCATCTCCCACTTTACTGGCAGACAGTCATTCATTTACAGTACAACAAGCCATTTCTTTGCTCAAGTAGCTATGGAGTCACAAGGGAAGGTAAAAGACGACTACTCAACATTATAAACACAAGCCTGGGCAACCACCAGACCGCAATATGGATGCCTGCAAGCCAACAGACCGCCATATGCATGCCTACAATATGAAACGTATATTGAATTGGCAAATGATGTCTCAAAAAAATCCTCTACCATTGTGGAAACTATGAATAAATGAAAAGCTATGAACCTACCTACAAGCCTGGACCTTCCTGGTTGCATCGCTGCCGACCCAAATTTTCTTCCACACTACCATTGAAGGTGCCATAGCTGGGCGAGCGTTACAGTTACACCGGAAAGTCTATGCAATGGGCGCCTCTGCCCAGGGCCCTCTATATCGGGTCCCAGGTGTAGTAGGAAGGCCAAGTGGTGAAGTGCGGTCTATCTCTTTATGTGTCACGGTGCTCCTACCTGGATACTACTGGACCCCAGGCTTTGGCTCCGAAGCAAATAGGGGGAATAATTGAGGGATTAGAAAGAATAACTTGAGTCCAGACCTTGAGATGAAGTTCAGTGGCAGCTTTACTTGAATACATTTTCTTCAAACAGTTTTCAGGCTTTGTCTTGGTTCCAGCAGGCTTTAGCATTAAACTGGCATTAAACTGGCAGGCAAACTCAACTCTGCTCTATCCTTCTCTCACGCTACTGTACTGACAAACTGACTGGATAACTTGGCTTCTTCTTTACGCTGCACTTCACTTTTTAGTCGGACTTATCTTCAGCCATGGAATAGGTTATAATCCTGGCAGCTCCAACACGGAGTCTCAAACAGCACAAACCAGAACTGCCCCACCTCCTTCTGCTAGGAAGCAGGACTGGCCCACTTCTGACCAAACCAGGGGGGGGGGGGATGGAATGGTGAGTTCCATTCTATCTAACTATAGCTTTGCCATTTACGCATGCCCCCTGCTGGTGGACCAGGCACATCACATATGAACAATTGCATAACAAGATTAGCAATGCACATTGTGGAGGACCTGGACAAAAACACTGGACACTGTGTTAGCCCATTAAAGACAGTAGTAGAGTGCAGGAGTGGTAACACTACTCTGGGGTGTTACACCTCCATAGAGACCCATTGCACCAACACATTGTACTTTTTAGGTAGGGTGGTCAGATGTCTGGCTTTAGGCCGAACAGTCCTGTTTCCTGGCTCCCTGTCCTCTGCCGACGCAAGGCCTGGACGGATGCCTGGGTGCCCTCCTTTTCTGTGGCTCAACCTTCAGACAGCGGCATTGCATCTGATCATGCGCTACAGCTACAGACTGTCTGACCATAGTGCTGGCAGACATGTCACTCTGTGACTGACTGAAGGTGAGAAAGCACACTTGGTCCCTGTGCAGCTCACCTTAAAGGGGTTGTCCCGCAAAAAATATTCTACAGTTTTCAAATCAGCACCTGGATCTGAATAATTTTGTAATTGCATGTAACGAAAAATTAGGTATAGCCACTGAGTTATCTAATAAAATCTATCTGTATAGCGCCACCTGCTTTTTTTTTTTCATATTGTTTCTTTGTCCTACTCACTGAGATGGCCGCACATGCTCAGTTTCATCCTTCAACTGTCTCCTGAGCTGTGATAGGGAGAGCATGGACACGACCCCTGACCTGCAGCAGAAAAGACCCTCCCATGAGCTGCCAGCTTCATATAAATAAATGGGGAGATCTCTGGATCCATGTGAAGTACAGGGCTAGTTCTAGCTTTGTTAGAAAGAGATTGCCATGTACTATATGATGTCTACATGAGACCCCTTTAAGTTCCCCCCCTCTTTTTTGTTTTTATTCTTGCGAGGCCCCGTTCCTGGAGAGGGGCGTAGCTTAGTGGCCAGTGGGGTTGGGGGCATAGTCTAGGATTGCCCCTTTTTTGGAGTTAAGCAAGTGGTCACCCTATTTAAAGGTACTTAATTTGTCACAATCATGGTTGATCTAGGTCTAGAAAGACTAAGTAGCACTGAGGCATGTGGGGTAACCTAGTGGTCACTCTTATAATTGCACTCATTAGGGGAGACATAAATGTATGTTCTGAGGGTGCAGAGGAAGCAGCCGCATTTATCAAAACTGGTGTCACGGAAAACTGGCTCAGTTGGCACTAGCAACCAATCAGATTCTACCTTTCATTTTCCAAAGGAGCTGTGAAAAATAAAAGGTGGAATCTGATTAGTTGCTATGGAAAACTAAGCCAGTTTTCCTTGACAGCAGTTTTGACAAATCTCCATAGTGGTTTTAGGGTGGCCCTGTCTCATATTTTGCATTGAGGCCGAGAGGCTTCAAGTTACACAACTCTGTTTGTCAAAAAAGGAACAAAGTGTGCCTTGTTTTTCCAAATGGAGCAAAAGAAATGAGATATTTGGCATAATTCACTGGCTCATTATACAACTTTACTTAGCTACACTCCTTTTTCTAGACCAGTGATGGACAAACTACAGCTCGCGGGCCGTATACGGCCCCGCAGACCTTTTTATCTGGCCCGCAGAGCTGCTCATACGACTGCGGCAAGGAATGGAATCGCTATTCACGTATCCTACTCACTATTGAACTCCCATACTTGCAGGCCGGCTGGCCAGTCGCAGAGCATGCGCCGCAAGGACGTGAGTGACTGGCTAGCCTGCCTACAAGTACAGGCGTTCAATAGTGAGTAGGATACATGGATAGCGATTCCATTCCTTGCCTCCAGTTTACTTATGAATACCGGTACTTGTGTGTAAGGGGCCTGGTGTATTAGAATACAGTGACTGCACCGGGTCCTGATGCGATTTCACCTACACAGGGACACTGTAATGGGGGATATCTGTGGATGACATACAGATTCCCCCAGTGCCATCCACAGATCATCCATCAGTGCCATCCACAGATGCCCCCATAACAGTGCCATCCACAAATCCACCCCCCAAAACAGTGCCATCCACAGATCCCCATAACAGTGTCATCCACAGATCCCCGAATCACCCATAATAGTGTCATCCACAGATCCACCATAACAGTGTCATCCACAGATCTCCCCATAATAGTGTCATCGACAGATCCACTATAATAGTGTCATCCACAGATCCCCCATAACAGTGTCATCCAAGTCGCGGAGGTGTTAGAGTCCTGAGAGCAACAGAGACTTAAAGGTCATACGAGGGATGGAGGCAGCAGGGTCACATGAGGGACAGAAGCAGGAGGGCCTCAAGAGGGACAGAGGCAGAAGGCTCACACAAAGAACAGAGGCAGGAGGGTTGCATGAGGGAGAGAGGCAGGAAAGTCGCATAAAGAACGGAGGCAGGAAAGTCGCACGAGGGACGGGGGCATGAGGGCTGCAAGGGAGACAGAGGCAGGAGAGTCGCACGAGGTACAGAGGCAGGAGGGTCGCACGAGGGACTCAGGCAGGAGGGTCGCACAAGGGACGAAGGCAGGAGGGCTGCAACAGGGATGGAGGCATGAGGGTCGCAAGAGGGACACAGAGAGAAGGGTCACACAAGGGAAGGAGGCAGGAGGGTCGCAGGAGGGACAGAGGCAGGAGGGTCGCATGAGGGATGGAGGCAGGAGGGCTGCAACAGGGACGGAGGCAGGAGGGTCGCAAGAGGGACTCAGGGAGGAGGGTCGCATGAGGAACGAAGGCAGGAGGGCTGTAACAGGGACGGAGGCAAGAGGGACACAGGGAGGAGGGTCGCACGAGGGACGGAGGCAGGAGGGTCACACAAGTGATGGAGGCTGGAGGGTCGCACGAGGGATTAAGACAGGAGCACCACACCTGTCCTAAGGTTGTCGGTGGTATAGCAGCTCATTAACACAACCAGTGGTGCTGTTGGTAAAAGCAACTCTCTTCCAATCTCTTTTCTAAACTAAATCAATTCTAGCGTACTCTACAATTGGCCCTGATGCTACATGTATTTTTTCTGCTAAAGAAAACTTTGTGCTAGAGGAGACGCTTTCTAAAACTGATCAATAAACAGAAAAAAACAGCTTCAAAAAAATCTATGTGGGCGCTTAATCCATCAAAGTCAACCGGCTGGGTTGATGTGTGCACTGAAATGTGGAAAAATGGATAAACTTCTGAGTGATTTCGGAACACGGTTTTACTTTTTGCTGTGACTCTGGTATAGTAAATAAATGAACCTACGCGTTTACTGCTTCCTTGACACAACAAGGCAAATTAAAGGTGCCATAGAATAAAGTTCTCCAGATTATTGGAAATTTACCTTCACAAGTCATTTCCAGCATGCCCAGCCCATGCAGATCCCCAGGGTGGTCATTTCTAGTATGCCCAGCCCATGTAGATCTGCATGGTGACACCCATTTTCTGTGAGTATTTACGTGTTGCATTTTACTATGTTGTATTTGTGCTTATGCTGCATAATTTTATATAACGTCGTGGAGTTGATACTCCTGCAAAGGGTGGACCTGAGTGACAAAGGGTATAGTCTCATGACTACAGCAGAAACTTCAGAAGGTTCCTCAAGGTTTGTCATTGGTAGGTTCCATAACTTGGGGGCCCTGTGATGACATTATGGAATGTGTAGGTACAGAAGTGTTGCACCATAGCATTCGTTGGGAAGGTCTAAACAGACTTTTGGAGTTTGCCTTGTGCACCTTGTGATGTGGTTGAGCCAACCAGATAGGGAAGTAGGGCTGAGGCAGTCAAAATTGAGGCTCTCCAGAGCTGTGCATTAAACCAGCAGAGAAGTGACAACCACCTTATTTGGTGGAAATGAAAATACACTAAAACCTGTATTACTTTGTACAATGTAGCAGGTGATTGTTGGGAGGGAAGCGTTCCCTCCCGACAATCGCCTGCTAGTTAGCGGAGGAGACCTCTACTGTTACATGCAGAGATCTCCTCCACAGCATAAGGGGAAAGCGATTATTATGCCATTGTTCGTCCACATGCTGCCTAGTTGTTTGCTGGCAGCAGATCATGATTACACAGACCGATCTGCCACCGGCAAACTAATATTTTTGAAACATGCTGAAAGATTGTGATTGCCCGAAAAATTAGTGTTTGCTCGCTCATCAGGTAATCGGCGGCAGTATTACACTGCCAGATCATTGTTAATGTGTGTTTATATGAATGCTCATTAACGATAAACTGTCCGACAATTGGCCAGTCTAATACAGGCTTTAGTTTAGCAAAGGTGGAGCCCAAACCAGTGTGACATGGTGCTCCCGGGGAGCGTAGACAGAGACTGCATGTAGTGGTAGTAGAGCACGATACCAACTCAGTTGTGGGAGGAAAATTAAACCCTTGAGAGATTCCCTCAAGTTCTGTGGGCCAAGTGCCACCACCAGAAATTAGCCAACCAACCTGTGCGCAACTGAACCAAACTTACCTCTGAGGAACCTGTGTCCCCCACATTGGAGACTGAGAGCTATAGAGTGGTCATGAGTGAACCTTGCTGTCCATCAGAAATTGTGAAAATAAGGCACTGTCAGAGGGTCTTGTGGAACAGTTCCTGTTCCTCTGGGTGTATAATCAAATAATGCTATTGTGAAGATGAAGGACTGTGACCAAGAGGGTACTACTGTGAATGTCCCAATGCCAACCCAATCACAATGTGTTGTGTTAGATGCCAGCACCAGGGCTGTTTGTTTCTTATTTCACAAACTTCTTAATTGGTGTAAAAGGGTAATATTGGTGGAAAACCTATGGGAACCAAATTCTAAATCAGGGATGTTCAGCCTGTGGCCCTCTAGCTGTTGCAAAAGTACAACTCCCTGCATGCCTAGACAGCCTACAGCTATTGGGGTATGCTGGGAGTTGTAGTTTTACAACAGCTGGAGGGCCGCAGGTTGACCTTCCCTGTTCTAAATCATATGATTCACTACCACATGCTCAAAATGTCTGTTATAATCAGTAGAATTCTTCTGCAGGCCCATACTGTTGCTTCATAAATGTGGCTTTCTCTTAAAAAGTGCCTCCAAATAGAGAAACAATGGATGCAGCTTGGCTTCCTCATAGTCATCCACGCATTTCAGTTGTTAATTCATATTATATATAAATTCAAATTTCTATCTGTAGTGTCCCGGACGGGAGGAGAGGATGGGATGGGAGAAGTGGTAGTGGCGATGATGGTGGTAGTAGTACTCAGAGTTCACAATAGCTTGCTCCACCCTGGCGCTCCCTAGGATCGTGCAGACCTAGGCCAAGCTCAGCCACCACTAGCTCTGTGCAAGTATCTCCCATATGGCAGTTTTTCTCCATAAATAAAAGCACAGCCATGTGCAAGATCTGCCGATTAAAATAAGTTGTGGGCATTCAAATATAAACATAGATACCAGGGTTCTACTGTAGGACATGAGGCAGCATCCCGTAGAAAAATAGAAGTGGCCAGCATTCCCAATGAGAACATGTCTGTCCTTCTTCTCCTGGTTTTCTTTGTGGAAGCCAGGCCACACCCCCAAGCAGTACAATGTCCTTGTCATCATCATCATCAGCTGCTTCTTCAGACTCCTCCTCCTTGTCCTCCACTCCATCTTGAGATATCTCAGCGAGCCCCGGAGGAGGCACGGCAGAGGATGGGAGTTTTAGTGGCCCAGGTGAAGTGTTGTGTCATGGTGTACTCTCTCAGGGATGGATGCACTGGAAATGCAATATTGAAGAATGAGGCCAGAAGACATATAAGAGTCTCTTTTGCTAAGTGCAATGTAGAACTTCAAATAGAATGAATAGGAGCTGATTTTTAAATGCAATTTAGCACTTTGTAGTACTGGCCTAGTGCTAGTCTGCTGACAGGTGTCTTAGCCGTAGTCCCTCACCTCACAGCAGTGTCTTTAGTGCTGCTTGTAGCTGTTCACTCAACTGTCTGTCTTCTCGAGGACTTACATGAGGCAAAATTTCGATTGTTCTCTCTGGAGAGTCTTCCTTAGGAACAGAAGCTCAGAAAGGTCTTCTCCTCACTGTAGCTTAACAGGCACTCCCGATCCTGGCAGCAAGCAAGACCTGCCCACTCCTACCTAGAGGGGAGGAGCAGGGTGGTTAGCCCTGTTTGTAATCAACCCTTGCCATCTACATACTTTGCTGGTAGACACAGCCATGACATACAAAATAATGCATGGCAATATATAACAATATAATTCATTACAAAACTATTCTGGTCATTTGTATGTAAAAATTGTCTCATTTTTAAAATGTTGTGCAGTTCTGCATACATGATCATCATCACCAGTTCCAGTGGGAAAATAGATCTGGACGTCAATCATAACAAGTCTGTTCTTCTTCTCCCGATCTTTCTTGTGGCGGCGCCGGCCAGGACGCATCTAGAACCAGTATAGTGTCCTTGTCATCGTCCTCATCATTTACTTGCTCTCCTCCTCCTCCGCTCTGTCGTCAGTCATCATAATTGAATCTGCGGCCAGGAAACAACTCTACGTGTTCAGCAATCCGTTTTGAGCAAGCTGAACTCCTACCTCGCCAAGCTGTTGGTATAATTGCTGTTGTACCACTTTGTTGTGGTAAATGTAGGGCACTTCTGTGCCTACCCCAGAATTTAATTCTTCTCCAAAATGTAATTCTTCTCTATGCCATCAGCCACAGTTTTGGCCATATGCCCTCCCTTAGACTTTTGATCAGTTGTCCATAGTGGTGGAGTTCTATGCCTTCAACAGAATGCAATTCTTCTCAAAAATTGAATTTTTTCTGTATACTATCAGTTGGACTTTTTTCCAGGCAGTTGGGTGTAAAAATTGTCTCGTCATCCACAAAATTGAATTCTTCTGTATGCCATCAGTTGGACTTTTTGCCAGGCAGGGATACATAAAAATGATCTCATCATCCATAAAATTGAATTCTTCTGAATGCCATCAGTAGGCAGGCGTCTGTAAAAATGGTCTTGTCAATTAATTCTGCTATGCGGTATTCACACTCCTGCCCAGCTGTCCATTTACAGACAAAATTGCTTAACATTGTCTAGTTTTTTTTAAAGACTGTGGCCTTTCTCCAGCACATACCGTGTTCCCTGACCCCATGGACTTCTGGGCAGGCAGGTTGGAACAGTGGCTGGAACTTGTCCAGCCTCCAGTGTCATCTTAGAGAAGGCTTTCAGTGCAAAAGTTGACAAAGTGACAAAGTTGCCCTCCACCAGTGTACAAAACATCACTTTTGTAAAAATAAATCAGACATTGATCCATGAGAATATTTTATATATGTGATTGAGTTTGATGAATAGATCTACAATTGCTGATGGTGCCTATTTATCTCTGGCCCTATGACACCACTGCCTGTCTGCCTGCCTACCATTATGTTCCATACCGTATGGCTGATGCTGCCTCCACAGCTGCAGCTGCTACTCTCCGCTACTAGTCCCCCTACTGCCAGTTCCATTACCCCAAATGCCACTACCATTACCCTTACACAGCCGTCCAGTACTATGCCCCAACATAGCTGCCTACACCTTTTGCTGCCTTGTCTATTCCATGTTGTTCTGCTACTGCTGGCACTACTTTTGCCGCTACTATTACCCCTACACACTTTACCTTTTCCACATCCACACTGTACAGCCTCTACTCCCAAATCAAAGGGAGAATTTTCCAGGTTTGTTTAACTTCAGAACAAGCCACTGTTTATTCTGACAATTAACATTTGTGTGCGTAAACCTATTGGCAGGCATTCTGCCGCTGATAATGCATAATGTTTGGACGCATGTGCAGAAAAAAAATCACAGTTTTTTCTGATAATACCATGTGTGTGTTTAAACACAGGGATGTAACTAGAACTGACTGGGCCCCATAGCAAATTTTGGAACAGGTCCCAATCCTCCTAGCTACTTCCCCGCAACCCCCATCACTGTGGCTAGTCATGATCACCCAGCTTTCCATACAAAATCCACCCACTCAGTCATATAACATGATATGAATCTAAAACAAACAGCAAGGTTGGGTTTTTCACAATTCCAGGGTCACAGTTCAGCTAAACTAACTCCTAGGAATTCATTCACACAAGAGTAAATCCAACTTGAACTTTTATTGCAAAGGATAGGAGGAAACTGAGGGGCAGTACTTACTATAGAGAATGAGCATCTGACAATATACTAATGCGTTACTGTACAAGACGAGCATGAAAACAGGACACACAGTACAAGATTTAGGATGTAAGTAACTGTTGGTGTGCTCTTATTTAGATTTCTAAGATTGCGTCTCCTGGTGGGTCAAAGGTATATTAGTCGGTCACTGGCTGGGCCTAGAAAACTTCTGATTCAGGAACTGAATGCTAAAACTACAGTGAAAACTGACACAAAGGTTGGTCAGTAAAAATGCAAAAATATAGTGTAAGGGATCAGCTCTCTCTCAAGGAGTCGCAATCACAGACTTTCTGTAAATGGGCAATTTTTGCTAGGAATGGTTATAGTGAACAAAATGGAGCTTGTAGTTCTAGATGTGTTTCAGTTTAGGAGGCAGTTGGAGCCAAGAACCATCTTGAATATATACCCTTGCCAAGGCACAACATGTTGGTGCCCCCTACAAACCAGCACCCCCATACCTCACCGGCAGCGACAGACTGGCCAACCAGAGTGCCAGAGGATTATCTGGTGGGCCTAGGGTCTGATACCATAGTGGTCCACAAGGTCCAGGAGAAAAATTCATTTGGAACTGCCTTTGAAGCCAATCTAGGGTCTTTTTCTTTATATCAAAACCTATTAGACCTGATTGATGGTATGGGGATTGAGCCCTGAGACTAATTTCCTCCAGTAGGCCAAGGAACCCCAGTCTGATCCTGTTCACCAGTCCCACCATTTACCATTGGTATATGCCTAGTCTGAGCTGTTTTTATCTTTTGAGGGGGCTCTATAGATATTTTTTTGTTAGAATGCAAAGTTGTTCCTCCCTCTGTCTTCTTGCTTTTCACATTGTTGCCTATCTTAAATTTTTATTAACTTTTTATTTTTTTAGGCTCATCATATACCCCCCCCCCCTCTTTTACACCAGTTACACAGGGTATTTGTTTTACTTGCTCAGTTTCTGCCACTTAGAAGCTCTTATTGTCTGCCGATGCCCCCCCACTCATCCCGGCTGTGTCATTTTCTAGGCCTCTATTGACCATTTACTCTTCAAAGAGCAGCGTGAAGCAGGAGACAAGGGAGGAGGGGGACCCATAAATAAGGGCAGAGAACATGGCTTTGATGAGATATCGATTGATTGAGAAGTGGAGGGGGTTAGCCCGTGATACTGCAGGTGAATTAGGACAGCAGCGTCGAGCATTACTTCATCCACCTCACAATTAAATTATCAACGCCAAAGTGGCTTGAATGGTTTTAACCCCTCGCTGCAGCCACCACAGAGCTCTCTACATCAGCGAGATAAGATTATAGTAGGGAATGCATATACAGTGCATTCGGAAAGTCTTCAGACTCTTTCCCTTTTTACATTTTGTTATGTTGTGGCCTTTTGCTAAAATAAAAAGAAAGTTGAGATTTTCTCCCTCATTCTGTATTCAGTCCCCCATAATGAGAAAGTGAAAACAGAATGTTAGAAATCTTTACTAATTTATTTAAAAGGAAAAACTAAAATCTCGCACTGACATAAGGATTCAGACCCTTTACTCAGGACTTAGTTGAAGCCCCTTTGGCAGTGATTACAGCCTCCAGTCTTCTTCGGTATGATGCCACAAGGTTTGTAGACTTGGATTTGGGGATTTTTTGCCTTTCTTCTTGCAGATCCTCTCAAGCTCTGTCAGGTTGGATGGGGACTGTCGGTGGACGGCCATTTTCAGGTCTCTCCAGAGATGTTCGATTGGGTTCAAGTCAGGGCTCTGTCTGGGCCACTCAAGGACATTCACAGAGTTGTGCCTAAGCCACTCCTGTGTTGTCTTGGCTTTGTGCTTGTTGGAAGGTGAATCTTCGACCCAGTCTGAGGTCCAGAGCGTTCTAGATCTGGTTTTCATTAAGAATATCTCTGTACTTTGCTCCATTCAGCTTTCCCTCAACCCTGACCAGTCTCCCTGTCCCATCCACTGAAAAACACCCCCAAAGCATGATGCTGCCACCACCATGTTTCACTGTAGGGAACTGAATTTACCACAGTTGGAATACAATCAAGGTGTAGAAACATCTTAAAGAAGATCAAGAGAAATAGGAGGCCCCAGAGCTAAATTTCAAGTGTCATAGCAAAAGGTCTGAATATTTTATTTTATTTTTTTTAATTTTTGTTTTTCGTTTTTAATAAACTTGCAAAAAATTGTGAAATGTTGTTTTCACTTTGACATCATGTGGTATTCAGCACAGATTGAGTTGATTTTTTTATACACAAAATGTGAAAAAAGTTAAAGGGTCTGAAGACTTTCCGAATGCATTGTATAACAACTGCTTAAAGGTTCAGGGATATCAAATCCTCCGCTGCTGCTTTCCCTTTCAGGGGAAATTACACTTTTTTTTTTCTATAGCATCTTTGCAGTAAGTGTTCCATTTTCCTACAGTGACCCCACAGGAGAAATAAAGAATTACATGATAAATATTATCAGTAAGTCCTCCACTTGCTGGGTCCTCCAGAGACAGAGCTATTGTTCTTAGCCCCTCTCCACTACAAATATTGAAGGTACTGACTTGAACCAGAGAGTTTTCTCTATTAACTCAGAATTATGTCTTTTGTGATGCATCTCAGGGGACGTGGTGGGACAATAGTGGCGCTGTTTCTGAAAAAACTTAACTAAAAAAAAAAAACATATACTTTTTCTTAATTCACATACTTCTTAAACAGTGTAAATGGGTTACATTGGTGACAGACCATATTCTAAATCATATGTATTAAGAACAAGGATCCCCAGATATAATGTGGTAGAACTTTTCCAAATGTCTGTTATAGTCAATAAAATTATTCTAGAGGCCCATACTGTTTCTTCATACATAGGGCTTTCTCTTAAAAAGTCCTCCAAATAGTGAAACAATGGATGCGCCATGGCTTCCTCATGATCATCCACACATTTCAGTTGTTAATTCATATAATATATAAATATACATTTTCCTACAGTACAGTGAATTCTAGCCATCAGCAGCCACCACTAGGGGGAGCCTATTGAAAATGTATGTTTCTCCCAATAAAGAAGTTTTCCAGAACCCATTGGGCCTCACAAACCCACCTTACTCATATCTCACCTGCAGAAGAAAGTATCTACTATACTTACTGTCACGAAGTTGTGTGGGCCTGCTGCTTGGGAATCTGGTCCAGTGATGCCCCTCTTCTGAAAATTCTGCATCCACCGATGTTCCACAGATATTGTCGTATCAAAATTTTCCAGTTTGGGCTATGGACAGGATGTCACTTCCACAGCCCAAGACTAGGCAGTATCTGTGGACAGGGACATAGCTATCCCTCTACCTGGTGCATGCACGGATGAGCTGGATTCAGGAGGCTGTGCATGTGCCAGGTGGTGGAATGGCCTGTCCTGGGCTTTGGAAGTGACATCCTCTTCGTAGCCCAGACTTGAAACCTTGTAAAGGACGTGGTGCTGGTGAATGAAGGATTTTCAGAAGAGGAGTGTTGGGAACAGGCTCCTGAGCAGTCAATCCACCCAACTTTGTGTATTACTATATTGAGCTCCACCTAGTGGTGGCTCCAGGTAGTCAGAATTTTATCAGCTAACTTATTGCTATTTTACCCTTTAACAATAGAGATAAATTGAATTAACAAATTAATCATCACAAAAGTTTAGTCCTATTTTGAATAGCAATAAAATAATAGACATGTTTTAAGCTAAAAATGCACACTTTATGATGTCAAGCAATGCTCGGTTAAATAATATGTCCTATTACAGAGATCAGCAACAGCAACCAGCTGTTCTGAAACTACAACTCCCAGAATCCCCCATTTACTTCTATGGGAGTTTCAAGAATAGCTGAGCAAATGTGCATGCTGGGAGTTGTGGTTTCACAGCAGCTGGAGTGCCGAAGGTTGCTGACCCCTGTCCTATTATGTCGTATAGATGTCCTGATTCAGGATCCTCTCTGTAAGTCAGAGGAGAAAACGACAACCTTATAAACCTTAGGAATTTCTGTACAGGCATCATTCTCATCTTCCTCCTCCTCACCTTGCTCAATGTCATGCCCAGCTCTCCTTGGAACTACTATCCCACTCTCCTCTTCTCCACCATCTTGTGCTCTCCCTGTCCAGGGCTTCTGCCATTCCTCCAGTGCTGTTCCTTGGGGTCATTGGGTTCCCTGCTGCCTGGTCTCGTCAATAAGTCAACCAATGTACAGCTGACCAAATTCCTTTAGGGTCTTTCCAGAATCCTCTGACTGAACAACAGGTCCACTGTGGTCCCTGTGTCCTGTTAAGATATTCCTGGTTCCTGACCCAACTTATTCTTTCACTTCACTACCCGTCCTGATCACTCTGGATTCCCTGCAGCAAACTCCATATTCCGATACAGAACGTATCTCCCTGGGGAGACTCAGGCCACCAGTCACGTACTTAGTGGGATGCCTAAGCGGTCAGACCCCCAACTGCTCAGGTACGTAGATAGGGGATAGGTTTATACCTTGGCACAACCAATTTAAGCATTTGCTATCTAAGCAATTCCCTAGGATGCTCATTACACTAATAATTTCTCAGAATTGAAACTTCTCCTTAACAATTGCATTTCCAGGAAAGTCTTGTCTAAATTTTATATTTATAGATTTTCTTCTTGATTACATTGACAGAACGGGCAGATGTAATTTTTTGATCCACTTCCTTCTAGGTTCCCTGGAGTCTGGAACTGACCATATAAGCTTACTTGGCCTTAAAGCCCACAAATCCTGGTTAAGTCCTGCAGACCGAGATGCTTGACCCAAGTTCGGAATTTATCAAATCCTTCTCATTAAATGCATCACCCCTCACGTTTTATGCACTCACTGCCTTCAAGTTATTGATTGTGCCAACGGCAATGTACAAGCCTGGGGTTTTTCCCAAGCTTTCAGATGCCTCCAGCTCTACTCTGTAGTCCTATCGCTTTATATAAGCAGGATGAAGCATAATTGGGAGGAATGGAGCGCAATCAAGGAGTTCCGAATGTTTTTGTATCCCAAGGAATGGGGGGGGGGGATTGTTGGAAGTGATTTGTTGAAGTGACACTGGGGATAATGGGGACATATATGGGGACACATCAAGTACGATACAAGAGAAAAGCCCATAGGCATTATAACAAATTATAATACTAGGAAAAAAGATTGAGGCTCACAGGATAAAAGTCAGTGTCAAAGTACAGTAGAGAACCAGATCCACTTTACTTGCCTCAGTCAATAATCTTCTATTACCGTCTGCTTCAATGCAGGAACATAAATCTGCTCCATATGCCCTGACTTCTAGATGAAGAGCTTGCGCTTACTAACAGCAGCCAATCAGAATAAGCAGAGCTGTAGTACAATGTCACGAGGGAGGAACAATGTGGCAACTACAGCCTCTGATGAGACAGAACGTGGATTTTTAGTGACTGACCACTGATGTGACATCATAAAATCAAGATAAAAAGAAGCAAATATTGAGGAAAATAAACGATTGTGACTAGAATGTATGGGTTCCTAGAAGCATATGACCAGAAGCATCCCTTCTCCCATAGCATCTTCAGAACTCATGTCCACCACACTAAGAAGAACCCTTATTGTCACCTTACCACACCCAAGGGAACACACAGAAAGCCTTAAATTATTCCCAAAGTCCCCCAAAAAGTTGCACTTTCCTAACTGCTGCATTTCATTACCTGCTGAACTCCGCAGATGACCTTGTCATGTGTACCTTTTGGTAGCCTAAAAATAAATAGCAGGTGGTACCTAATTCAATTGACTTCAATGGTCACTGAACTTAAAACAAACATTACATAAATCAACAGTACAGGTGAATATAAAAAACTCTGTAGTATATCTTATCAGAGAAAAATGCCTCTTTCTCCCTCTAGCAGCTAACTCTTCCTAACCCCTTCTTTTCCATTGACCTTTATGGGCAGCATGTAATCTGATCTTTAAAGTCTACCCAACCTTTCAACAAATTTTGCATTAATCAGTAGTACAGTGTATACATGAGGAAGAACACTGTTTCTGACCACTATATGACATTTTTAGCAGTTTTCGCCAGTGCATGCTGAATGTCTTGCAGTTCTTCCAGAGACGGTGGGTATCCAGCTGCTATCCACTCCACCCAGAAAGTAGATGAGAATCTGCTTCTTTACCTTCTCGTATTCATTCAGCAGCAGCCCAGGAACAAGGAGCACATTACAGTGAGGTGAATGGTTGTGAGTTTAGGAGAGGGAGGAGGGAGAAAGAGGCATTTTCTCTGATACAATATTTCAAAGTTTTTTAGATTAATCTGTAATATTGATTTATGCCAAGTATGTTGAAAGTACAGTGACCATGACTCTAATAATTCCACAGTTCCAGTCTGTGATTGGCTCAGCAGGCCTTTCCTTACATTTCTACATACTAAGCCCGGACCAGGGAGTGAAGAGAAGTGGAGGTCAGAGCAGCCTCAGAACAGCAGCAGCAGAGATGAGTAATGGTTTCTTTTTACTTTTAACCCCTTCTGACTTCTTCTTTCGCCAGCCCATGTACTCTCCCATGGTCCCGGCCACCAAATAGACTCATATTTTTTCCTATAGTGTTCAAACACAACAACCACTGATGGATTGCAGGGTGGTCATACCCATGGAAATGAGCAGTGTATAATATGATGGAAAAATGAATCCAGCCAGCAAAGGAAGCAACATGGACAATCACAATACATTAGTAAGTGCCTTGTATTAACTTCCTCTACATAATAAATGCTATTTGCTGAAGTGACACAACCTCTTTAAGGCCATGTGAGTGGAGGGTGGTGAGGAGGAGTTTGTGGTCTACCGTATCAAACACTGCAGAGAGACCCAGAAGAATCAGTAGAGAATAGTTGGTGTTCCTTTTTGCTGGCAGGAGATTGTTAGACACTTTATTAAGGGTAGTTTCTGTAGAGTGAAGAGGGTGAAAGCCAGATTGTAAGGGGTCAAGAAGAGAGTTTGCAGAGAGAGAGCTTATTAAGGGAGAGTAGGCTAAATGTTCCAGAGATGAAGGGAAGGTTAGAAACAAGTCGGTAGTTAGCAGCACAGGTCTGGTCAAGAGATTTTTTTAGTTTAGTTAGGGGTTCTAACAGAATGTTTGAAAGAGGACCGAAATATACCAGAAGAGAGAGGTTAAATATTGTAGTGAGGTGAGTGATGACAGCTGAGGAGAGGAACTGGAGAAGGTGTGAGGGAGTAGAATCACTGCTGCAGGTGGTGGTTTGAGAAGAAGAGAGAAGCCTGGAGACTTCTTCATCTGTTATAGGGTTGAAACAGGATAGAGATGTCACAAACTTACCTGTACAGACTCCAGCACTGCGGTCTCTGGCTTCAGTGTGGCCGCACTCGGTCAGATGCACTGTCTGATCTCGACTTGGCTATTTGACTACCCTCTGTCTCTTAATTTGGTACTGTATGATCCTCCTGGTTCCGACCCATTCCTGTACGACTCTGCCTTTGTGTGGTTTTGTCTCTCTGTTTGGTCTGTCTTGCACCTTAGTAGGGTAGGGAACGTCGACCAGTTGCGGACCTGCCACCTAGGGCTTGCGCTGCAAGTAAGCAGGGAAAGCGGACTGGGTTCCAGTTATGGCTCACTGTCCATGTCTTCCCTACCGACTGCTGTAACAGGAGCACAAGGAAGTGTGGGAGGAAGGAGGATTGAAATTGGTTCGGGACTGCAAGATTATTTCCTGCTGGATGTTACCAATCTTGTCCCTGAAATAAGTGGCCAGGTGGTCATCAGCGCAGAGGTCAGTGAGGGCATGTGAACTCTAGGGCTTAACCCCTTAAGGACCGGGGGTTTTGGGATTTTTGCGTTTTTGTTTTGCGCTCCCTGCCTTCCAAAAGCCATAACATTTTTATATTTCCGCTCACATAGCCATATGACGGCTTATTTTTTGCGGGACAAGTTGTACTTTTTAACGCTACCATTTATTTTTGCATGTGATGTAGTGGGAAACGGGAAAAAAATTCCAAATGGGGTGAAATTGCAAAAAAAAGCAATTTCACCACAGTTTTACGGGTTTTTAAATTACAACTTTCGATTTGCGATAAAACTGACTGGTTAATTTTATTCTTCAGGTCAGTACGAATCCGGCAATACCTAATATGTATAGTTTTTCTTGCGTTTTGATAGTGAAAAAAAAATTAAAAGTGGGAATTTTTTTATTTTATTTTTTTGTCGCCATGTTTTGACCCCTATAACTTTTTTGTAATTATGCATATGGAGCAGTGTAGGGGCACAATTTTTGCGGGGCAATCTGAACTTTTAATTGATACCATTATGGGGTGCGTATGATGTTTTGATCACTTTTTATTCATTTTTTTAAAGGAAATGAAGCGTCCAAAAATGGCTAATTAGCCATTTGGACGCTTTCTTTCCGTTTTTATGTTTACCGTATGGTGAATATTTTTAATATTATTATAGTATGGGCGTTTTCGCACATTGCGACACCCATTATGTGTAATTTTTTATTTTTTATTTATTTTATTTTCATTTTGGGGAAAGGGGGTGATTTGAATTTTTATATTTTTTTATTTAATTTTTATTTTTAAACTTTTTTTTTTTTTTACCACTTTCTTATAGTTCCCATAGGGAACTATAAGATGCAATCATCAGATTGTTATTCTCATATATTCCAATGCAATAGCATTGGAATATATGAGAAAATCAGATATTCCTATGGAGCCTATTACAGTCATAGGCTCCATAGGAATACTAGTAGTAACCTAGGTTTCATTCACAGAAACCTAGGGTACTACATGCATGCTCGGCTCCCTTGTGGCCATCAGGGAGCCGAGCAAAACCCAAAGTGAAACTTTCGGTTTTGCGCGATCAGATGCCGTGGTCAGGATTGACCACGGCATCTGAGGGTTAAATGTCCGCGATCGGCATCGCTGCCGGTCGCGGACATGAGCTGCGGGTGTCAGCTTGATGAATCAAGCTTTTACCCGCAGCTCGGGCGCCCGCTCCGTGCGGGAGCGGGCGCCATCTTTAAAGTGCGGACGAAGGGCGTACATGTACGCCCTTCGTCCTTAAGAGGTTAAAAGGGAATGAAAAGTGTCAAATAGTCATTTTGGTTTATTTGAGAGTGAGGAGATGAGCGATGTTAAGTGGTTCTGTTTGGCAATGTTGAGGGCCTAATTGTAGGTTTTATGCAGATATTTGTAATGGAAGAACTCTGCTGATATTCATGATTTTCTCCATAAGCATTCTGCACATTTGGAGCACCGCTGGAGAAAATGTGTTTCGCCAACGCCAGGGTTGGTTCTATGTCGGGAGGGTCGGATTAAGATTGGAGCTGCTTCTTCCAGGGTGGTTTTAAGAGTATGGTTGTAATGATTGGCAGCCATTTCCGGAGAGGAGAGGAAAGAAATTGGGGCAAGAGCTACATGTAGGTTTCTATATGTGTGAAAAGTAGGAATGTCATGAGAAGATTCAGAGGTCTTTATACTAAAGGAAAGAAGATTGTGGTCAAAAAGTGGGAAGGTTGAGTTAAAAAAAAGTCTGAGACTGAGCAGTGACGGAAAAAGACTAGATCTAGTGTATTGCCCTGTTCGTGTGTGGCAGAGGAAGTAAGATGAGAGGCCAAAAGAGGAGGTTGTAGAAAGAAAGTGAGAGGCTGATGGGGAATAGGATCATCAATGTGCATATTAAAATCACCCATAATAAGAGTTGGTGATTCAGAAGATAGGAAGTGAGGAGGCCAAGCGGCAAGGTGATCCAGGAATTGTTGGGGGGAGCCTGTGGGACAAAAAACTGTACTGTGGAGAAAGTAGTGTGCCTACTCCTTCACCATGCCTGTCATCAGGTCTAGGTGTATTGGAAAAATAAATTCGACCATAGGATAAGGCGGCAGGGGATACACCGTCAGAATGTTGAAGCCAGGTTTCTGTAAGTTTTATTGGCGCTTCCCAAAATTTGCAAAGTTTCAGGAAATCAGCGCATTTGGGAATTCTAAGAAGGTATTTTCTAAAGTAATCGGCCCAAAGGCTATCTGTAGCCTGGATATTACTGCATTCAATATGACCGCTCTCATGGCGAGACCCGACTTGTGATGTCATCATTGGAATCCTGTCAGACTTACCTATGATGCCATAATGACATAATAATCAGGGCTGGGTATAAATGGAGTTGACGCACTGACCTCAGCCTCAGTCTCCAGGGCTGGCTGTCACGAGCAGCACAGGACCAGATTGGGTAAGTTTAGTCACTTTTGTCCTGTTTGGGAATTGTTTTGCTGATCTTTATTTTCTTTCTCTTCCATACCTCTGCCTGAGGAGCGATGCTCAACCTCCTCCATTGTACAAATCCAAGGAGAAAGTGAAGATGGAGCCTCCACCTCCCTTGAGGGGCCAGAGCCACAGAAATCCAAGACTATTTTATAATAAATAAAGGCTTTTGTGTGTGTTTCTTTAAAAAAAGACTGTTGTGTTTTCTTCTTAAAAATATTAAATTATGCAATTGTCCTGCAACCCTATAGATAGCCTATGGGTGTATTGAACGGGTATATGGCTGAACCCTTGAAGTATGGGTGATCAATGTAGTCCCAAGGGAAAATTTACCAAAGGGATATTGCCTTCTGGGACATTTATGGCATACCGCTAGAATATCCTATAAATGTCAGAGAGGTGCAGGTCCCACCTCTGGCACAGGCCCTGAAGTAAACGGAGAGCGCCCTGCACATGCACAGTATCCTCTCCATTCACTGCTATGGGACTTCCAAAAATTGCCAAGCAGATGCGATACTGTCTGCTAAGTTGCTGTATTTAAAACTATCATATATGATACTGTCTTCTGAGATGTGTATGTAATCCTCTCCCAGAGTGCCCTCCTTAGTAATAGTGCCCGAGTACTTATAATGCCCCCCTCCCACTAGTTCCCTGGTATTAATAATGCCACCCTATGGTGTCCACATTAGGTATAATGCCACCTGTACTGCACCCATAGTTATATTGGCCCATGTAGTGCACCTAGTAGTTTTAAAGCCCCCTATAGTGCCCCCAATAGGTTTTTGGGTGGGGCGGGACTTAGATGCCCCAAATTTACCAGCTAAAGGGTTGGTAACTCTGCTATCTTCATGACTCCACGGCCAGTAAGTGAGTCCGCTGTATAACAATTACCCGTCAGTACACACGTCAGTGGGCAGAGTACAAAGCTAAGCCCCTCCCACAGAGATGAAAATGTAACACCGCAGTTAGAGGTGACGCGTCAAGGACCACGAGAGACATAAATCTTAGGTAAATTTACATCTTATCTTTATTCGAGCCTCATCATCCCTGGTAATCATTGCTAAACTACACCGAGTAAAGCATAAAAAACATAAAAAATAATTTAGAAAATGTGCAAGTAATAAAAACATAGCACAAGCATAACATACCGGCACGATAATATGAGAAAATGGCTACAGAAAGTACAACTGACCTCGTTGTGCTAAAATTGTTTGGGACAAATGGGGTCAGTTTCCCTTTAAACATTTTAGAGTAATGTTCTGTGTAATTTCCACATTAATAGGTTTCTGTACCAGCTGCTCTACCCCCTATGTCATCGTAGAGCTTACTGTGCCAGACATACCATGCTACAGACTGGCACTGAGAGGCCACAAGGGATCCCGACCAGAGCAAGTGAGATGGCGCGTCCTCAACTTGGAGCCAGGCGCTTAGAAAATCCTGTGTTATCTGCTGGAGAAGGTCTGGCTTTTTAGATGTTACTACAGAACTAGAATAAGATACTTTAGCGTGTGTGCATATCTCATATCTATCTATTATCTATCTATCTATCTATCTATCATCTGCAACGGCGCACCGACCACGCATGGGGTATCCCTTGCCCCTTAGGAGGTTTCTATGAAATATGTCCCTCTTGTAGAGCAAGTAGTCGTGACGCCAGCTGCCGTGAAGCAGCGAGGACTTGGAGTCCCCTTTGTAGATGGTAATGTTGGTACCCATGGGTAGTATTGCCAGAGTGGTGCAGGGAGGCCTAGAGTCTCTGTAGAAGTTGTATACACGTGTCACAGTGTTCCTACCTGGACACGGTTGGATCCCAGACATGATGCAGTGCAAAAAGGGTAGCTGAACTTGGATGATGGATAGGCAGGATAAATGGAGTCCAGACTTTGTATTAACGTTGAACACAGCTTTACTTGGCATAAACGGTAATCTAAATAGTTTCCAAACTTTATCTTGGTCATCAGCAGGTATTGGCATAATCTGTGCAGGTAAACACTTCTCTGCAACACTTTCAGCTCTGATATGCGGTAGCTCTCTCAGCTCAGCTATGCTTGGCTGGGTAAATAGGAAACTTTTCCTCTTCTGCTGGAACTTAGCTTAGCTGTCTGTAGTCTGTCTCTTACTTTAGTCCTTAATCCTAGGAACTTCTTGTCCTGGCATCAAGCTTTGTTAGCTTAGGAGGCAATGCAAGCCCAGGAAGGGACAAGCAACCATTAAGGACTTTAGAGGCAGGGCCTCTGGGGCCTAGCAGAGCAGGCAGTGCAGGAGGGGTAGGCTAGACTGACTTACTGGCTTACTAAACTCCTCCCTCTCTAAAAAGGGCTGGGAAGGAACTAGAAGGTTCCTCTCCAGAGAAACTATCTCTGCTTAGATTTGCTGCCACCCGCTGGTAGACCAGGCACATTACATATAAACAGCAGTTTATAAGGAAATGCATACACACATTGCAGGATATGGTAATAAATATAAGAGATGACACAGGATCACACATTACAGATAGTGGGGGTACAAAAGGAGGTGGTAATAGCACTCTATCTATCTATTATCTATCTATCTATCTATCTATCTATCTATCTATCTTTCTTTCTATTACATATCTATCTTTCTATCTATCTATCTATCTATCTATCTATCTATCTATCTGTCTAACTACCCATCTACAGTACAGTATCTATCTATTCTTTCTCTATTATCTATCTATTTATCTATCATCTATCTATCTATCTATCCATCTACAGTACAGTATCTATCTATTCTTTCTCTATTATCTATCTATCTATCTATCTATCTATCTATTTATCTATCTATCTTTCTATCTATCTATCACATATCTATCTTTCTATCTATCTATCTGTCTGTCTGTCTATCTATCTATCTATCTATCTATCTATGAGCAATAATTAGACCTTTGTGGAATGTTATTGGCAAGTGCACTCTGAGTGAATATTTTGCTGTAGTTTGTAATGCACAAGATGTTCATTCTATCATTTTCCGTAGTCCATGCACAGTATTTGCATGCAGAATACAGGCTGACATACACAGTGGCCTGTATTCCGGTGCAGATTCAGAGGACAATGATGAGGACTATGTAATTCACTGCAGTTCCTGAAAGGACTATAACGATAACACTATCATATTATGGAATTGTTACTCAAGCAATTGAGTCGAGCCTGCACCTCCTAGCATAGGGCACAAGCGTCCAAATCGAAAGACCTGCAAGCAATACATGGTGGATACAAGAGGAAGCAATGAAAGAGGAGACAATGGGGGAGTATAAAGACCATAAGACTAGTGTCCTTGTCCCCTGCTCATTGGTCTAACAGAATGAAGATGTCTGCACGGTACATTAAATACCCATCACAGCACAGCCCCCATACTCCAGACTGACAAACAGACATCTCCATCCAACCAAGGAGGGGACCCGCAGGACATCACTTAACTTGGAGCATCCTGCGGAGGGTTACTAAATAATGCAAAGGAATCTGGAGGAAAGGGCTAACTGCGGTGGACGACCCCGCTGACGACTAATACACATAGTATTAGCTTATTACAGAGGGTAATTGATGTTCATGCAGGACTTCTGTATGGGGATATCATGAACCAACAGAAAACACGGTGGACAGCAGTAATACGTGTGGAGGGCAACCAACACGTCGCATCACTTCTAGGTTCATAGACTAACATGGTGCACATCCAATATAAAGCAGAAAAATGGACTATAAAAATATTAAAGGGGTTATCCCATGATTAATACAAAAGAAATGAAAATCAGACACCATATAGTACAGGGCCATCTTTTTCTAACAAAGCTAGAACCAGCCCTGTACCTCACATGGATCCAGAGATCTCCCCATTCATTGCTCTGCTAGATTTATATCAAGCTGGCAGCTCAGAGGGTGTGTGTCCTTTTTGCTGCAGTTCTCTACCTATCACAGCTTAGGGGGCGTATCCTTTCTACTGCAGGTGGTGGCAGTTGAAGGATAGAACTGAGCATGTGTGTCCACCTTGGTGAGGTGGACAGAGAAAAAGAGCAAACAGCAGGTGGCGCTATACATATAGATTTTATTGAATATCTCACTGGCTATAATGAATTTTTAATTACATGTAATTACACCAGTATTCAGATTCAGGTGCTGGTTTGAAAACTAGAATATTTTTTGTGGGACAACCCCTTTAAAATCTAAAGGAAAATTCCATTATATGGTTGATCCACCTGTTTTATGTGGGATTATCCTGGTAAATGGGTCTTCAAGGGGCAGTACGTATGTAACTGGGCCAAAAAATGGGCATTCGTTGATGGTTTGAGGGCTTTCATTTACAATGTCGAGTGGGATTTGGGAAGTATGGTGGGTGATAGCGCTGCTTTACAGAACTGGGGCCACGTGTCTGAATACCATTAGGGATGCTTTAATCATAGGGTAACAGTGCAGCTCCACTGGGCACCCTGTGGTGCAAACATGGTGGTGACATTGGCATGGTATCCGGAGGATATTTGTGCTTGACACTCTGTTGGGCGTCTAAGGCATTATAGGGGGGGCACCTAGGAGGGCACAATGTTCCTCTGACAGTGGCATAGTATTGATGAACTATTCTTAGGATAGGCCATCAATATCAGATCATCAGGGGTCCGACTCCCAGTACCCACAACGATCAGTTGTTTAAAGGGGTCGTGGGCTCGTATCAGCACTGCTTTCTCTTCGAAACTTTCCTGCATGTCGTCTACTTTGTAACAGTGGTGCAGTGTAATTACAGCTGCAGTGCTTACATGAGCGCTGCAACCCCTTCAAACTGGCATGGGAGCCAGGAGTCGGTCCCCTGCCAGTCTGGAGACTATGCCTATTTGCAACTCCTTTAAAAATACAACACCCTGCACACAGGCATATCTGAGATTGGGGTCGTAGACAGGGGCGTACCTAAATCTTACAAGACCCCATAGTTTCCCAATATGAGTGTGTCAATCATTCCCAGGCAACGCAGAACACAAGCCGCAACACCCCAGTTCTCTGACAAATTTATATTTTTCTTTTAAGTAGAAAAACATTTAAAGGGGTTGTCCAGGACTGGAAAAACATGCCCGCTTTCTTCCAAAAAACAGCGCCACACCCGTCCATGGGTTGTGTCTGGAATCACAGCTCATCTCCACTGAAGTGAATGGGGCAGAGCTGTAATACCACGTATAACCTGAGGGCAGGTGTGGTGCTGTTTTTGGAAGAAAGCAGCCATGTTTTTTTTTCTAGTCCTGGAGAACCCCACCTTTAATGAAAACAAATTGTAGACAAGGTGCAGAGAAGACTGAAGAGAAAGCAGCTCTCGTACTAGCTCTGCAGCTCCTTCATACAGCGGATCGGCGGGGGTGCTGAGATTTAGACCTCCACCAATCTGAAATCGATGACCTATCCTCAGGATAAGTCATCTGCTTCATGAAACCGGAATACCCCTTTAAGGAACAAGAGAACTTCAGTGAATGCCATAATCAGCAACTGTTAAACGGCAAGAATCAGGGAGTCCTCTGATCTTCTTCATCAGACCATCACTACGAATGTGGACAACCTCTGTAGTGATTTGCCAAAAAAGAAAAGTCTTTTCCATTCATAAACCCACTGAATCACCATCTTTAATGGGGGCCGTCACGGACGTAGCTATAGGGGGTGCAGAGGTAGCAGTCACCAGGAGCCTGAGGGGGCCCAAAGACCCTTGTGCCGCATAAGAAGACACACAAAGCACTAAGGGAAGGGGGGCCCAAGCTGAACTCTTGCACCAGGGCCCATGAGCCGTTAGCTACGCCCCTGGCCGTGGTAGAGGGGGCTGGGGGGGGGATCATGAGTACTAGTGCTACTTGCCTGAAGGGCACCAAAAAAGTCCTGATACCTTGGCCAGGGTATTTAGTGGAAAGAATAGGGCAGTGGACCAAATCTTCCGCTCTAGGTTCAGGAAAGCAACTCTGTCCATTTGTGAGGATGCTTTTGACCTTGCTTCTAGAGGTTCTTGTCTTCCAGCTGCACCTAAGCTCCATGGTCTGTTGACCTCTCCTTCGTACATTCCTTCATCCTGTACCCCCCCATTCCTTCCATGTCTTACATAGCCCCAGCTCCGAGCTGCTGATGAAATGCTCTCAGCAGTTTTCGTGCCTGTCTAACAGATTGGCTCTGAGTGTTACACCAAAGACCATCCATATTTATTAGCTACCTTTCCCGCTCTCCCTCCCTCTCACTCCCCCCTTCCCTCTTCTGCTCTCTCTCTCTCCCTCCCTCCTTCCCAGCGATGCTGATGCTCGGAGATACTCATAGGATAGGACGCATGTGTATGCGTTCTGCAGCAGCCTGATTGAGCACAGGTGCCTTCTACGTGTCTTCCTGGAGGTAGCATGAAGCTCTAGTAGATCTGCTGTCCTCCTGGAGGATCAGCTCCTCAACCTCTGAAGAAGGAACCTTATTTTCTACAGGTATTCATGCCCTGGTAGCCCATTTTCTTGGGTAGCATTGGAAGGCAGCCCTGGAGAAGAGACTACTTCATAGGGGGGAGGGGAGGAGAAGGTGCACCCCATTTCTGGAAGATGAGGGGGGCAGCTACCGGTCTTATCCTCCCAATGTCGAGCCTCCCCTATGTCTACCACTCTTCACCCGCCATGGATTACCTGACCTCTCTGGATGGATAATTAACGGATGTTATACTTCTCATCTGGGTCCCCCTCAATTAAATTTGGATCCAGTAGACGGGGGAATCGAATAGACATCTTTGACTGGAGATCAGACAAGATTGGGGGGGTATTCAGCCCCCTTCCATCAAAGACCCGCACCTTCTTCAAGCTAACATGGGATGTAACATGTGTGTGGTTCGGAAACCAGAGGAGCATTACAAAGTGATGCTGCAGGTAAGAAATACCAGTTATGTAGGCACCTAAACGGTTAAAGGCGGCGAGGATTATAGGGTTAACAGAGGGGTTAGGGGCATGAGGATGGGTATGGATAAAGCAGAGGGCAAAGGGTGGGCAGAAGGGGATAAAGAGGAGAGCAAAAAGTGCACAGAAGGGATGGGGAAAGGTGCAAGGATGCTGAAGGCAATAATGTAATAAGACAATAGAATAAACCTAAAACGGGAAAGTAATGCCGCCTTACAGGTGCTGGAAGAGGGGTGTGGTGAGGAGCGCAACGTGCGGATTTGGGGAATGAATCCGTATTATTGTGATGCAGTTAAATAGAGGCATCGGTTGGTATCCTGGAGATATAGCGTAGGTATCATATGTCATATATAGAACCAAAAGGTATAAAATGGCAAAATGCATGAAAAAAACTGTAACCTATGTGCACGTACATATAAGATACGGAATACGCCGTGTCTATCGGGTATTCTATCACTGTGTCCACATGTGCACACGCATACGGATTCCCACGCTAGCATGCATGCATACACGTGCGACAGAAAACACTGACGTGTCACGCGGAACCACTCACCTTGTGAAGCCCATGGGCTCCCGTGTAGAAGAATATGTTTATTATACCTTCTAGATCTATTGTATCACCTGCTGCATAGATAACACAGGGAATGTTATACAGCATCCTCTGTGCGGAATAGGAGCCCACATAGTGTCGGCATGTCCTCTCAGACATGTGGAGGGATTACGGGTGAGGGTGTGATATGAAGGTGGTGGAAATATTAAAGATGGAGGAGGGGGAACTACGCCAGTTCATTAATTTACTGGGTGGAATGGAAACTGTAATAACATCTTCCATGTAACTGTACATGTGTGTATCTGTGTACCCCAATAATATGATGCCCTTAGGGATGAATAGTTTTCAATAATTTGCAATAATATTATCTATCTATCTATCTATCTATCTATCTATCTATCTATCTATCTATCCACATACCATATCTATTCACTGTCCATCTATTAATGAGTGTCTGTGCCTCATATCTGGACGACGTACAATGCCCTACAAAGGCCTCCAGTCCCAGCTATAGGTTCCTTTCTATATGGATGCATCACAAACTTTATATCAGAATATCTTCTGCTGTATGTAGATATTTCCTTGGCAGTCGGCAGCCACTCTCCGCATGCCTTGTGAATGCCTTTATTATCTATTGTGCCTCGTTTTCTGCTCTCTTTATCTGACCTTTCTCCTCGACAACCCCTTTGTGCTTCTTATCACATATTCCTCCTTGGTTCAGTGTTTCAAGTATTATTTTAAACCTCTTCCCACACCCAGCTGCCATTTTTTGCAATATATCCATTTTCCATATATTCACCTTTTATCCTCTTTCTTTCCATTGGGTTGGTACATTTTTATAGTCATTGTTCTACGAGCTCTAGATAATCTCCTCCAATTTTATCTCCTGCCGTTAATCCAGTGTTTGTACATGTTGGTGCTCCCACTTTATCTATCTATCTATCTATCTATCTATCTATCTATCCATCCATCTTTCATCTGCTACCACCTATCCTATCTATCTATCTATCTATCTATCTATCTATCTATCGCATATATCTAATCTATCTATCTATCTATCTATCTTCTCGTATCTATCTATCTATCTATCTATCTTTCTCGTATCTATCTATCTATCTATCTTTCTCGTATCTATCCATCTATCTATCTATCTATCTATCTATCTTTCTAACAATCTATCTATCACATATCTAATCTATCTATCTCGTATCTATTTATCTATCTATCTATCTATCTATCTTTCTCATATCTATCTATCTATCTATCTATCTATCTATCTATCTAACAATCTATCTATCACATATCTAATCTATCTATCTCGTATCTATCTATCTATCTATCTATCTATCTATCTATCTATCCATCTATCCATCCATCCATCCATCCATCTCTCTATCACTCTTTCATCTGCTACCACCTTTCCACTCTCTGTACTTGTTGGTGCTTCTTCTGCTCCCACTTTCTGCCTGTCCTTTGTGTTTGCTCCTCTTCTTCCCCTTCATCTCCTCCCGTCCCCTGCCTGAGCCTGCTTGTGAGGTTTTTACTGGCAGTGAGACGAGGGTTTTATTATCCAGTTAAAGCCACCTTAAATCTTCTCTGAGATTTCGCTGGCAACAACCCATAATAATGAATCTTGTGATTCCGGTCCCGGAGCACTGTGTGACTGGAATAGCAAAGCTAGATCAAGGCAACTTGTGAGGAAGATGTGAGGGAACCTGGAGAGGATGGTGGAGTAAGGCGAGTACTGTTACTCTTCTGGACTGACAATAACACTCATGTTTTATAACCTTTATGTATAATATTCAATATTAATTCCACATTCTAGCTATGTGGTTACTTCCATTTTTATTACAGCAAGCTCTTCATGCTATCTATATGTCGGATACAACCTAGGCCTTAAAGTACCAATCCATGGCTGTCATTTCTAGTGTGACATGTTGCTGCTATGACAACAGTAATTCTACCGTATCAAGCCGCGCGCTTGTATTACCATTGGTGAGGGGATAGCCGATAATGTTATCATAGCAATATCCAACCAAGGTCTTCATGCTGTGTCTTGATGGGGTATTCCTAACCTCGAAATGCACGGTATCTATCATACATTTATGGAATATCCTGTGAGACAGCACAGATCACAATGGACTAACCTGGCCTTGTCAGTCCTGAAGAACGCGTTTTCTGTAAACTGTCTATACAAATAAAGGAGTATTTTTTACCTTCTTTTGGTATTGATCTTGGTTACTGTGGATCATACCAAAGAAGAAAACATCCAGCAGGACCCAAAACCTAGGAGGATTAACTTATCTGCTACTTCTGTATGCGTTGTAGAGCATGAGTCAATGGGGTTGATGAGTTATGATGTCAACTGTAGACATGAAAGTCAGCAGATAGGGTTTTCAACATTTGCAGAAGATATCCAAGACCATGCCACACAAGCAAGTTCTGATTATGGGTTGCTGTTATAGTTATATATAACTATGAATATGATGCTTTAAAAGGTTGTCTCCAAAGTGTCTCTAAAGCCTCACTATCTCCAGGAATCCTTGGAGATCAGCTGTTTCTACGAGGGAAAGTTTTGTTTGGCCATGCTGGGGAATTGTTGGCCGTTCAAATAAACAAGCTGGGTCTGCCAAAGTTGGAGGCCCTTGCGCTTAGCAGCTCTCTTCTTTGGCTCTGAGCCGGAGACCCCCTGAATGCCATCCATATACCCTAACAGGACAGAGGGACCAGTATTTTTTTTCATGAGGATTGCTTTGAGGGAGCTTCTCTTCTGGAAGTATGATGCATTTCAATGGACATCAAGATTGAGTGGTGGGTGAAGGGACTTCAAGACCAACTGTAGAGTGACATCACTCGGCACAGTTCTACTACACTATATTGGGTCATGTTTTTTCCATCAACTGATGTTACTCTACAGGTGTTCTTGAAGTCCCTTCACCCACCAACGTATTCTTGATGTCTGTCCTCCGGAGATTTGGCACCCCATGCGGTGAGAACCCTAAACTGACCAATACATTTCAAAAGGCTCTTCATTAGTGTTGTACCTAATGAAGCACAACACAAAAAGGTGAGCACCACCATCTTTTTTATGTCTTCCTAGGTGGTACATACTTACCCTACGAGCGTCCTCATTTTCCCCATTTTCTGGCCATTCTCAGCATTTCAATAGAAAGATTATAGTGGCCAACCATATAATGTGTAGGGGGATGTCAGTCCCAGCATTGAGTTTCAATTTCAATTCAACATTTGGTCAAGCTGAGCATGAATGTGTATGGAGAAGAAAGGAGGGCTGTTGGCCGAACCAGTATTTAGTCTTAGTCTTTAATAGTCTTTAATAGAGGCTATTTAACATAAGTTGAAATCCAAAGCTTTCAATGAGGGCTGGTACAGGCATTTTGCCAGCTTTGAGTATTGCAGTTAAAGGGTCCATCTCAGACATTAATGGGATATTTCTAGGATTTTCTCTCCTTTACTTTGAGGGCCCCGGTCTGGAGATAAGAGCAGGTCCCAGAGATGGAACACAAACCTTCTAGACATTAATGGGATATTTCTAGGATTTTCTCTCCTTTACTTTGAGGGCCCCGGTCTGGCGATAAGAGCAGGTCTCACAGATGGAACACAAACCTTCTAGACATTAATGGCATATTTCTAGGATTTGCTCTCCTTTACTTTGAGGGCCCCGGTCTGGAGATAAGAGCAGGTCCCAGAGATGGAACACAAACCTTCTGGACATTGATGGCATATTTCTAGGAGTTCATGCATTTGCTCTCCTTTAAGTTGAAGTCCCCATTCTGGAGGTAGGAACAGGTCCCAGAGGTGGGACACAAACCTATTGGACATGTATAGCATATCCTAGTAATATGCCTTCAATGTCTGAGATGGGCCAACCTCTTTAATTGGACCTGAGAATCAATTAAGAATAGTTAAAAAAAAAAATACTCACCTATGCTGGCAATAATTTCACAATTAGAACCAACCATAGAGTTTTACCTTGCAGGCACAAACATGAACTGTAGAAATACCCCCACTCTATTCAGATTGCATCCCACCTATACACATTCTCCTATCTACATCCTCTGTATCTTCCGCACTGTAAAGCCTTATATGCATTGCTACCATAGAAACTGCATCTAGAAACATCAGAGGGTAGAATGCTTCTGCTCAGATCAGATGTTCTAGAATGAAAGAAAAAGAAAGAAACTTGTATCTTGAGGAGAAGGGCTGTGAGTTCACCACTGTGTTTTTACATTTACTAGAATTATACAAATTAGTATTAAAGGAATTGTCCAGGAGGGAAGAGTTTTTGCAAAGGGCTAAGAGTGGACGAAATGAAGAAAAGAAGTGAAACTCACCTCAACGAACCCTTGTCAATCCCAATCTGATGGTTCCTGCATCCACAATGGTCTACTTTCTGGTCCAGTCTCGACACGCACAAAATGCCATGAAAGACCAGCTCAGCAAATCCTTGGCCCAATAGTGACCAACCTCAGCCAGTGATTTGTTGAAGGGGCATTTGCTGTGTGTCAAGAAGGGACTAGGAATAAAGAGCAGCATGGACCCACTAATCACCAAAACAAGAGTGCTGCCATCAGTGAAGTGAGTATTCTTTTAACCCACTCTGTGCCGTTTGCCAAGAACAAAATTCCCAATGGACAACCTCTTTAATCAACCCTTCAGGGGTGTATATAGAAGAGAAGGGGACCTCATTATAATGAATAGTAGAGTGAGAGCCACTGCTTGTTAGCAGCTCTCCTCTCAAGCTCATACAAAGGGGTTCCCAAATGGATGATCTCCATTGATGACATTTATATGCCCTAATTGGTCACATGGAAACAGGGTGTCAAGATGAGACACCCAGAGGAAGTATCTCCCAGACCAGAGGAAGAGAACTCGTCTCGCTTGTGTCTCCTTCTGTAAGTGGCTGCCTAGAAGTCAGTGTCTGACTTTTTAACAAACATGACAAGGGAAAATGGCCTGTAAGAAGGCCTCTTAGCATTTCCGCTAAGTGTCCATACACAGCTGGTCTTCACAAGGAGTGCCGATACCTCCCTTAAAGGGGTTGGCCACCTTTTGAGGGGATGGCAAACCTCCACTCCTAGGAAGACCTGCAAAGGTAAGCATACTTACTTGCTCCCTGCCACTGGGTCCAGACTCCTTCACTCTCCATCCTTGGCTGCCTCACTTGGGTTCGCCGCTGTCAACATCCACATTGTACCCAATCACTGGCTCCCCTTGAGTCATGTCAATTGGTCACCGGACACAAAGGGAGCAGTCAACCTGTGGCCAGAGGTGCAAAATAGATGTTGACAGAGGAGGAACCTGAGTAAAGCAGTTGAGGCAGAGGGTCGACGGAGCCAGGACCTTGTAGTAAGTATGCTTCCCTTTGAAGGTCTGCCCAGGCAAAATATATCTAAAGGAAGGTCAGGCCCTTTAAGCTACATCCAACGGAGAATCCTACTCCATATTGATGAGGGGAAAACACCTTGAAACAGCTGTCTTTGGATGGATATTTGGCTTGGCTCATTTCCCATGTACCATTGCAAGACTTGTTAAAAAAATCAGAGATTGACTCATAGGGAGCCATTCCCAGAAGGTAGCACTAGCGAGGCTGAAAAAAGTTGCAAACACTGCAAGTGACATTTTTGCGCCATCCTTGCTACTTTCCGTAAAGGGGCCGACACATTTATCTTCATTTGCGCCAGTTTTCCTGTGTAAGTGGAGACAGAAATCCATCAGCTTTGAGCTGCTGTAGATTTCATTCTGGTGCACGGACTGCCGGAGGATGCGCCTAATTGATGACTGGGCGCACCCCCCGACAGCGCAGGGGATATCAATTCCGAACCCATAATTCACAATACATGGAACAGGGTCTGACTTTTGTGTGAATTCTGGTCTCCATCATCTTATTATCTATCATTTGGCTCCTAAGCTTTCAGCTTCTTCCGGCTTAGAGAAAATCCCGTTGCAGCACCCGGGGAGCTGTCCGCAGTGCTGAAAGGCTATAACAATAGGGCTGGCCGCTTCCGAAACTCTCCGCTCCCGACATATTTTGCTTAGCAACAGCTCGAAATCCTGCAGCAGAGAAGGAGCTGCCACCCTGCTGAAGGCTCGCCGCTGTCGTTATTTTAAGTGTAAAACCATAACTCAATTCTTTAATTAAGAGGTGAGATAATTTTATTACCGCCATCTCCCTTCGGGCTGATCACCTCTGTAATATTTCAGGTGGTTGATGTGGATTTGAGTCGGTTTCATCTTCGTACCCTGGGAACACACATGACTGTGGCTGGAGGCTAATGGGGGGAAATCATGTTGCAGCAGCATACACACATTGGCGGTATGCAAAATCCCATCCCCCCTACCTGAAGCAATGTTGTGACAGGAAGGGTTAAATGCTGATAGAGCACTTTACACATAGCTGTCATGGATGGCGGGTGAGTGACGGGAGAGAGCGTGCACAGATAACACTGCAATCAGCATGGCTCGCACCGCACACAACTCAAGAGGCATCCAATCCTCGACAGTAATGTCAGCAAATGAATGGCACCACTACATTAGGACGGAGTTGCTTATGTTAGCATATATATTTCACAGCGTCCCTCATCGCTATGTCAGTTTTCAATCTGCTGATCTATTGCACGAGTTGCCTCCGACAATAGCATTCTGCTTAGCGGCTTCTCGGTTAAGTAGACATAAGGCATAGCTGGGGAAGGCGCTAGAAGGGAATTTGCGCTCTGTCCTGGGTGCCATAGAGGGTGCCACCCTCCATACTGCAAGCTTGTAAAGTTAAAGGGAGTCCATCACGTCGAAAATGCATTCTAATCTGCCGGCAGAGGGTCATAGAGCAGGAGGAGCTGAGCAGATTGAGGCATAGTTTGTTGGAAAAGTTTCAGTGGAATGTCTGATTTATGGTTTTCCATGTGTTTAAAGGGGTTGTCCCATTAAAAATATTCTACAGTATTTAAACCAGCACCTGGATCTGAATACTTTTGTAATTGCATGTAATTAAAAATTTTGTATAGCCAGTGAGTTATTAAATAAAATGTAACTGTACAGCGCCTCCTGCTGTTTGTTTTTTATTTCTTAGTCCTGCTCACTGAGATGGCCGCACATGCTCAGTTTCATCCTTCAACTGCCTCCTGAGCTGTGATAGGCAGAGCATGGACACGCCTCCTGAGCTGTGATAGGGAGAGCATGGACACGCCCCCTGAGCTGCAGCAGAAAAGACACTCCTCTGAGCTGCCAGCTTGATATAAATCTAGCAGAGCAATGAATGGGGAGATCTCTGTACCCATGTGAGGTACAGGGCTGGTTCTAGCTTTATTAGATAGAGATAGTCATGTACTATATGAGGTCTGATTTTAATTTTTTACATTAGTCATGGGATAACCCTTTTAATACTGATGACCTATCAGTATCTGATCAGAGAGGGTCCGACACTTGACACCCCCACCGATCAGCTGCTTGACGAGGCCGCAGTTCTCCGGTAAGTGCCTCAACCTCCAAGCAGCTTACCAAGGAAAGCACCGTCTATTGTATGGTGGCCGTGCTTGGTATTGCACCTCAGCCCCATTCACTTGAATGGGACTGAGCTGCTTCTAGGCCATGTGACTGATGAACATGACATCACTTGCATAGGAAGAGGCCTCGGTGCTCTGGCCGCTTCAAACAGCTAATCGGCATAGGTGCCGGGAGTCGAAGGGCCACCAATCAGACGATAGGTCATCAGTATTAAACACTCGTACATCCCCTTTAAATCTCTGCTCATTCTGGACCAAAAGTCTCTTTACACGGGACGATATTACAGCAGGTTGTCAGGAAGGACGAGTTCCTTCCTGACAATCTGCTGATCCATAGTGGAGGAGACTGCTGCAGTATGGGGAGGAGCGATTGCGAATGCTTTTTCCCATAAGAACTCGTTGTTTGCTGGCAGGAGATTGCTTACACGGCCCTATCTGCTGCCAGTAAACAATCACTTTTGCGTGGACACAAACAATTGGATTGCTCGATGAACGAGCATTTTGCTCGTTCATTAGGTAACTGGCGGTACATTTATACCGCCTGATCATCACTAAAATGGACGTTGGACGTTTTTAGTGATAATCTATGCTATTCTCGGCCTGCGTTAAGGGCCATTTAGGAGTCCAGTAGGCAGTCCTGTTGACAATTGTGCTTATCGAGACAGCTGACTGTCAATCACTGAAGCTATTTATCAATCTGCAATGCCCCTCCTGCTCATTAACATGTTGCATCTTGTAGCCATCACTTATTTTAATATCTATTTATCTATCTATCTATCTATCTATCTATCTATCTATCTATCTATCTATCTATCTGTCTGTCTATCATCTGTCTGTCTATCTAACAAAGAAAAACAAATCCAGGGCAGCACACCTTGATATTAAAGAGAAGTGCCAGCGGTACAAACTCGACCATAGTTGTATATATTAAGAAAAAAACGCAGCACTTCCAGATGGTGAAAAATGTGAGATCCTTTATTCACCCGTGCGACGCTTCGGTCCGCTTGGGACCATTCTCAAGCTTCAAGCTTATTTTAATATCTATCTATCTATATAACTATCTATCTATCTATTTATCTATCTATCTATCTCTGTATCTATCTATATCTGTATCTATCTCTGTATTTATCTCTGTATCGATCTATCTATCTATCTATCTATCTATTATCTATCTATCTATCTATCTATTTATCTATCTATATCTTTATCTGTATCTATCTGTCTGTCTATCTACTATCTGTCTCATATCTATCTATCTATCTATCTATCTATCTATCTATCTATCTATCTATCTATCTATCTCCTATCTATCTATCTATCTATCTATCTATCTAATCTATCTTTGATAATCTAAATTACATTTCCTAGATCGGTATGAGGTTATGTTACATGATTGGACCCATATTATGCATGACAGTACTGAAATATAGCTGTACTTCATTGAGATGCACCCTGCACCCTGCATGACCCCTGTATTCTGCTTCTACTGTGTAGCTACAGCAATGTGAATTGCTTTGTTCGTACTGTATAATATTTTTCACACTGCAGTATAAAATAATACATAATAATAGTACATTTAATAATAATTCTTAGTAATAATAGTAGTTATATAGTATGAATGTATTGACCAATGCTGCAGAAGAATAGTACCCATTGAGTTTTACACAACCTAAATTACCCTATATTTCCTCGGTCATATTTTAGGTGTCTATGCAGCTGGACAGTCATTCTAGGCCCTAGTGGCTAACATCCTTGTATCCGGTGATGAATAAATGTTTAAAGGGGTTGTGCCACTTCAGCAAATAGTAGAGAGCATTAATACAAGGCACTTACTAATGAAATGTGATTGTCCATATTACCTCCTTTGCTGGCTGGGTTCATTTTTCCATCACATTATACACGGCTCGTCTCCATGGCTATGAGCACCCTGCAATCCAGAGTGCTTGCACACTATAGAAAAAAGCACCAGCCTATGTGCACTGTTACAGACCCGGCCACCAGAGAGGCTAGCGCTTTGTCCTATAGTATGCAAGCCCGGCCACCGCTGATGGATTTTAGGGTGGTCATAACTAGGGATGAGCGAATCGACTTCAGTCTCGCGAGACTTCCCATAATAACTTCAGAAATTGATTTATACTGTAAAAAAACATTTCCCGAACTTGGGTTCGGTTCCAAGTGGTACGTTAGGAAATTATTTTTTACAGTATAAATCAATTTCTGAAGTTATTATGCGAAGTCTCGCGAGACTTCGCAGTAATAACTTTGGCTCATCAGAGCCAATACATTCTAATACAGTACTGAGCGCTACGACCGTACAGTATTGAAACTAAGTTTTATGCGAATCGACTTCGGATGTTTCATCCGAAGTCTATTTACTCATCCCTAGTCGTAAACCATGGAAACCACGGAAACACTGTCACATTTACAATCACGAAACTTAGCACACAGGTACAGCAGGTGTCCAGGAAGGTTTTAGACCAGGTCTCAGCTCTCTAGCACGTACCGTTCCTGAGATATTCCCAAAAAAATGTATTAGCCATTTCTGCAAGAGTGACGCCCCCTGGGCACCTTACTGGCTCATTTGTATACCAAATAAACTGGATTTTCAGAAGATAGAAAACATCTATCGCTGAAACAAAGGCACATCTGGAAATAAGGTACTAAGTGCTATTAGGCTATGGATTTACTTCAATAGCGATTATCATGGTGACAGATTTAAAGGGGCAGGGCGCTGTGGATGACACTGTTAAGGGAGCGGAGTGCTGTGGAGGTCACAGTTCAGGGGGCAGGTAGGGTGGCCATTTAGACCACCCTCAAAAGACGGACTTAAAACCCCCCGACTCGGTTAGGCCACGCCCCTTTCCCGTCGGGGATTGAAAAAATGAAGGTAAAAATCAGCTTCTGTCAGCTGCAGGGGTGGGAAGGAGGGTGACGTTCTCTCTGCAGCTCATGCTCAGACAGTGCTGCTTTATGAGAGTGAGCTGTTCAAAAAGGACATCCCTGTGTTTGTCCAGGCCCTGTGCCGGACGGAGGACAGGGAGTCTGAAAGCTGGACTGTCCTGCCTAAAACTGGACCTCTGGCCTACCCTGCTGTGGAGGTCACAATTAAGGGAACGGTCTGCTATGGAGGTCAGTGTGGAGGTGACTTAAGGGGACAGGATGCCTTTAAGGCAGCGTGGTACTGTGAGGTCACTGTTAAGGGAGCAGGGGAATGTGGCAGTCACTGTTAAAGTGGCAGTCGCTGTGGAGGTCTCAGTTAAGGGGGTCGGGAATGGTGGAGGTCACAGTTGAGGGGACTGTAACCTATGGTCAGTGTTAAGGGGCGGGTACTGTAGATGTCACTGCTAAGGGGGTGGGCCCCTGTGGAAATCACTGTCAAAGTGGGTGGGGTACTGTGGAACTCACTGTTAAAGGGACAGGCTTCTGTGAAGGTCAAAGTTAAGTGGGTGGGCTGCTGTGGAGGTCCCATTTAAGGAGACGGGGCACTGAGGGGGATCAGTGTTAAGGGGTGGGGCGCAGTGGAGGTCACTGTTATAGTGAATACTGTCAATATCTTTTAACGACACACACAAACATTAAATGAAATGGATGAAATATACCCATGCAAAGCCAGGTCCTTCAGCTAGTGTATGATAAATGCCACTTACTGAAGTGACACAACCCCTTTAAGGTTATGAACAACTTTGACATGGAAAATTATCTTTACATAAGTTAGTGGTTATCTTGAGTTAAAATAGTTGCACTAATTTTGAGTGTGCCATCTTCATTCCTTCAGTCGTTTCAAAGTTTGTAACCTGCTCCGTCTCTCCTCTACAGAGTTTATGATTTACTCTCCCTGATAACTTGGATGCTTTCTCCCCTCTCCACCCTCTGATATTTCATGTGCAATAACTCACCCTATCTGCTGCCATCTCTCAAAATGAGAGAATGGAGGTGAGGGAAGAGGACACATCCTGAAGCAGAGTTATGTAGGTTCTTTTCCAGGTTCAACAGGACAGCCAGCTAGTTGGAGGAGTTACACATACTTGGCAAAATGGAAAAATGCCTTTTTAATGAAAAGAGACTATTTAGAAAGTTGCATTTAGAAAGCAAATGAACTATAAAAGACTTTAGTGCAAGACTTCAGGTCCTCCAATTGGGCACAGTTCCTTTAACAGAGTACTTGTGTCCACTTGACACTAGTTTGCAGTACTATGAAATGTTAACTCTGTTAGTCATTTGTACAAGGACAAATTAAATTAGAAAGAAAAATAACTGCATGTATAAAAGACTTCAGCGCAAACATCTCCATAGTCTTTAAATATGAAAGCTGTAAGGTCAGCCAGCCCCTGAGGACACAGTGCAGAAGATGGGAGTGGTAATGGTCCTGATTAGATGATGTCACGGTGTAGTCCCTCAGGCTGTTGCTCCCTGGGGATAAGTGCAGTAAAAAAAAAAAAGTGGTATAAGGAATCAGACTAGAAGCAGAAGTATAAAAGTCTAAATGCGAGATAGCAGTAGTTGTACACAGTGCAATTTCTCTCCCCAGATGATGAGGTCTGGTGGCTGGCTATGTGACAGATAATGGCACCTCTTGTATTCTATCGTGCTGGTGTCTCTCTCCTGAATATTTGGCTTGAATAGTTGCCAGGGTCTGGCGAGACCAGAGGGTGGCACAATAACGACCAAAATGTTCTCAAGCAAAAACAAACCTTTTATTCGATTGACTACGCGTTTCGGGGTTCACATGACCCCTTTTTCAAGTCTGAAATTGATGGGTTGGCTGAACGTACGGTGGTGGGTACGTTTGATGGCAGAATTTGCTTGCTGTGTGGAGCGGTCAAGCTCGCACGTGGGTAGTGGGTAGTGCGAGCGTCCCACGTGCCAGCTTGACCGCTCCACACAGCAAGCAAATTCTGCCATCAAACGTACCCACCACCGTACGTTCAGCCAACCCATCAATTTCAGACTTGAAAAAGGGGTCATGTGAACCCTGAAACGCGTAGTCAATCGAATAAAGGGTTTGTTTTTGCTTGAGAAGATTTTGCTCGTTATTGTGCGCCCCTCTGGTCTCGCCAGACCCTGGCAACTATTCAAGTATCTCCCTACCCAAACAGTGGGGTGGCTTCCACCTCGGGTGACCCTAATTGGCAGCACCGACCAGTCCTTCTCGATCTTCCCTGATCCATCTGCTCTCAACATCCTCCTCCCCAACCATAAGGAGGAGCATTACAAGGTGAGAGCATTTCAGGACATTTGTTCACACGACGGAAACTGCATCTAAACTTTTTACCCTATGAGCGCCTTTCTTCTGTTTATGCCACTATTCGCTGAATATTTGGCTGACAGCGGAAAGCAGGCACTTGTGGCTGTAGGTGTCCACTCTAGGTGATGAGTGTCCGAGCCGTAGTCCCTCAACTGCAGCAGAGTCTGCATAGCTATGGTTGCTGGTCACTCTTCTTACTGTAGCGCTGTAGTTTTGTCTTTGAAGTGTCTCTAGAGTAATGGTCTCAAAGATGAGTTGGTGCTCTGGTCCCTAAGGCCTTAGGAGCAGAAGCAATGGGAAATGCCTTCTCACTCCTCACTAGTCCTAGTTTAGACTCCCATCTCCTGGCAGGAAGTAGAACCAGACCACTCTTATCAAGAGGAGAGGAATAGGGCCGCTAGTATCATTCCTGATGCCAACCATACCTCACATGCTGGTATACAGTTCAAACATTAAATAACCTTACAAACCAAACACTTGCAGATACCCCCTGGGACTGGGGTATTGCAAAAGAACCCCCACTGATGGTCTGGCCATGGTGGGAAAGGGGGCAATACATGAATGAGTTAGGACCTCCAATAGGAGACAGTCCCTTTAAACTGCTGGAAAAATAAGGATACTTATGTCCACTGGATCACACTAGGTTGCGGTATTATGAAATGTTAATCAAAAAAAGGATGACATGAGACACTACTGCTGCAATAGATAAGCACTACCCTACCAATATCATTATACGCAAACAGCATCATCATTGCGTTTGATTAGCATATTACTAACCTCATAATCACTCTATTAATTGAAAATCATCATCCACATCCAATTCTAAAAGACCCCTACATGGCCACACCACCATCTCAGGGTCAAAAATCAATTAAAATGTTCTTTAAAAACAGTAAATTTCAAACCAGTTCTTAAAGACCCCCAAGAGGGTATTGATATTTGACATTGATCACACACCAGTCAATCATAGGTCAACCAGAGGGTCGGATCATTTAATCGACTCACCTGAGATCAGGCTAAAGGCGCCTTTTCATGACAATGCTCTTCTGCTATGTTCAAAAGCTGCTCATCTAGATGTGTATAGCACATATCATTCATTAGTCTCATGCCTAGACGTTGGTGTTATTTGATCTTTGTGGCTTTATTGTAAGTCATTTATTGCTATGATGTCAGGATAAAGAGATGAATGATCTGTCTATAGAAACCAATTGCAAAGCAGCTTCCATTTTTCATGAACACTAGGAGAAATTAAATCTGCACTGTGATTGGTTGCTATGTTTTTAACGCAGTTTCATAAATAGGTATGTTGTAGAATTTATGATATAGGTTAATCATTGGAACCGTGTTGAGAGAATGGGTTCTCACATTTCTTGCCCATAGCTCTTTCCACTAGGTTCTAGCACTGTAATGCTACTTTTAAGAAACTATAATACTCGCCAACTTTTGCTCCTTTCCAGAAGACCATGCCCCTTTTTACTTGGCCATACCCCCTTTTTGGGATCTCCGTGCCACCCCACCAATGCACTGCTTGGATATTGAGGCTACATACAGTTAAAGCATACTTGGCCACACTCCTGGAATATCCTCGAGGGTCCCATAAAAAGGCGGAGAATCCCTGGGCTCCTCGGAAGACCTGGCAAATATCCCCATCACAACATGGAGGGCTGTTTCCTTCCAGAAATAAGCCCTCCATGTTCCCTAACTGTGTATGATTTCGGGATTCGGAACCATTAGATGTAGCTCTGGAGCCCAAATAGCACTGGGGGTGGGGTGATGCACACAAGGAAGTGGAGAAACATACAAAAAGGGGTGATTACCACTCAAAACGAGTCGGTATACCAAATTATGTCTGCCATGCCAAAAATAAACTTTTTTGATATCTAACAGGTCATTAGAGGTGTTGGGAGTATCCTTTGATTCATATCCTGAAAAGGTGCACTGAAAGTAGTGTGAACAGCTATACCCTATGTTCTAGGGGCCAATCATACATGCAAATTTGGCAGCAAAGGCACACCAAGGAGCACACCAAGGCAATAGAAGAAGGCCATGAGTGAGAACCCATGAAAAATTTGACCATCTGCGCAATCTAGTATCAGAATCTGAAAATATCCCGTCAAGATGGGATTGAGGAGTTCATTAAAGAAATAACACAAGTAGTCTGGATACGTGGACGTGTCTCCTTTGTTGAGGCCATATTGACTACCTATGGCTCCATAAACATAAGTCAGGCATGCTATTCTGTGGTCTCCTGCGTTCTCCACAGCTGCTCTGATGTTCTCAGTGACGTCGGTGTGATGTTATGTAGAGGTTAATTGTTTCCATGATTATTTCTAGGTAATAAAGCTTTTCATCTCAGAAGGAGCAAAGCTTTTGTCTGGTTGTCTAGGTGTCTTCATTAGCAGTAAAATCCTGCCTTCCATCCCAGCCCATCATTCTATGCTCTACCCCCCTAACGTTTCCATTATTCGACCACAATTGAGCCCTTGCCCGTCACTTGCATCCACCTCTCCCCCTGTTCTCTCGGTGCCTCCTTCCCCCCATTCCCTCCCTCTCTGCAGTGACACAGAGCTCTGCATTTTAAGCTGCAAAACTACCGCACTCCTGCTGCCCTTTGCAGGTTAATATCCATCTTTATGTATTCTAACTCGTTTTGCCCGAAATAGCAGGCGTCTTATAGGAAAATCAAGGACTGTAAATCATGGGAAGCCCAAGCAATTTTCTTTTAACAAAATGCAGTGACACAGAAAACAGCTTTCAGCCAAGAACCCCCCATCTCTACCTCAACACCTTGACAACCAATTCGTTATGGCTTATTTTAATGCCATAATGGTTCTTGAGATAGGAAACGGGACCTCCTCATCCTTTCCCTTTTTGCGACTCATGGGTAAATTCTTCTCTTCAGCATCACAAAGAAGCTATTGTAGATAATAGTCAAGCAAACATAAAATGTGACATAGGAACATATATTCTGTCTCTGGTCACAAGCGGCTCCTCATCTCCTCATGCAATAACTGAAAAATAGATGGAGCAAACGAACTATGAAAGTCCTGCGGTCATAACTAGGTAATACAACTGGCACCACAAATGTCCATGGGTTGGGTCTGGTCTTGCAGCTCTGCTCCACCGAAATGACTATGTTTTCATGGACAGTCCCGTTGCGAAAGATACAACAGAACATACATGTGTGATGCACTCTGATCTGCAAAGGACGGCCCCAATGATGGTGCCACCACAGACTACTGAACCTTTGGAATGCTATTGGTTTTTAACATTTCATCCTCCCATCTGTAGACCATGGTCTGAGCTGATGCTCTGGTTCATTTGTTCCCTCTTTTATTGCTCTATTATTGGGTTTAACAAGCCCCCGTTCTATCATCATCTCCAGCTTTTGCGGATAACCAGCCAAGACCAAAGAAGTGTCTCCTTGTTAATTTCCTTCTGGACTTTTCTAAATCATTGTGGAATCATTTCTAGTGGTTTAAAAGTTGTGGCTCTCCAGCTCCAACTACAACTCCAAACAGATGCTAAATGTGAAGTTGTAGCTTCACAACAGCTGGAGAGTCCCAGGATGGAGGCCATTGCATGTGTCCTGTCCTATATTTTCTGTCTTTAACCTTTTGCTTTGATGTCTTATGGCTTTGGCTTACTCAAACGTCCTCCTGATGCCTTCAAGTCATGAGTGATGTCTTTCTACTTGGCTTTTTTTTATATTTTATGCCTTCTTTTTCTGAGTGCTATTTCTGTCACGTTTTCCAGCTTGGTCTTGCACATCTAATCACAAACCACTCTCTCTATTCTGACCTTTTCCTGTGTGGCTTTGATCCTTCATCCTCTCTGTCCTTTTGTTATGATCTTCTCATCTAAATCTAACAAGGAAATTTTTCTCTAATTTATTTCTAATCTCTAGCTCAAAGTTACCATTTTACTATTGTCATTATTTGCTTCTAACCTCACACACATTCAGTAGTTGCCCTTCTTTTATACAATTGCCGTGTATCAGAAAGTTAAAATTGGACCTCTGCTTTTAGAGCAGGGCATCAATGAATGTAAATTGAGCCATAATGGCTCATTATATAGGCGGCCATGGCAAAAAATTACTTTTTAAAGGTCTACACTCCTGACCCCCGCCTTCAGGAACCTGAAAAATTCAGATTTACTGCATGTTCACTGACACCATATTGTAGATAATCTCTGATGGGTTGCATTACTTGGCCTTCAACTGGCAATGCATCACTATTAGGATTTTTAGATTGTTAGCCTATGCACCAATAAAACTAAAAACTGCTGATATGGGATTCATGTTAGAATGGTCCTTCCTCAGAGATATTGTGTAACAAGATGACCAGTTTTGAAAAACTGTTTTTGTGCTAAATGCTGATACGTTGTCAAGATTCTTGATGGGGGTCTGTGCCTAGTTGGCTACTTCTACTCCACCAGTACTATGCCTTTAATATTCATGGCAGGGTTATACCAGCAAGTGCCATTGTTAAAGTATCAAATAATGAGGTGGCATGGACCAGCATTGAGGTCAGGCCTCGTTTCAATTTTTACAAAGAGGAGCTGTCACGGCCTAGGTTGTGTGTGCCTTGACATGGTTGCCATGCATGCTGTTGCTGGTGGCAAGGTGTAGTTGCAGCATGTAGGTGGCTCCTCCTAACCCCTTCGGCACCGGACGGGGAAGGACCAAGGGGAAAGGAGGAGCCACCTATATGCTGCAACTACACCTTGCCACCAGCAACAGCATGCATGGCAACCATGTCAGGTACTGTATCTCTATATATTGTCAGAATGTGATTTGAAATAATATTCCTACTCTGTTTCTTGGACAATATGCGACAAGATGTTTTTATCTACTGTCCATGACCTTCACAGATCCATATAGGGATTTAAAGGACAAGTAATCAACTGCTTTCTCGTTTTTGGCAGTGATCCTGCCTCTAGGAACATAGCTTTGTATGTGAGCTGCATATCAGACCATGCAGTGATTGTAATATGTTGGAATTCTTTTGATTAAAATAAAATCTGAGACTTATAATGTGTAGACAAAGAAGAAGGGGGCACCAAAATGGGCACTTTGTGGAGCCACTATAGGGTAAGAAACTATGGTTGAAACTTGGTTGGTGGACAGTGGCCAATAGATGCGTGATTTCATACCACTGAGAAGCCAGCAGTGGTGACATGCCAGGGACCAGAGCAGAGGCAGCAGAGACGAGAGCTCAGTGTTGGACCCCCAGCATTTGTAACATTTGAGTCCATTTATTTTTATTTTTTTGCACCTGCCTAGCCCCTGACCATGGACTCCCACTCTTGAAGAACCCCTTTAATGGAGCTGAGCAAAAAGGCAAAAAAGGAGCAAATACTGAGGACAACACATGTAGGTAGTAACTTACTGCAGGACGCCCAGGAGAGGAGACCAGTGGTAAGGACTCAGCAATAGAATCAAGAATGGTGGTTGTAGTCTGCACTCACTCTGATGCTCCACGGGGCTGTGCAGGGAAAGGAGCACCTCTGTTCCGTGTGGTTCAAACCCCGTTCCCAGGGTTCTCCTGCTTCAGGGGGGTTTGGGGTGTCTTGATGGTGATGATGAATAGTGAGGGGCAAAGCAGGATCCCATGCAATGGAGAAAATGATGAGGCAGTTTTGCAGTAGAACTGAAAATTCAAGCGCATCAGTTACAGTTGTCAGCATGCATCGACTGATGGTTCGTACACAAGAGCACTCTTCACAGATCTCTTTAAAGAAGATGTCTCTTTAAAGAAATTTTCCTTCTAGCTGAATCTTGCAGAAGCAAACAGGAATGAGGGGTACTACTTCTCTTCCTAAAGTGCAACCACAGGAACCACAATGCCAGACTATGCTCTCCACCTGCACAATGTATCCTTCCACACTATCTTCTGCTGTGGATGTGTATATATTCTCATGTAGGTGATCAATCTGCTCCTCAAGTGTGAGTTCAGATACCGTAGGTCTTTAAAGACTATGTACACCTTTGCGGGCAATTTTTTTTTTATTATATCATTGTACTCGTTTTGAGCTAAAAATCATTCTTACAATTGGTCTTTATTAAAACTATGGAGCCCTTTTTTCTGTACATAGCTGAGTTGCTCTAGTAGCAGCCTCTGGATTTTCTTTTCCGTCAGTTGGGGAGCTGAGGACTTCTTACCTCTGCTCTCTGACATTATAAACACTCATAAAAGCTTAATCCTTATCTTACTGATAAGAATGTGGCCAAAATAAGTGTTTATGACCTATTAGTAATTTAGAGATAAGGGTTATGAGATGACCTGCACAAAGTGAAAGTACCAGTTACTCAGTTAAAAAAATAGGTAACCCTTTGTAACAGAACGGCTCAATATTTTTAATAAAGGCCAATTGAAAATATGATTTTTAGTCAAAAATGAGTAAAGTGCAATCATAAACAAAAATTGCCTCCGAAGGTGTACATAACCTTTAAAACCCTTGACACATGGCTATGGAGACTTGGTGGTCCTTTTTAATGGGGTTGTCTGGGTTCAGAGCTGAACCCGGACATACCCAAAATTTCACCCAGCCCCCCCTGACAAGAGCATTGGAGCATTACATGCTCCGATGCTCTCCTTTGCCCTGCGCTGAATTATGCAGGGCAAGGGAAATTTGTGGAGTTCCGCTGACGTACCGGGCTCTCCTTCAGGCTGCCAGGCGGAAGCTTCCGCACAGCAGCGAGCCCGATGACGTCACCGGTACTGATGGGAGGGGTTTAGCGCTGCCCTAGCCTGTAAAACGGCTAGGGCAACACTAAAGCCCGCCCATCAGAGACGGTGACATCACCGAACACACTGCTGGGCGGAAGCTTCCTCCCGGCAGTGAGTTATAGTAAATAAAAGAGCCCTTGTCCTGCACGAACCTGCACAAGACGAAGAAGAGCATTGGAGCATGAACTGCCGATGCTCAAGTCGGGGGGGGGGGGGATTTGCCTGGGTGAAATTATGGGTATGTCCGGGTTCAGCTCTGAGTATCCTTAGTATCTAGAGTTCTTTCATGACCTTGCACTGGCTGGTACCTAATCCAGGGCTGGCTTTTCTTTCAGCTTTCCCACTTAGTATGTTCTCACTTCTCTGACTAGACTTAAATCTGGTGCCTCGGTTTACCAGATGAATGAATATACCGCTCGTTCATTGGGTCATAGGATTGTTGGTGTGGACACCTAAATCATTGTTTGCTAGCAGCAGATCGTTCCGCCTAAACAGCACTGTGCAAACAATGATTATGTATGTGGATGACCAATGACATTAGAGATCGCTCCTCCCCCTACTGAGTAGGAGATCTCTGCATGTAATAGCAGCACTCTCCTCTACTGACGAGCAGGTGATTGTCAGTAGAGAACGCTTCCTTCTTGATAATCGTCTGCTCAGTTGAGTGTAAAGGGGCTTTTAGACTTACTCACTGACAATGGTCTGGACTGGACTGACCCCTCCTCTCTGTATACAGAGGGTGACAACACCCCCAACTAGTGGTGGATGTGAATACAGTCTATTAACACATTGCATGCAATCAATGCAGTAAATGTATATACCATACAAAAATAAAATGTTCAACCCCTTTTGCACTGTACTGCTCTGCAGTGGGTCACTGCGCTACATGTATATTTTTTATATGTATAAGGGCGTTTGTAAATTGGGGCGAGAGTATGAGCATGTGTTAGAAAAAGAATATTTAAATTAGCTAAGAAAGGCTAGTATGTTTGTAGGATGCTCTTTACTAAAATGTATAGATGCTTTAATGCAGAGAATGCTTGCAAAGTTGTGCAAAACCAGAATCACCCCATATATTCACTAGTCCATGTGCAGCAGAACATTTTAGTAATATATTCGGATGAGGTATATTACTGACCTGTATAGGAAATCTTTTCTGCCTGTGGCCATTTCACCCTATAATATGTCTTAGAGGCTTCGTAGTACATGGGAATTGGATTACATGCTTTTGTATTTTGATTAGTTATTTATTTGTATTTGTTATTTTAATGCTATTTCAGGATGTGTTTAGTGTATTGTTGTTTCATGTATTGCTGCTGCTACAACATTGCAGTTTCCCTTTTAGGAAATAATAAAGTTTATCTTATCATATACAGTAGTAGACAATGCTATTCTATACAGAGGGGTACAGTAGAATAAAAAGTATGTTGTGCTGTATACTTACAATGAAAGCCCATAGATGATGTATGCCGCTGTATACCTTTATAAAAAGAATATATCCCAGCGAGTGCTTCAATGTTTCTTCAAAATTTTATTGTAGCATTGCAATAAGGTATATAATTATAGGACGCGTTTCGGCCCGTCCAGCCTTCATCAGCTGCAATAAAATTTTGAAGAAACATTGAAGCACTCGCTGGGATATATTCTTTTTCCACGTGCGGGTGCACACTGGTTGAAGTGCCGGCCATCTTCTACTCTGCTTGCTGTATACCTTTAGACGTATAGCTCCAACAAAATCCTAGTATATACTTCTCTGAATAAGGGTACTTTCACGCTAGCGTTAAACTTTTCCGGCATTGAGTTCCGTCCTCGGGGCTCAATACCGGGAAAAAACTCTGCAGTTTTATCCCCATGCTTTATGAATGAAGAGAAATCCATTCATCCGTTCAGTATGCATCAGGATGTCTTCAGTTCAGTCACTGAACGGCGTTTTGGCCGGAGATAATACCGCAGCATGCTGCGGTATTATCTCCGTCCAAAATTCCGGAACATATGCCGGAATGCCGGAACCGCCATTAATTTCCATTGCAATGCATTAGTGCCAGATCCGGCATTAAAATTAACTCAATTACGGATCCAGCATGCACAGACCTTTAAAAATAGGAAATAAATATATACCGGATCCGTTTTGATGGATGACATCGTAAAAACGGTGCATTTTTCTGACTGATCAGGCATTTTTCCAACCTGATCAGTCTGAAAAATGCCCGATCAGTCTGAAAAAATGACATGCGTTTGCATACAGTTTGCCTGATCAGGCAGGCAGTTTAGGCAACGGAACTGCCTGTCGGAATCAAACAATGCAAGTGTGAAAGTACCCTAAGTTAGATTGTCGTAAAAAAAATAAAATGTCTGACCGACAAGAAGAAGGGGGTTCGATTTCATGCTTCTTCCCTGTTTTTTTTTCCTTTTTTTTTATATCAAACCAATATGAGTTACAAAAGAAAATTCGGGAAAGGCTGTATAGGAAATTCCCCTAAAGCCATCAGTGTGGATTTTCTAAAGGAACCCACCCTAATATTGACCCCAAAATTGAAGTTGTAATTATGAGAGGACACATTGTAGTGCCTAAAGCATAGACACCATCAGGAGGATATGAGCATAGCATAGACTCCCCTATGGCACGCCATGTTATTAATCTATTGCACGCTCCGAATTCTGATTGTGGGACTGCAGGCTACCGGCACAGAGAGCCTGGGGTACAGCTCTGCACCTCTCTCAATAAGAGCACTCTAGCCTTTGTGCTTTCTAATATATTTGTATGAGCTTCTGATAAAGGTTGTAGCAGGAGCAACCTGCCAAAGATTTGCTGCCAGCCAAGATGTAGTGTCTGGGAAATCCTCGCAGTGAGGGCTAACTGATATGAATTATTGAGTCTGCCTTCTGGCCCTCAGTAGTGGAGTCTTCTCCTTATCACATAAGAGAAATCATTCAACCTACAAATGCAGGACAACATATCCTTTCTTATAAAGTTATGGCTACAGCTCTAGCATGTTCCATGAGGACACAATAAGGCTCTAATCACACTGGTGTCATAGCATCTGTTTAAAGATCTGTATTGTACCTGGTCTTAAAGGGGTTGTCTAATGGAAAATGTTCTACATTTTTCAAACCAGCACATGGATCTGAATACTTTTCTAATTAGATTAGATAAAAAATTTAGTATGGCCGCTGAGTTATTCACTGAAATGTATCTGTATAGCGCCACCTGCTGTTTGCTCTTCTTCTAAATTCTTTGTCCAGCTCACTGAGATGGAAGCACATGCTCAGTACATCCATCAGCTGCAGCAGAAACAACACGCCCACTGAGAAAGGACGTGTCCCCCTGAGCGGCCAACTTGAGATAAATCTAGCAGAGCAATTGGAGCAATGAATGTGGAGATCTTTGGATCCATGTGAGGTACAGGGCTGGTTCTAAGTTTGTTAGAAAGAGACTGATGTACACTGTAGGATGTCCGATTTTTTTTACATTAACCATGAAATCACCCCCTTTAAGTTATAATGGGATCAGTAAGGTTTATATGAGGTTTCCTTAAATCCTGCTAGATTAGACGATGGCCAAGCCATGACATCGGTGTGAACTCAGCCTGGAGGATGTCACTGCTTTCATTTTTAATAATGATTAGACTATGACAAGTCCTTAAAGCGAACCTGTCACCGGATTTTTACATCTAAAACGGCTCACAGTACCTTACAGATCTTGTTCTTGTACTTTCCAAGCTGGTGTCATATGTAATTATGCCCTTAGTATTCTTGAAAAAATGACTTTATAAAGTGCTGGTCCCATGCGTCACTGGACCCTCCGTGACTGCAGACAGTGACTCCCCCGCCATAACCCCGCCTCTCATCCCTGTGATAGACAGTTCTCCCCAACAGCCGGGACCGCGCTTGTATCGGGGCACATGCGCCCTTGCCCATCGACGCCGGCCGGCTTTTTTTTATAATGTCGCTCTTGCGCGCGCGCGCGAGCGATATTAGAAAAAAAAAGCCGTCCGGCGTCGGGGGACTGGACTGCGCAGGCGCGATTGAGAAAGGGGATCGCGCTTCCCTCGGCGGGTTGCTCGGGATCGCGCTTGCGAAGTGGGCAAGGGCGCATGCGCCCCGATACAAGCGCGGTCCCGATACAAAGGGTCTGTCCTATCTGGGATATTTATCATATGTTGCTAGAACATACCATAAATCTCAGAAAGAACAGGACTCCCAAAGTAAATGGAGAGTATACCGCAAATGTGCAGCATCTTCTCCTTTATTGCCATAGGACTTCCAAAAATGGCAGTCAGCGTGCTTTGCTATGTTCAGAAATCCCATAGCCGTGACTGGAGTGCAAGAAGCTCAAGATATGGTCTTCTGGAAGTTTCTCCCACCTGCACACAGGATCTTTGGAGCTCGGCCAGAGTGACCATTGGATTCTTAATAGTGTTGGGCGCGAATATTTAAATCGTAAATATTAATCGCGAATATCGGCACTTTGAGAATTCGCGAATATTTAGAATATAGTGATCTATTTTTGTAATTTTGAATATTCTAGATTTTTTTTTAAATCAGTAACCTCCCTTCTTGCTTGTGAGCCAATGAGAAGGCTGCAATGTCTTTGTCTGAGCTTAGTAACATCCCTAGCAACCAATAGGAAAGTTGCCTACCCCTTTAGTATATAAGAACCTCCCCAGCAGCCATTTTCTGCAGTTTATTACAGTTCCGAGAGAGACAGCAGTGTCATTGCTGTGCTCTGTGCTTTCCTGTGTCATTACATTAGATAGTTAGTTAGATAGTTAGTTAGCTTATATATAATACAGATAGTTAGGGTGAGATAGTCAGTGTAGGTTAGATAGTGATATAGTGTAGCTGGTTCTGCTGTCTATACATACAGACATAGTGCTGTGTCACAAGTTTACAACAATACTTAGTGCACCAATCACTAATATATAGTCAGACCTGTTAAAATGGGAAGTTGCACGAATTGCGCCAAAATATTTGCATCATTAGTGCCGATTTTGCAATCGCGAATATATATATTGGAGCTCTCTATCTGCATATAAAGCTATTATAATGTTCTGCCTTGCCAACCATTTTCTCCAGTCTCAGGAAACGTCTAGCAGCTTGAAAAATATAGCTATAGTGACCCACTCCTGTATTTTGCGCGCATCACGCGAATATTACATTGCCGATTTTTCACAATCAAGAAAATAATCTAGAATTTGCGAATAAGTGCCGAGTATTCTACCAAATATTTTGCGAAAAACCGCTCATTACTAGTTCTTAAGGCCCTTTTCCCTTGATTCCATAGCCTTGCAGCCACTGACATTAAAGAATGATGATTTTATTGGAGAAAAGCAGAATTAACACCAGAACTGAATCTACAAAGTAGATAAACGCAATAAAATCAGCTAATGATGGACCCTCCCTACTAATTGTCCATTGTGAATCTCGGTTATGGATTATTGGTAGCTGTTTCAGGTTTTGTTGACGTATACAGTTTATGGGTTTGATTAATGGTTTTAATAGCTCTTGTCTTATATAGTATTGACTAGAACACCAATGAACCCTCGGGGATCATTTAAAGGCCTATTCAAGGCTCAACCTCATAGACTGCAGTAGTAGGAGAAGCAGAGAGAATGTGACATATGCCAAAAGATGGGTGAAAGCCACCATAGTCCACCAGTAGTAGTTGTCAACCAAGGTCTGAAAATGAAGTCTATACAGCAAAATTAAGAACATAAAACCATTAAAACAGACAGTGAATGCATGATAGACCTGTTCCCCATTATAACACTGCACAGCAAGAGAGGGTCCTTGTATGTTCTCCCCATGTACACATGTATGTTCTAACATGTTCACCTTGTCTAGAAATGTATCTTCTGGTATGTTCTGCCTGTCTAGAAATGTATCTTCTGGTATGTTCTGCCTGTCTACAAACGTATCTTCTCGTATGTTCTGCCTATATACACACATACGTTCTTTCATGTTCTCCTTGTACACACATGGGTTTTCTCCTAAACTAAGACTTCTGAAAGGGTAAAAATAATTACCCTTATTGAGGAAGGCATTATAAACTCCAAATTTCTACCAAACAGAGTCAAATTCTGGTCCACAGGTGAGAGGCCAATGATAATTCCAGTGGTCCTATGTTCAGGTTAGCATAGGAGAAAAATGTCTTCATTCCCAGTAGGAAAATACCTAAAAAGCAAAATGTCAGCTTTCTTTTGCCCAGTCACAATTTGTTGGAGGATCCATGGATAGCTAATTTAGAGGTGGTCATACAGACTGGATGCATGTCAGCTGAACTTGCCGATGTTGGTGGGTTCAGCCGATGATCTAATGTGTACTAGGGCAGCCCTACAGTCTCCAAGTGCCTGGGAAGACTCATGCAGGTTGGATTTCAACTCAGCAGATAAGCAGTGTGAGAAACGCTTTCCCTTCTTCATATTGAATTACACACGCATGATTTGCTGAGCCAAGTGTGCATGTTTAAGGAATAATTGAGAGATAGCAGTCAACTACCGTGAATGTATAGTTTATGGCTACTAGGAGTTAAGTAGCTGATTGAAATTGTTTAAAGAAGCACCCCAGTTTTTTTTTTCTTTGCTTATATACCGAATTGCAGGACAGGCCAATATTAGTGAATAAGGTAAAGACTCTGGTGTATGTCTTGTGTATTCCTGTTTTATTTGAGGTGCAATTTGTGGGTTGTCACCCATCTCAATTCCTTCTTCCCTTCAAGTATGGATTTCCTCAGGAATCCTGCATTTCACACCATGCCTGGCATTGCAGAGACAGAGTTGGCGGAGTACCACTGTACTGCTCTGGGCAGCAAGTAACAGATCAGTGACACAGAACTGCTGTCCCCTCACACTGCTGGGTGTTCATGTTTTCTTGAACCTGACTCCCCTCTCTGCTGTGTCCTCTCTCTCCCCTGTCAGCTCTTACATGAAGATGGCAGGGAGACTACTGTGAAACTATATCTTATAGAACTACACTGGAGAGTCAGCACACACAGATAGTACAGACAGGCAGTGTGAGTCATGATGTTATACCTACAGCCAGAGGTCGCACACAATTTTTCTGGAAGAGTAAAAATACTCCTCTTACCATTTTTGAGGAGTATTTTTACCCCAGGAGGAGTATGAAATTTTCAGTAATTTAAATACATAATATATAGGCCTACACTTGTTCAAATCTGTGTTGGAGGCTGCATTTGGAACCTCTGTTGCAGATTCTGTAAAAAAAAAAAGGGCGGAGAAAAAAGCCTTATATGCAGCACTTTTTTGTCTGGTAAGAAGGCAGATCCCAAACAGAAACTGAACCGACTCCATCATAGTCGGGTAGTCGGGGGGGTCTGTTCAGCGTCTTCCCTGTACGCTAGGCTGGGTTCACATCAAGTTTTTGTCATACATTTAACGTACACACAAAAAACTTATATATGTTAACAAACGCCACCATACTGTGGCATCTGTCACCATAGAATTCCATTGTAAAAAAAAAAAAGAAGAAAAAGTATATGTTAGCCTATACATTTGTTTGCTGGACTTTACAAGATGGAAAAACATGGTACACTACACTTTCCCATCCTGCAAAGTCCTGCAAAAATAAAAATAAATTGATTTTTTTATTTTTACAATGGAATTTCTATAGTGATGGATGTCACATTATGGCATCTGTCTGAGGCGTCTGTTAACATGTACGGTTTTTGTGTATGTTGAACTTATGACAAAAACCTTACATGCCCGATCCAGCACTTCCATTATATTCGTTGTTCTGCTCATCTAACGGAGCAGAACAACAGAAATATAGAGTGGTGTTGTGAACGTGGCCTAAGAGGTGGGTATTTATGTGGGGGAACCATTACTAGTCTAAATAACAGCAGGCAATTATAGCTAAGGAATAAAGTACAGTCCAATATACTGGATCTTCCCTGTACGTTATCACTTGGCTATAATAGCCTGCCTGCATTCACTACATACATCAGTGTGAGACGTATGGTGTGCAGAGGGTGATGCATGTTGGGCAGGGTGTGATGCATGTGGGACAGGGTATGATGCATGTGGGGTGGGGTGTGATGCATGTGGGGCAGAGTGTGATGCATGTTAGGCAGAGTGTGATGCATGTTAGGCAGAGTGTGATGCATGTGGGACAGGGTATGATGCATGTGGGGCAGGGTGTGATGCATGTGGGGCAGGGTGTGATGCATGTGGGACAGGGTATGATGCATGTGGGGCAGGGTGTGATGAATGTTGGGCAGGGTGTGATGCATGTGGGGCAGGGTGTGATGCATGTGGGACAGGGTATGATGCATGTAGGACAGGGTGTGATGCATGTGGGGCGGAGTGTGATGCATGTTGGGCAGAGTGTGATGCATGTTAGGCAGAGTGTGATGCATGTGGGGCAGAGTGTGATGCATGTTAGGCAGAGTGTGATGCATGTTAGGCAGAGTGTGATGCATGTTGGGCAGGATGTGATGCATGTGGGGCAGGGTGTGATGCATGTGGGGCAGGGTGTGATGCATGTTAGGCAGAGTGTGATGCATGTGCGGCAGGGTGTGATGATCACACACTACACTACATACATCCCAAACTACACCACATACATTACACACACTGCACTACATACATCACAGGCGGCTGCTGTCACCTTGTTCTGTGCCTCCATCTTGATGTCCGGACATAGTCATAGTCTTCGTGATGTCTGGGACATATCTGCTGTGGTCCTTGAGCAGCGTGCCCTGCTTTTGTTGGTACAGCCATCCTCGGGAGTCAGCCCCTCCTCCTTTCATCCCCCGCCAGCTTCCCCTGCTGCAGATGTCTGTATTGCTCTGGCTCCCGCCCAAACTAACCAATAGCAAAGCTCCGTACTGTGAGGAGCTTTGCTATTGGTTATTGCAGGCACAGACAGCATCGCTGCGCTGCCTGTGCCGCTCAAAGTGCTGAATGTAGGGGAAAAGTCTAGGGCGTATCGGTACACTTAGACTTTTTCCAGGAAGTAAAATGGCCTGAACAGGCGTCAATGACGCTTGTACAGGCGTTATTGCAACCTCTACCAACAGCTAATTGCTGTATACATTCACCTGCTCTATATCTCCAGTCCTGGTCCTTTAAATAGGGCAGACATTATATCTTTAACACAATATAGGGATATACAGGGGACTTATGGTGATGTCATCCTATAATTCCCAGGAAGTAAGCCACAGGGAAAGACCAAGTTCCTTTTTACAAATCAGAGCAAGCTCTGGAGTGGTGGTCAGACTTGAGATCCCATGACCAGGTTTCCATTATGAAAAGGATTAAAATCTAAGGATGTCGCTGAGTTAGGGTGCAAAAATTACACTGCTAGAATGGTGGTGAGTTATCAATATATATAAAATAGAAAAACATAACTGGAGTGCTTGTGCCGACTCTCCCCGATAGTTGATGTTGGAAGATAGGAGGGTGGGTTTTGAATTTTAATGCCTGATCCATTTGTTCACAAGAGAGTTAAGCCACTACCAAGAGTGTCAAGTATTGGCTCACACCCCTCTACCCTTTGAGAGCACATACCAATCAAGCCAACATGTATGTGCATGGAGAGGTTTGGGAGAATAGCTGTCAATGGTTCTGCCAATAGCTATTGAAGGTATATGGGCACCTTGACGTAGACAAAACAATAGCGATCCTATTACTGGTAAGTAAGGGGCATTAGTTATATTGAGATATCTACCATATGTGTAAAACGTAAACATGGATGCCAAGTAACTCTATCCAAGCTCTAAATGTTGACTTTACGTAGCTGCTCCAAAAAGAGCTGTAGAAATAAGATGGTCCCTTTCGGCATGTTCTGCTAGTAGAGGAGGGCTCCAGTCTAGTAGGACACCCTATATAAGCTAAAGGCCATACTAGTGAACTCTGCCTCACTCCACCACAGGGAACTATTCTGAGGTTCTACCATAGAACAAGTTTATGTCCATTTTTACTTACATCGTAAACTATGTTATCATTTCAGACAAAGGTCATTAAATATATCATATATAGAACCTATAAGTATTGCACCTAACAGCAAGTGATGGGGTCCACATCAGCCTCAGGTTTGTTTTTCTTCTACTGGACCCTTGAGGCTCATTATTGTGTGAGAGCTTTGGCTTCCATAGGATCTTCTGATAGTGTTCTTAGTAGACTGGTGTGCCCCAGACCAAAAGTCAATGCAAGCCATACTGTGGTTGAAGAACATATGAAGAACATCTCTTACAATCAACAGATTACCATACCTAGGTGGTCTCTACAGGAGAACCTCTTGGTATTAAAAGGGTTTTCTGGGAATTTGATATTGATGGCCTGTTCTAAGGATAGGTCATCAATATCTTTTGGGTTGGGGTCATGCTATCAGCGTTCCGCTGTTTGAAGAGGCTATGCTGCTCCATTCTGTGGTCTTCTCACAATTTACCAAGCTTCAAACCCAGAAAGTCCTTTAACTTACAATACAAAATAGCGTTTTCCAAATCAAGTCACATAAGTGGACATTTTTTCAGAAGGTAATTGATGAGTATATTCTGCTGCTTGTATGATTACCCAGTCAGTACAGGAAAAAATGTTATCGGCATCTATGGCTCTTTTAAAGGTCATTGCAAAAGCCGGTCACCTTCTTCCGAGAACACATTGTCCACAAATAGAAGCAGAGAACCAGCATAATTACAGCATGATGTATAGAAATGTCAGTGTGTACAGTGTGCACAGGGACATGAAGTCCGAGGTGATTTCTGTGTATGTCAGGAAATTAATTTTCTGTTTTTAAAGTCACTATATATGATACTCTGCTTCAGTTTCTATATTGTAATCTAGTCCTGTATTAGGAGCTGGACTGGGGATTTTCGAGCTCAGGAGGATAGCTGAGGTAAATCATCTATGGTAGTATAGACCCTAGTATACTGTATATGCTATTATTTACTTGTATGCATAGTTATTAAAGAGACCCTTTCATTGGTTTCAAGCTTCGGGCAGTAATTCAGGTAGCATGAGGGTCCCTCATGAAAGACAGCTATGGAAGAGACATGTCAGGCAAATCGAGCATAGAGGTAGAAGCCACGCAGCAGATATCTGCCCATGCCATAGTTCTTTTCCTTGTTCCTGGCTTGTTTTAAAGCTACTGGGCAGATGTCCTAGTGACATATCAAAGGGATTGACCTGTCGGGGCTCCAAGTGCTGAGACCCAAACAGATAGCTAAAAGGGGCGTTAGAAATGCTCGCATTGAGCACCGTCTCTCACGCCTGAAGACTGGCTCAATCGATAGTCTATCAGCCCATCTCCCGGTTTTAGACTGGGGGTCCTTGGCCCCACCAGAGGAAATTATACTCAGAGCCCAACACATTGTCTAATAGGTTTTGAATCAAAGAAATAGACCCTAGTGGCAAACAATTCTCTCCAAATCTAGCTCCAAATGGGTTTTTCATCCTGGACCTTTGGATGCTATTGGAGCTGGGGCCCACCATAGAGTCCTCAGGTATCCTGATGAGCCAGTCTGACCCTGCCAACTCCAGTACATCTTTAGTAGCAAAGAGAGGTAGTGCTGTCTCTGACAGTGTATAATTCCTCGTTTAAGTGATCGTGGTGGGGAGGTCTCAAAGAGTTTATTAGTAGATAATAAATATCAGATCACAGAGGTTCTGACCACTGGAAACCCTAGTGATCTCAAGAACAAAGGGTTCCCAATTACAGCAGTAGTGCATTTGTCGTGTCACCTCTCCATTCACTTCGATGGGACTAATGGTCATTCCCATGGAGGTGAGAGAAGCAGTAGACCAACAGGCATATTACTAGTCTATTCAGAAAGGGGACTTGAGGACCCCTCATTTTTAGGATTGCTGGTTTTCCTAGCATTCAGAATCCTCAACATCTGATATTTGTCACCTAACCTGTGGACCACCATACTTTCTATGGGATAACCCCTTTAAATGGTTCTTTATAGCTCAATGGCTCCATTATCCATATATTAGATGGAGAGTCTAAAGTATGGGCAGCAACATTGTGGTTTTTTCAATGATTTTCAAGATAGTTTTATGACAAAAATAGCAAAATTATTAGCAGAAAAGAGAAAATCATCCCAACAAAGCGGCCCCTCCTCGGTAGCTCTTGATTAGATTGGTAGGTCAGCATACCAATAAAATATTTATTATGTGTTATTGGAGATAGTTGGATTAATGCCCTGTTAAATAGACAGTAGAGGAACCTTTATCTTTTTATGACTATTGATGCATTCTCTGATGGACTTTCTGAGGGTTGTGATAAGGAGCAGTGATCATCTGCTAAGGTAGTTTCTGCAGCACCACAAATTGCTACTGACAGACTGTATAAGCTGTCATCTGTGGTCCCTGGTGGCATCTGCTATGCAGGCGTATGACAGGCCAATAAAGTTGTATTATAAGACAATTTTGTAGTGTCAGATCCATGACATGTGACAAATAGTGTCCAATCTCATAAAGGAGTCACAGTATGTTACTTGTATAAATGCTGTTTGGTAACCTAATTCTGAAGGAAATGAAGAGTAGCCTCAGCAGAAGAAGACCTCTCTTTATTGCGGCATATATGCTATTTTTGAGACAACATGAACACTTTGCAAATGTCCTACCCTGTTTGAACCTTATTATATAGTACATGGAGGTATGGGTTCTGCAAGCTGGAGGAATACATTTACAATGACCACTTATAGGGAGCAAAAAGCCCAAATGGATCCAGCTTTCTTTATTTCTTTGATTAAAATATATAAACAAATAATCCTCCTGCAAGTAAATCAACGCGTTTCAACCTTACATGGTCTTCTTTCTTCGTGGGTTCAGAGTGTAAATTATTAATTAATTAATACTCTGAATCCATGAAGAAGACCATTTAAGGTTGAAATACATTGATTCATTTATACTCTGAATCCATTAAGAAGAAGATGTAAGGTTGAAACGCGTTGATTTACTTGCAGGAGGATTAATTGTTTATATATTTTTAATCAAAGAAATAAAGAAACTGTGATTTTATTCGCTGGATCCATTTGGACTTTTTGCTGCATATTTGTTGGGTGTGAACACAGCCTGGATCCGAGCTGAACAGGTCAGACGACCGAAACCATCTGAGAGCCAGACTCCATTCTTTTTCTAAGGCACTTATAGGGAACCTTTCTAATGAGCACTTATACGGAAACCTGTCCAGTGGTCACTTATAGGGAACCTGTCTAATGGGCACCTATAGCGAACCTGTCTAGTGAGTGAGCCCTGTGGTAAGGTGCAGGGTGCCGTCGTGGATGGCAGGTATGTGTCACCGAGGTTCATAGCCTCGGTGAGGTAAGAGCCATTTTTGTTGATGTCAGCAGCAGCTAGTGCTACTGACATAGTTTTAAATAGCATGGCTGCAAAGCCGATCCGGGCCGGCTCTTACCGGGAGCAGCTAAAGTGTAGGGTGGGTGGCTGCTCCCCACGACCCAGTCCTGGTTTTGGGCTGGGTTTAAAAACTCAGCCAGCACCAGCAGCTGGGGGCTGTGATTGTCCTGGAGCTGCTAACAGTTCTGTGGAGTTCTATGACCTGGAGGAAAGAGCTCAGCAAGGTGGTGTTTTTCCCTGCAACTTGAAGGTGGAATCTCCTGCGGCTGGGCCGACTGCTAGGTGTGAACCCTCACCTAAACCTCCCAGGTGACTGAACCCTGTGTTGGCCTGTTTTGTTTGGCCACATTATTTCTGTTATGTGTGAACTATCACCAAGAGACTGTTTTTCATTTATGTTGTGCAAGTGTGAATAAAACACTGTTTATTGCACATTCTGGACTCCTTGTTTTGCCTCAGTACTGCACCCGCACCGCTATCTACCAGAGCGACTCCCACATTTGGTGTCGGATGCGGGCATGCGCAGTGAGGCTGGCGTGAACGCCGAAGTTTGTTTTTGCTGGGCACGACTGGATGTCATATATTCGGCCGGCAAAGTTGCAGCCTGTGTTCCCTGACAAAATGGAGGCGGCTGTGAAAGCCCTCATAGAGGCTAACGTGCAGCAGCTGGAGACCAACCAGCTACTGCTACAGCACGTGATGGCGTTACAAGCGGCAGGAGCGTCCCACCACGTCCACGATGCCCGGAAAGCTGTCCGTGCAGCGATCCCTAAGATGACCCCCTCGGATGATGTTGAGACCTATCTGGCGGTGTTCGAGAAGGTGGCCGTGAGGGAGAAATTACCCCGAGAACAGTGGGCAGAGGTCGTCGCTCCGTTCCTGGCATCTGGACCCCAGCAAGTATTTTTTGACCTCCCAGATGACCAAGCAGCTGAAAACCCGACCGTGAAAGGTGAGATCCTGGCAAGACTGGGGGTGAATGTTTTGGTCCGGGCCCAGCGGGTGCATCAGTGGGAGTTCAACCCGGCTGAACCCGCCAGACCACAATATTATGACTTGCTACAACGGTTGCAAAAATGGCTGCAGCCAGACATACTGACTCCCACTGCTATGCTCGACCGTCTGTTAGCCGATGTATTCTGGAGGGCTTTGCCATACCCTCTCCAGCACTGGATAGGCCAGGGGTCACCTGGGAATGCCTTAGAGATGGTCGACCTGGTGGAGCGATATGAGGCCACCAGAAACCTGCAGGGGGGTTCTTTTGGGAGGGGACCAGTCAAACCCAGGAAATCTCCACCCCAGACCCGGCAGCCGGCCAAACCCGCCTGGGATGTACCCCTTGCAGACCCATCCTCAGTGGTCTGCTGGCAGTGTCGGGAGCCTGGACACATAAGGGCCGACTGTCCACGCCGGGGAGAGCCCATGGAGACTAATTATGGGTACCGGGCTTCCATGTATGCCCGGAGACTGTGTGCGACCGGCACCCCCGAGACAATAGACAATCGTCATCTGTGCCAGGTGCAAGTCGGGGATAACCTGGCAGTGGCGCTGTTGGACTCAGGGAGCCTGGTAACCCTGGTAAGTGCTGCCCTGGTACAGCCCACCCAGTATACGGGCCGGAAAGTGGGTGTGGTGTGCATTCACGGAGACTTAAAGGACTATCCCACTGCTGTAATGTCTCTGTCCACGGCGGCCGGCACCTGGACTTGTGAAGTGGCGATCTCCACAAAGCTACCCTATGAACTGATAATTGGGAGAGACTTCCCTGGTTTTCCGTCACTGTGGCCTGAGGTGAAAGTGTCTAATAGCCCTGAGACAGGGGTAACCCTAGCAGAGTGGCCTGATACCACTGGAAGGCCAGAACCCTGGGAGCCCGAGTCTGAAGGGCCAGCGGTAGGGGTGACCACTGCTGCAGCGGTAGTGGGGGAGACAACCCCACTGAGTGTAATGGTGGGAGACACGGAGGACTTGCCACCGGGACCTGAGTTGGCAGACCTCAATGTCTCCGGGAAAATTTTGGGACCGCACAACACCGGGACCAAACCCTAACCAGGGCCTGGGAGAATGTGCTGGAAATTGATGGTAAACCCCAGAAACCAGGGGCTGAATTAATGTTCCCACGATTTATTGTTCTTCAGGATATGTTGTATCGGGTGAACCAAATCCGAGGTGAGCCCGTTGAACAGTTGGTGGTGCCCACCGCCTATCGCAAGCTGGTTATGGAGCTTGCCCACCAACATGTTCTTGGGGGACACTTGGGGTGGCAGAAAACCCAGGACCGCATACTGCAGCGGTTTTATTGGCCCGGTGTGTTCAAGGAGGTAGAAAATTATTGTAAGTCCTGTCCGACCTGTCAGATAAATAGCCCCCAGCCACATTTCCGTAGTCCTCTGGTACCTCTTCCAATTATTGAGGTCCCGTTTGAGCGAATCGCTATGGATCTAATTGGGCCTGTACCAAAGTCTGCCAGGGGCCACCAACACATTCTGGTAGTTCTCGACTATGCAACTCGGTATCCGGAGGCGGTGCCTCTGCGACATACCTCAGCTAAGCTCATCGCCAAAGAGTTAATGGAAATGTTTTCCCGTGTGGGCCTGCCAAAAGAGGTTCTGACAGACCAAGGGACCCCTTTTATGTCCAAAGTTATGAGGGAACTGTGTAAATTGTTGCGTATAAAGCAGTTACGGATGTCCTTTTATCATCCGCAAACAGACGGTCTTGTCGAGAGGTTTAACCAAACTTTAAAAAATATGTTAAAAAGGGTGGTGTCTAGAGATGGGAAGGACTGGGACCTGCTTCTGCCCTATCTCATGTTCGCAGTGCGAGAGGTGCCCCAGGCCTCTACTGGGTTCTCGCCCTTCGAACTGCTTTATGGCAGACAACCTCGAGGCCTGTTGGATATTGCCAAGGAAGCGTGGGAACAGCAACCTGTCCCCCACAAAAGTGTCATTGAATATGTCACCCAGATGCAGGAACGGATGGAAAGGGTGTTGCCGCTGGTCCGGGAGCATATGGAGGCAGCGCAACAAGCCCAAAGTAGGGTGTATAATCGTCAGGCTCGGAGTGCGGGACTTCAATCCGGGAGATCGGGTTTTGGTTCTGGTACCCACCCTTGACAGCAAGTTCCTAGCTAGGTGGCAGGGCCCCTATGAGGTGATCGAGAAGGTAGGGAAGTAAATTACAAGGTACACCAGCCAGGGCGGCGCAAGCCGGAGCAGGTGTACCACGTGAATTTACTAAAGCCGTGGAAAGATAGGAACATGGCCGACGACAACAGCCCCCGGCCAGGGCTTCTAGGTGAGAAGGGTCCAGCCCCACAGTTCGAGGCCTGTGAAGCAGTAACTACGGTAAAAATTGCAGACAGCCTGTCTTCCAAACAAGTTCAGGAAGTCAGGGAGTTCATCAGTCGGAACACGGATGTGTTCTCGGACCTCCCTGGCCGCACGTCTCTCATCCAACATGACATCGTCACTGAGCCTCAGGCCAAGATCCGGTTAAAACCATACCGGGTACCCGAGGCTCGGCGACGGGCCATCGCGGAGGAAGTGCAATTAATGTTGAAGCTCGATGTCATTGAGGAGTCGAAAAGTGAGTGGGCCAGTCCCATAGTCCTGATACCCAAGCCGGATGGGACGTTGCGGTTCTGCAACGATTTTCGCAAATTAAATGAAGTGTCCAAGTTCGATGCGTATCCCATGCCCCGGGTAGACGAGCTTGTTGAGAATTTAGGCCAAGCCCGTTATTTTTCTGTGCTAGACCTCACTAAAGGATACTGGCAAGTACCCTTAACGGAGTCGGCCAAGGAAAAAACTGCTTTTGTTACCCGCAGGGCCTGTATCATTATAAGGTGTTACCCTTTGGCCTGCATGGCGCCCCGCCACCTTCCAAAGGTTAATGGATATTGTGCTGCGACCTCATCGTAGGTACGCCTCGGCCTACTTAGACGATGTAATCATCCACAGCACCGACTGGGAAAGCCATTTGCCCAAAGTGCAGGCGGTAGTGGATGCCCTGAGGAAAGCTGGTCTAACCGCCAATCCCAAGAAGTGTGCGATTGGGTTGGAAGAGACCAAATACCTGGGATATGTAATTGGGCGGGGAGTCATCAAGCCGCAGGTAACTAAAGTGGAAGCCATACGTAACTGGCCCCGACCGGTCACTGCCAGGCAGGTAAAGTCCTTCCTGGGAATGATAGGGTACTACATGCGGTTTGTGCCCCACTTTGCCACAATAGCAGCGCCGTTGACAGACCTATTGAAGGGCGAAAGTCTGGGAAGGTTAGCTGGAGTGAGAAGGCGGAGGAGGCTTTCTCCGCGTTGAAGTCGGCCCTCTGTGGGTCCCCGGTTTTGGTGACACCCGACTTCAACCGGGAGTTTGTCGTACAGACCGACGCCTCGGAGGTAGGCCTCGGTGCTGTGCTGTCTCAGGAGGTCAACGGGGAAGAACATCCCGTTGTCTTCCTGAGCCGTAAGCTCAGTCCCGCCGAGACCAGGTATAGCATAGTGGAGAGGGATTGCCTGGCTATCAAGTGGGCACTCGAATCTCTCCGCTACTACCTGTTAGGGAGGAGGTTCCGTCTGGTGACCGACCATTCCCCTCTCAAGTGGATGAGCCAGGCCAAGGAGAGGAATGCTCGGGTCACCAGGTGGTTCCTATCCCTGCAGAACTTCAAGTTCTCCGTGGAACATAGGGCAGGCCGCTTGCAGGGGAATGCAGATGCCCTTTCCCGCGTCCACTGCCTCACATGTGTCCACCCCCTCAGAGTTGAACAAAGGGGGGGGGTGTGTGGTAAGGTGCAGGGTGCCGTCGTGGATGGCAGGTATGTGTCACCGAGGTTCATAGCCTCGGTGAGGTAAGAGCCATTTTGTTGATGTCAGCAGCAGCTAGTGCTACTGACATAGTTTTTAAATAGCATGGCTGCAAAGCCGATCCGGGCCGGCTCTTACCGGGAGCAGCTAAAGTGTAGGGTGGGTGGCTGCTCCCCACGACCCAGTCCTGGTTTTGGGCTGGGTTTAAAAACTCAGCCAGCACCAGCAGCTGGGGCTGTGATTGTCCTGGAGCTGCTAACAGTCCTGTGGAGTTCTATGACCTGGAGGAAAGAGCTCAGCAAGGTGGTGTTTTTCCCTGCAACTTGAAGGTGGAATCTCCTGCGGCTGGGCCGACTGCTAGGTGTGAACCCTCACCTAAACCTTCCAGGTGACTGAACCCTTTGTTGGCCTGTTTTGTTTGGCCACATTATTTCTGTTATGTGTGAACTATCACCAAGAGACTGTTTTTCATTTATGTTGTGCAAGTGTGAATAAAACACTGTTTATTGCACATTCTGGACTCCTTGTTTTGCCTCAGTACTGCACCCGCACCGCTATCTACCAGAGCGACTCCCCACAGCCCTTATAGGAAACCTTTCTGATTAGCACTTATAGGCAACCTGTCCAATGGGCACTTATAGGGAACCTGTCCAATGGGCATTTATAGAAAACCTGTCTAATAAGCACGTATAGGCAACCTGTCTAATAGGCACCTATAGGGAATCTGTCTAATGGGCACTTCAAGGGAACTTGTCTAATGATCACTTATAGGAACCCTCAGGTTTGGGAACTTATAGGGAACTTGTCCAATAGGCACTCATAGGGAACCTGCCCAATGAAAATTTATAGGGAAACTGTCCAGTCGACAATTATAGGAAACCAGAGGATGGGAGTGGTAGTGGTCCTGATGAGATGCAGTGTCACAGTACTCCCTCAGGCCATCACTCCCTGGAATAGGTGCAGTCAAAGAGGGGCACCCTATATTCCCTAGGGGCACTACATGTAGTTGTGGGCTCCATGCCTGATGGTAGCTTGGGGATGCCCTTGATATTAATTTCCAAGTTGGTGCCAGGCAGGGCTCTAAATTGATGCAATGGCCAGCATGTGGTGTTAGAAGAGTGAGTAACCAGGCCAGATAAAACTTAAACAAAATCTTTCTTTACTGAGCTCCAAATAGCAGTTGTATTGCATTCAGTATTTATCTGTTTACAGTGCAAACTCCACACAGATAGCCAAGAGTAAGTCAAATGAGTAGATGGAAGTTATGGCCTTCAGATTACTCTATCTTCTGCTATAGGGTATAATTCTGGGATTTCTGGCTAACAACTGCAAGTTTTCACAATGTCTGCAATTCGCTGCGTGCAGATCCTATAATAAGACTGGCCAAAATCGTACCTGAAGTGTGTAGGGCGTCTGAATCATTATCCTTCCACTGCAGCAAGGCCTAAGAAAGCTGTATGTTGATTACCTTTCTGACTGAAAATGTTATTGCTTTTGAATCAACCAATCCGGGGCGCATCAGATGCCTTGACTGGTTTCCCCGTAGCAGCAGCAAGTCTGTAATGCTTTATGCTGGTTACCTTTCTGACTCTCCTTAATCTTCTCTCTCTCTGTCTCTGAAGAAATGGAGGATTACACTCGGGGAACTGTTAGTCTCTGGAAGCTTCTAGCTGAATGCCTGGGTAAATGAGCACCTGAAGTCTGCTCCCTCTCCCCCATGACCCATCCTCATGCCTGCCTACTCCTAGTATCTACAATCTTCAACTGAAGGGCCAGCCTCCATGCTGAACTCCAGAGAGAGTTGGGCCAGAAAAGTTAACTTTGACCAAGCCTGACTCATGCTGGAACATTCTGGGTACTGCACTTGTATGACTGTGTATACAGAAATAGAACAATGAGAAGATAAGAGGCGATTTATCAAGACTGCCAGTCTTGATATCCGATGTGCTGCCATAGGAATTACCTAATTTATGGCCAGGCGCAGGCCTCGTCATAATTTCGGCGCATTCTCCGGCAGACTGAGCTGCCATAGAGAATACCAGTTTAACAAGAGAAAACCTGGGTGGGGCTCACCTCCTGTGGACGATCATCGCCATTTTCAGTGGGCCTATAGAGGGTGCAATTTCATACACAAGTTCAGCTTCAAACAGACAATATACAAACACCCTCCTGTAAAGGAAGTCTACCCTAATCCTTCACATTCCCCTTGTCCTTCTGGAAATTTGAGAGGGTTTATTTTTGCATGTTCCTTCATGCTGCATTTTATTACCACATTGCAGAACCTAAAGGAACATCTGCTCAGATTATTCTACCAGCCTGAATACATAGATACGGGTTAGTTATGCTGTATTTTACGTTTTGCTGACATGTGTGCTTTTATGCAGCGTGTGGAAGCTATGATCTGGAGTATTGCATGTGAAGGCATCCAGAGACCCACAAGAGAGGACTTAACATCTGACCCCAGTCATCACATGATGCATTTCTAGTATGGTAATAGGGTGTAGGGTGACAGCTGCTGAGCCCAGGATATTGAACTCATTAGTCACTATGACTTGGTGAAGAGAACAAGCAGGATGGAAAATGAAGAAAAGAGAGAGATCGCCTGTGGAGAAGAAAATATGACGAAGAGAAGCTTCTAAAGTCTCTGAGGCTGGTACACAATATAAAAGCCTGCAGAGGTTTCAATGTTTTCTTGCTATCTGTGAATGCCAGGAGTGCCACCAGTCCACGGTACTCCGAGGTGCTCACCTTCCGGCTGGATGTTTATTTCTGCTCTGTTACTTCAGTCTCTTAAACAAATGGGTTCATTAAATCTGCTGGGTTCGGTGCACGGGTATCTGATGTTAAATTATTAACGCGGCCGTATAATTGCTTTGGTTGAACCTTACGATTTCAGCAGGATAATCTGACTTTCTAACATGCGTGGGGTTCTCCTGATTTTATCTTGACGTCAGTTGTCATCGAAAAGAAAGGTTGGGCATGTTGCATTTCACGTTCCCCTATTGAAAATAAAACAGGTATAATTTCTAGAGCTGAGAGTGTATAGTTATGATAGATTTGGGAGGAATAATGGGCCACTAACAGATAGTTGAAATGTACGGTGGGCTTAAAGGGGTTGTCCAAGGTATGTTTTTTTTTTTTTTCAAGAGATAGTATAAAAATACTGAACCCCACGGTGCTTCGGTGCAACCAATTTGGTCCCTTCAACGCAGCTGATCACATGTCATCTAACCTAGTGACTACTGCAGCCAATCACTGGTCTCATAGGTCTACTGCCATGCACACAGATGAGACTGATGAGGGCAGGGATTGGCTGCAACGATCACAAGGTAATCAGCTGCATGGACATATACAGATCAGTCTCACTGGAGTGGCGGGGGGTTAAAAAGAATAGTATTTCAGTGGTCTAGTGCGGTACACATAGATGAGACCACTGAGGCCAGTGATTGGCTGCAATACTCCTGTGGTAATCAGCTGCATGGAAATATAGAGAGACCAACGTGACGTTGGATTGGCACCACTATAGTGGTGGTGGGGGGTTTAATTGATGACCTTTACTTAGGATAGCTCATCAATATGATATCATCAGGGGTCTATTTCCCATGATTCCACCCATCAGGTTCATGATATTATTTAGGTTTCAAGTGAGTTGATTAAATGGTCTTCACATGACCTTGATTACTCGCTGCTACATGGACATTACAGCTGCTGGCTATAGACAACCCAGTGGATGAATGACAAAGAACCTGACAGAAAAAATATAGGATGCCCAGAGGACATATCAAGTGACCGTGGAGCAACGTAGAATAACTTTTGGCCCAGTGCGACGTTGCTTCTCTCCAAGCTCGGACTTCATCTTCCTGCATGGGCAGGGGTAGACCTTGTAGAACCACCAAGAGCAATGGTTTTGGGAAATCAAAAGTCATATAAAAAGTAATAAATCAATAGCAAAGGACCAACCCGAGAAAAAGTAGCTCTATAAATGGCTGGTTATGAATGTCATCATGACTGTGATAAATGCATATCACCTAAGGCCAAGTCATTAATAATTAAATGGGACAAATGAGGTGGACCAATTGCTCCATATCTGTGATCAATATTCTGTGTCTCTGCGGCTATGTGAAGGAGCTGGTGCAATGCTGCAGAATGCGTGACTCCTAAATGACTGTGACCACATTTCCTGATAAGAAGATTATTACTGCGCACTCGTTACTGTAGATGTGGCTCAAAATGAACTGAATGACAAGTATCCGTCGTGTGCAGCACCAATAAAATCATACTCGTGGTTCTACGTATATTTCAGTGGATGTTTCTTCAAATGGCTAGGCCCATGGATGTATGATTGCTGAGGATCCTATCACTGCGGAATGGTGACGTTCAGAACGGGAGGCCAAGAGTCCTCTGTAAGAGTTGAGCGGTAATGCTCATGTACGACCATCTCTCCATTCATTTCTATGGGACTGATGGAAATAGGTGAGCACCATAGTTGGCAGGCCAAGAGATTGCGCCTGCACAATAATGCTCCAAGCATAAGAGAGACTCTTAAGATCGCTTGGGTTGCTGTGGATAGATGATAAGTAGAGTTGAGTGAATCGATTCCTTAAAGGAGTTGGCCAGTTTATATTACCAGCTGCACATGTGCTGGTAAGAGGACATGCATGCAGCTCGTAATAAGCCTCCATTCACTTACAATGGGGATGAACTGCGCTTGCGCTAGTTTCCCTATCTGTCCCCAGTGTAAGTGAATGGAGGCCTCTGCTGGACAGAACCCCCTATCAGCAGCCATATTCCAAGCCCAGCGCTATCAGACATCTAAACTATCAGAGATCGCCACTGATGGTTTAATAGTGTTTATTACTAGCTACATGCATGTCCTCTTACCAGCTCATGTGCACTGGCCCACTCCTTTAACGAATTGGATTTGACAGAATTTTGTAAAAATATGACTAACGAATTTTGGGAATTTGAGTTAGGCAAAAGAGAAAAATGTCTACAAAAATAGAGGAAAACGTGAGAGGTTATAGAGAAAAATATGAGCCCTAGGAGACATCAGAGTGTCATACAATTGTTGGGCTAACTTAAACAGAATTGAATCTGCAGACCAATTTGATTGAATCAAATCTGAATCACAGATTTAATTTGCTCACCTCTGGTGTTGTTTGTGGGCCAACTCCCTTACGGGCCAGTGTCCACATATATTGGGAAATTGGTCTCGGAGAAACTCTTTCTGGGGCATGAAGCTTTTTTTATAGAAGGAGATTTTTTTCATTAATAGCTGGAAAATGTCTAACATTTACCATATCTAGAGCTCATAAACGTACGGTGTTTTGTGTTACATCCAGGGGGGTTCAAGTTATAGGTTTAGTCAAGTCTAAAAATGTTGATGTGGCTCAAAACACAATAATAGATTTGTTAGACTCGAGCAAGAGAGGAATACAAATTTAAAACTAATATGGCCATCTATAATAATTAGACTTGGTTTGATAGGACAGATGGGATAAGATGGTTTAGAGATCTCATAGGCTCAAGGCTCATCTTGGCTCAATGTGTTAGGGGGGCTTTTATGCTTCAAAAAACAATGTTCTGCCTTTACATTTTTTTGTGGATGTTCTATTTTGAGGGCTGCAACTGGCAGACGAATTGGAATAGCCAATGTGCCCTATTTCATATATGTGGTTGAGTGGCCAGTTTTGTACAGGGGTGGAGGTAAATGGGGATAAACAATATATGATTATTGAAGAAGGGGTGCATGGGCACTTTAAATGGATGGTTGATCTTCTGCATCTACCAGGTTGAAAATCAGGGACCACTCATGCTGGAGCACATTTTAAAAACACAGCTTGCTGACTTGTAGAGCGAACCCAGAAATGACCTTAAGATGCCGATGAGAATATAAAAAAGTTGCTTTAAAGGGGTTTTCTAGGATTTTCATATTGAGGCCAATTCTCAGAACAGGTCAGCTCAATATGAGATCAGTGGTCCGACTTCATGCACTCCTACCGATCAGCTGTTGTAAGGAAGCTGCGGTGCTCACCTCTGGTGAGGACCACAGCCTCCTCGTAGCTTACCAAGGACAGCACCATCCATTTGAATGGGGCCGAGCTGCCCATAGACAATGGCACTCATGAACATGATGTCACAAGGCCTAGGAAGAAGCTTAAATACTCAAGGCCTCTTCATACAGCTGATCAGCAGGGCGGATGAGAGATGAACCCCCGTCAATCTCATATTCATGACCTACCCTGAGCATAGGCCCTCAATATCAAAATTTCTGAAAACCCCTTTAAACAAAAAAAACATCCATTGAGACAGGCCAAGCTTCTGAGATACAGATACAATCCCAACATTGAGATTAGGAAATATTCTTCTTGACGCTTTACTTCCCACAAACAAGCTGTAGACAGCAATGCTGGAAAGCATACAGATATCATCTCAACCAAATTCAAAGGAATCAAGCAGGTAATGAACAGAGAGGCAAATGAATGGCAGAAACATGACAGGGGGACTTGTTGTTTAAAATCTTCCTATCTGAAATGTGGAGTCAGAGGAAGACTTGAAGCCGAAGCCTGTTGTTATTCAAGGCAGGCCGGTTGTAAGGAACATTCCTAAATTACTGAAGGAGACGATAAAATAGATGTAACTGACACAGCACAGCGCTTGAAGGTGTTGGATTGCAAGAAGTCCTGCTGAGATTCTCTCCGGGGATGTAGACAAACAGAGACATGAGCATTTAGAATAGATAGGATACACACAGATCCTGCATTTAATGCTATGGTGGAGTTATCTTATGGATGTAAGTTAAAATTTCACCATCGCAGCAGGTATTGATTGGGTGCAAGGAGGTTAGAATTACATTTTAATACATTAGCTTCACAGGAGCATCAAATCATCATTATTGACTTCTATCAGAGGACTCAATCCTTCCAATGGTGTAGCAAGATATCTGCCAGGCAATGGGTGCTTCATCCTTGACTATTATTGACTCCTGAAGTTCATCATGCAGGATGCTTTATATAGTTGCCCATCTCCTTTGAGTGATCACATCCAACTCTACTGTAGAACCAGTCTTAAATGGAGTATTTCACAAGAAATTCACAGTAAAACCAGGCACAATGCCTTGTAGGGCTAGCTCAGCTGAATATTATCGAGATCCATTACTTCATATTGGAGAAAAGGGTTTATGCAAATGTTCCGTTCTGAACCCGGGCACAACCCGATCTGCACTCATTCACCATGAATGAGTGGAGCATCAGAGCTTTTCATACTCCAATGCTTCCCCTTGCCCTGTACTGAATCGGACAAGAGAATTTTCTTGGGATCCGGTAACGTTGCCGTCTCTCCATGGGTAAGCTAGATGGAGGCTTCTGCCCAGCAGTGAGCCCAGTGACGTTACCGGCACTAATGAGTGGTCTTTAGCGCTGCCCTAGCCTGTTTTTACAGGCTTGGGCAGCACTAAAGACTGCCTATCAGAGCCGGTGACATCACCAGATAACTGCTAGGTGAAAGCCACGCCTAGCATTGTCCAAATGCAGCGCAGGGCAAGGGCCAGCATCGGAGCATAAAAAGATCCGATGCTCCACTCATTCATTGTGAATGAGTCCGTATTGGGTTGTGTCCGGGTTCAGCCCAGAGGATGGGTCATCATCAGTATAAAAATCTTGGAAAACTGCCTTTAAGCTGATCATATACATTAAATTAGCGTTGGCTGAACCTGTCGATTTCAGCATCACCAGCCATCAATCCTATGTGTATGGGGCAGACGTTGGGGAGAAAAGGATCAAAAAGTTGGAATTCAACATGCCTGATTTTATTTTTCTCATGGGATACAAGCACCTGCCAGAGATGTTTCTTGCAGAAGCGTTCACCCCTCTGTCCTTTCTTAACACATGCACTCTTGGCTGAGCAGATGAGGCATGCGTATGCAGAGGACAGGAGGAATAGCTGTTAGGCAGACATATATCAAATGTGTACGGCCAGTCTTACTCTCCTGCAGGCCATGGAAATCCAAATAGGCTCTGCCGTCTTGGGATATGGTGATATAAACCAGCACTAGGAGGTGGCTCCATGTTTAATTTTGCTTCCAATATTCTATGCACAAACGATCCAAGGGGAACAGTTATAAAAAATGCATATATACAATATAAAACATATGGAAAGAGCAAATTAGATGAGATGTAAAATATAAAGTGACCCTTTAAAGATATTGAAGTTATGTCATCTCTTTCACTCTTTCTTTTTACTCATATCTACAGTATTTCCCTTCTCCTGTCACTGACGTCAGCAGGGAGGAAGTAAAGGGCTAAGGAAATTCAAGTATTAAAATAAATGGAGTCCATAATGTGCAAGTGACTAAAACTATGAAATAGCACAGATCCCATAGAATACATACTATGGTGACTGACAGGAGCCTTGAACCTTCATATGCATCCAGCATGCAGTTTTGCTGTGTAAGGCGTTTAGATTTCAGCTGAGATAGGAAAAATACAATTGATCAGGATGAGTTAACAAGAGAAGAGAAATGAGAAGGTGAACACAACGAGATATTGCATCCAATAAGTCTTCCTGGCAACATAAAGGTTAAAGCGTGAGGAGCCTGGGTCCGTATTCATTTTGGAGCAGACAAAAGCGGGATGAGATGTATCCTCAGCTCCTGGGAACACATTGGATTCCTCGAACAATAGAAAGCAGTAAATTAGTTTTTCATTCTTCGTCTTCTTGTTTATTTGTCTGATCTCGGATGCGCGGCGTAGGCTGCTTGGTTCATTTCAAAGGCAAGCTTAGGGGCATGACAGCACTCCTAGGGAACATGTACTACCTGCCAGAGCCGTGGTGATAAATGTGCGGTGGGGGGGGGGGGCAGAGTGTAGAGTATTGACTTGGTAATGAAGAGGTTAACACTAACTGTATTGCTTGGAAAGTACAAAAATCAAGGAACATAGAAGACATTAACAATTTAGATCTATGAGGTTCCCCTCCACCAGGGAGGCTGGCACAGCTGGTACTATATGTCGTGGAACGGCACACCAATTACACGGTTTTACGAAGCCAGTCTTAGGGCTGAGTCTCAGGAGGGGCATGAAGTTTTTTACTATTTCCTACCTGAATGCAAATAAGACCACAGCACCATGTAACTTCTGCTTTCGCCTTAAAAGACCCCATACAAGGTTTCTTGGACCCCAATACGGTTATTTTATAAAATAGCTTATATATTATAATGTAAATATATATATTTTCAAAGTGAGTATTGCAAGTGTAGACAAGCTTTTTGTCCTAGGTGTTTACTTGCAAAGATGTGCCCCCCAGACTTTAGAGGCATGCGTCCTCACTGGCCTTGATGGCCTAAGCAATTGGTATGGACACCCTAAACCTTCAGCTTCATTCCTGGTGTCACATACTTACCCATCTGTGCTCCCGCAGTGAGTCTGGCCAAACTATGGTGCTGCTGCTCACTTCACTCTGGTAATACAGCAACCAGCCCCACGTTCAGATCGACCGATGCCGGGCCAATCAGGCTCAGCGGTGACATCACGTGCTTCCTGAGCTGCTGGCCACAGTTGCCTCTGATTGGTTTTCCTGCCTCACTAGCTAATTTTGTGTTTGTTACTCTGGATCTCTGACCTTTTGCCTGTTTCTCTGACATTGCCTCTGATTGCTGATTTTACCTCTGACTTGACCTCCTGGTATTTGACTTTGCTTGTTTTTTGACCTTGCTTTGTTTTAGAGCAGGGGTGCACAACCTGCGGCCCGGGGGCCACATGCAGCCCTCTATACCATTCTTTGCGGCCCCCAACCATCTGGTAACAGATATGTATGTCTGTCTTGTGTCTGCTCACATGCATCTTTCATGTATTTTCCCATTAGATGGGAGTACTAGAAGTTTAACCAGACATTAATGTTATATACTGTATATTCAATATGCCATAAATACAGTATTTCAGTTAGTAATACCTCCTTTAAGTTTTATTTTCGGCCCTTGGAATTGGTTCAGGCTGACAATGTGGCCCCCAACCTGAAAAGGTTGGGCACCCTTGTTTTAGAGTCTGCTTGGTATTGGACCCTGCTAGTCTGTGAACTCGTCTTTGCCTGCTGACTTTGTCTCTGACGATATCTCCTGGTTTCACCCTGCTGTGTATTTGACTTAGCTTTTGAATTGTGATCCAGTCCTGGTTTTCCCTGTCTGGTTTAGTCCTCTTTCTGTCTGACTACTTTTATCCTATTAGGTTAGGCCCCTGAACTTAGTGAACTCAGGGACTGTTGCCAAGTTGTGGGTCGTCATTTAGGGCAGATCGTGCAAGTAGGTAGGGACAGTGGTGCGGGTGGAGTTCAGGGCTGCACTTTTTCCTACCTGTCATTACCCCTAATTTATTAAATGGACACTGTTATATAGACCCGGTGTTTCCACCTAGATTGCTAATAAAGGTCATCAATATTCAGGGAAAAATACACTCTTAAGAGTACAGGGAATCTTATATATAGTACCTTCAAAGCTCAGCTGTTAGTGATGCAGGTCACTTCTTCCTAATTCACGGACAGAACTTTGCAATTGCTGCATCCTTACGGATATAGAGGAGCTGTAGTTTGGCAAGTTACTGTTGCTACAACTTGCCTTACCCCAGTCCCCAGTAAGAACACTCTTATATGCTGCTTTTGCAGTGCCCCAGAGGACCACTGCAAAGGGTTAACATTTGCTTTTTGGGTTAAGGTATTTTCTGTGCTTTAATGTTATTCCAAGAGATGAACATGGTAACACTATTTAGTTTGTTGCCCCCTACTTAGATGGAGGAAAGCTGGACCTGCCCCCCTCTGTGGTAGGGGATGGGGCGTGTAGCTTAAGCTGCCAGAGGGTGAAGAGCTGCATACTGCCTGTGCAGTGTGAGGCCTATTCCAAAGAGCCTCCATGTTTGCATGTTGAGGAAAAGTGACCAACCTCTGAGAGAGAAAGAGAGAGAGAAATACAGATTGTTGAGGACCAATTTAAAGGACAGACGCAAAGAACAGACAGTAACTCTAATCGCTCATTTATGGCAACAAGCCTTACTGCTAGTGGAAAGGATATATTTCTTTGGCGCCCACCATGCTTTTAACACGGATTAGCTGCCCATTGGAGGATCTGTACCCTGCTGTGGGAACTGCTGTACATATCATGAATAATTGTACACCCCTTTGGTTAACTTGGAAAATTATTTGGAGTTAATAGAGAGACTCAGAGACAGCCATCTTGGAGCTTGCTATTAGATATTCAGCTATTCACTGCACAGCCCCAGGGCCTCACCAGAGTGACATCTACTTCTATCTGTGCCACCACTACCACTCCATTCCTCCACTCCCTGGTGAGTAAGTGCACTTGAATTAATGCCAATGCTGCTGTAATCACAAGACTGGCAGACATACTGTGCACACATCATGTAATGACCTGTTTAGATGTCAGGTAAGGTTTAAAAGGTTTGCCCAGGATTAGAAAAATATAGATGCTTAAGTTTCTTCCAAAAACTGCAGCACACCAGTCCACAGGTTGTGTGCAGTATTGCAGATTTACCCTATTCACTCCAATGGAACCGAGCTGCAATACCAGACACAACCTATGGACAGTAGTGGTGCTGTTTTTGGAAGTAAAAGCAGCCAGGTTTTTCTAAGATATTAAGGTTATGTCATCCCTTCCACTCTCTCTTTTTCCTTCTCCTCATATCTATTTTCCTTCTCATGTCACTGACATCAGCAGGGAGGAAGTAAAGGGCTATGGAAATTCAAGCCTCTTATTACTTTGTACAATAAATGGAAAACATAATGTGCAAGTGACTAAAACTATGAAAAAGCACAGATCACCCAATTTTTATTCTATATCAGCATATGGTACAGGATACAAATATTTGACAGACTGATTCTACAGGTAGAGACAAACAGTGGCTGTGTAGATCCGCTCATCCACATACAGTCATCAGGTTCTTCTGATATCAGACTGTGATTTCATAGAAATATTTTTGTCAATGTATAATATGCATTGGCATGGATTATATAGCTATTAACATGTCGGTAGACTAATTTCCTATAAATGGTTTATTTTCTCTCGTTCTCCGTTCCTCACTTATCTCACTTATCTCCCAAATTACCCAGTTTCAGTCTTTTTTGCAATCATCAAGCTCCACTGAGTAGCTGGTAACCACATTACAGCGGGCCGGGTTGTTTATGCAGGTCTACCGAAGCTGCTATAAATCGCACTGCAGGATACAGAAGTCTCTGGGGAAAAGGGAATACGCCTTTTTTTCTTTTTTTGCCTTTCAAGGTAGTTCTGAGAAACAGCTGGAAGGTGCCGCTTAATCCCCGAGCACATCCACAGCATCACGTGGTACCCTGCGTCTGAGGCAATGCAGCACCGCTGGGCAATCCAACTGTGCATCATTATCTAGACAATGACATCATAGGGTAATATATGGCTCGTCCTCTCGGCTGTGAAAAGGATTAATGGCAGAGTATTGGAAATGGTAAAACGTTACATTCGTTGCTCTTGGAAGCCCGGAGCTTGACGCGTTTCATGAGTCCGTCTGTAGCGAGAATAAAGATGATAAAAATTCAAAGGACTTTTTGATGAACCGGAGGCAAGCAACCTGTCCAAGCCCCTTATAAATAGAACATTATTCTAGCCATACACTCAATGCTAACGGTAGACTCCAGTTCTAGTGGTTTGCATTATTTGCACTATTTGTCAGTTACATATAGAGAGAGATACGGTATATATATGTTTCCAATTATCACATTATTTGTGGTACATTTATCCCATGAGTGCAACACATTTAATAATGTACCCAAAATACACTGCAAATGAGCAACAGGCTATATCTCTTGGGGTGCTGCCACATATGGCATACATGCTGCAGGTTTTTGGAAATGGAATGGCATGCGGATAAACCAGCGGCAGTAGCAGAAAAGCGGACCAGATTTTCATGTGCTTGCTAAGAAAATTTCAAGAACAAAATCCACACATACAGTGCAGTTTTAAAATATGCGGTATGTTGTGGATTTCTACTGTGAATTTCACCCTTGAAGGTGGGCTCTGTGCATGGTCCCTTAGGGTACAGCCATGCGGTCGGGTTTCTGATTCAGATTTGGAAGCCAAAATCAGTGGATCATAAAAGGAGAGAAAGTATAAAGGACAAATACGACATCTCGTCTTTTTTTAACTCACTCTTGGTTTTCCTTGGTTTTCATTTCCAAAAATGCATCAGGAAAACTGACCGTGTGGTCGTACTCTTAAGTTACATGGGAGCTCTGCTGCAGGTGCAGTGGGCCCAGGAAGAGCCGGAGTAGAGCATGGGAGTAGTAGTGGTGTCCTCACATCATTGCCACTTAGGGCTGTGCAGTGAAAGAAGGACGCACCCTTTCAAGGGTGTCATGGCACCCATTACATGTCCTGTCATTGACAGTCAGTCACCGTTGCCTTTGTTTTCAATGTTGAAACGAGAAACCTGGACTGCTAGGGACTGGAACAATATTGTCTTTAGCAATGAATGCAGGTTCTGTTTGGGATCCAACGATGGTTGGGTTTGAGAATGGAGGCTTCGAGGTGAGCAATTCAATCCTGCCTTTGCTGTAGAGAGACATCTTGTCCAAATGATGATCTGGACTGGAGAGCCATAGCATACGACAATAGGCCACCTCTAGTGGTGATATAAAGGACTCTAACCGCTCAGTGATATGTGCAGGACATCCTGCGACCACATGTGTTTCTCTCATGGCAGGGCTTCCAACTGGAATTTCTCAGCAGGATAATGCTTGTCCACACACAGCCAGGGTTTCCCAAATTGCAACACTTCCTTGGCCTGGCGGGCCACCAGATATATGGTCAATCAAGCACTTATAGGACCAGCTGGGATGATAACCGGCAATCTACAAGCATGCAGGATCTACAGCATCTGCATACTTTCACATGTATAAAGTTTCATTCAATTTCAACTCCTTCTTGTACCTTAATTTTTTGTTCAATGAGTCTTAATTATTACAAGTGTGAACCTGCTGGAATGTTCTAAGAACCCCTAGAATTTCAGCAGGCCTACACGCCTCCTTTTTTTGCACTGCACTGTGTACACTCGCAGGGCTTTGGATGGGGGTAGGGGGCTCTTTATTGGAAAAACAAAAGCAAACAATCAAACGCGGCTATTAAATCTCATTACCGATTATCTTCATTTCCTAAAGTGTCCTAAATGGATTACATGCTTACAGCTAAAGCTGCCGAGCGGTGTAATGTCAGGGAGGGTGGGGAGAGAAAGGAATCTGCGTGTGATAGGCTTCTGAGCCGCTGCTCGTCTCAAATGCCATTGTTGTTATTAATATGTGTGCTGTGTGTTTTACCTTCATGTTTGTGCATTCGTTACAATCTCAGGCCTCAAGGGGATAGCTACGTGCCTGCAACAAAATGGTAAAAGGGAAGTCGTTGTGGCATCACCACCCAAAGGAACGAATGGGGATAAATAAATATTTTCATTGTAATTTTCTTTTAGAATCGGGTAATTATTTGCCAGTCTCCTGATTCCCCTCTTATTCTGCCTCTCATTCTCTTCCTCTGCTCAAGGCTTCTCAGCTCCCTAATGACAACCTGTCTTTCTGATATGCTTCGTTCTGGGTTTCCAGCAACTCCTGCCTTCCCCAGTGATTTTTTTTCCAGCTTCCGTCTTTTCTATATCAACAAATCTTTTTGGAGCGTTTATGTAATTTTCTCTGTCTATGTTGATCTCTCTTATCTATCAGCCATGATTGCAGTAAAATGACCCTCTATTTAGATCAATGATACATGGCTATGTTGAGGCAAGTAGCGGCTGACACGATCACTCTAGTACCCAAGGGTGAATTGCCATAACAGGCTTTCTGCCAAAATTTGATCACCCAGTTTGATCGCCTTGATTTGACTTTTAATGTGTATTCCAAGAAAGACATTAAGGTTCCATGTACTTTGCTATGACCTGAAGATGGACCAAAATGGGAGAAGATGGATAGGTGCCATAGCTGGTTATGGATGGCGGTCAAACAGCCAAGTGACCACCTGTCAAAGGCATCTATGGAGAATACTGCTCATATGGACGCCAGACAGCTTCCCACTTTGGTCTGACTTCAAAGCAACAACAGAGGTCAAGGAACCCTCAATCTGATACAGTGATAGGTCGTGGTTTACGTGGTTGTCCTCCCCAAAAGCAGACATTTATGGCATAATCTATGGCTATGTCTTAAAGCAAGAAAAACTATTCACATTATATGGGGAACAAACAGATCATTTATCTAATGACCTTCTTTTCATCTTTTTGCTGCAGATCCGCCAATTCCTGGGCTCCTCTTCTGCCATCCAAAGTGGCCTCACCGCTTCTCGGACCGCATGATGCATACTGTGGATTTGGTAGCCAAAGATACTTCCTGCTGCTTTCAGATTCGCTACCACTGCTCACATGATCAATGCTGGCCAATCCAAGAGCAGGACAAACAGGAAATGGCTTACTACCAATACACGGGAAGTCTGAGAATTGGTTTTGTCATCTTGGATGGTAGAAGAGTAGCTGCAGCTAAAACGATAAAAAAGGGCACCAGGTAAGAGTTTTCTGTTTGTTTTCTTGAACCAAGGGGTTGCTTTAAATGGGTTTTGCTGACATATCAAAACAATGATGGTGTTGGCCAATTTGTAATTTAATTTGTCAAAATTACAAATACAGTCATGTATGCTTTAACTGACCTGGTGAAGACCCCAGCTGCCTAATTAGCAGTGAAATAAACATACTTACCTGTCACCTACCATGTCCTTAACCAGCAAAATGGTGGAGACCTCTTTCTTTGGCTTCACTTGGGAACCTTGCATTTTGCGCAGTTACTGAATGGCAAATGGATGCATCTGGCACATAAGCATATACAGGGTACCCTCTACTGCTTTTAATTGTTAAAAATTGCAGTTGCAAACGCCTCAATACACATTAGAATATGGTTGGCTGAACCCACCCAGGACTAGCCCACTAACTTATGTGTATGGGAGTTCTCACAAGATATATGTCTACGGCGAGAGTTCAGGAGGAATTGCAAATGGCCAAAAGAGGCTTCTACTAATAGCTTTTGAAGCTGAACGGACTCTATTAGGTGGAGCATACCAAGCAACAGTATCAAATGTCTCATTTGTTATATTTCAAAGCAGAAGTAGCACTAACCTTTTTTTAATACTGACACTCATAATTTGAGCATTGGAAGCATTGAAAAACTCAGTATTAGGATATACTGTAGTATAGCAATAGAAAATGAAATAGCCCACCAAAAAAACTCTGGCCTCTTTGGCTTAGACTGATTGGTGCTTTCTTCGATTTCCTGCTAGGAGAGAGGAGAGAGAGCTGCCTTATTCACAGCCTGGTATACAGCTGTTCACATAGCTGTAAAATGCTGATAGATTCTAGTCTTTTTTTTTTGTAAAGCAAGACATATTTTGTATTTGCAACGACTTGAATAATAGCTGTTTACTCCTACAAATGCAATGTACTTAGAAAAAATTGCATTGTGCTCAATTAAAATCCCAGAAACCGAAATAGACTATAACCCCATAGAGTATACACAAATAGATTGAGTCTACTGCACAGCAGCTGTAGTCCATTATATTCCAAGGGTAGACTCATTACAGTCAAAGTGCTTCAGTCACTGATTTTAATGTTTTATTGCTTATACCACTCCACATAAGTGCTATACATTTGCATTCAATTAGAGACACTACAGTTTCGGCAGCATTGAATATTTAAGTATTTTTTTATATGACAAACATAAATAGTACCCAACGTACATAGAAATTCATGAAGACATGACAAAATCTACAGACTAATAGGCAGAAGTACTTTTCTCTGTGAAGCTATAGTGACCTATTGCATAGTGCCCTACACTCATCCAAACATAAGACAGTATTATTATATGAAATATTACTGGTAGATTAGGGTCAGGAGGACTTTTCATTACTATCATGAGTAGATGGCTGAAGCTCCTTAAAGAAACCAGTCCTATATTGATACTTACTGGAAGTACTCCATGGTATGGAGACTTTTTGGCAATGCTTCATGGGAAACAGATAATCGAAGAGCTATCTCCCAAGGAAGAGAACCATCTTGCCAGCGCCACCTCTTGGAAGTGACTCTCTATGAGTCAACATCCGACTTTCCAACAAGCCTTGGGATTTGACAAGGAAATTTAGCCAACCCCGATATCCATCTGTAGACAGCTGTTTCGTGGTGATGATGGCCTCTCGTAAATTCTTAGTGGCTGGGTGCAATACCTTGTTCTCTTCCTTAGGAGATACCTCTTTGCATATCATAAGTAGATGGTAGCTTCTCATGTTTGGCCACCTCTTTTATTCCCAGAATCTGAGATTTTTCTATACTAGCAAGCAATATGCCCCAAACATGATGTCTTCATCTTACTTTTAGCAGTGTCCAGAGTAATAGCTACTGTAAGCTTTTCTTTCTCCATGACAGAGATTATCCTAGCCCTGTACCGAAATACCTTGTCCAAGGTAGAGTGGCTTGTTTGCCCCTGCCCTTCCAGACACAAGACACAAGACTTTCTATCATCGTTATACTCCTGGCAACGTCTAGTAGAGACAAATCTGCACAATAAATTAAATATTAATTCCTTCATAGAAACCTTCATCCATCAAAACCTCTCATACTATGCACATTGCCATGTTTTTTTTCTACTTACTGTATCGATTTCCTTGTACACATCTTCCCAACTTAACCCAGAACTTGGGACCATTCTCCATAACTGTTCCTTACTTCATGGGTGAAGGTTCCCTGTCCTCTTCTTTCTTAGGTGTTATGTGAATTATAGTCCATGACCACAACAGTTACAGTATGTCTAATAGAAGACATTGGGAGCAGATGAGAATACCACGCAATAAAAGTTCAGGAGTTTCTGATGGTCTCCATACAGTAGATACCCATCTTGATGTGCCATGAGCCATGTTTGGAAGAAGTTGGATACAGCATCAATCTGTAAATAGGTCAATATTCTCAGCAGTAAAAATTAGTAGTATAGTAGTAATGCTAGTAAAGATATTGGAGTCGCTTCATAGTGGTACAATAGTATTGGATGAAAAGTCCCACTAGTAGAGGAGAATAGAGATAAATGGAAACTCTTGTAATCCTAGAGGTTTACGTCTTTTATCATATGTCCAAAAATCCTGTAGTTATCCTTCCATTATAGAAAAAGGACAACCATGTGCATGCTTACAACCAGGAGTGGATATCAAAAAGTAGACATTGTAAATGGGTTCTCCTGCAGGCAGAAATGTTGGTCCTAGGGAGATTGATACTACCCACGTTGATCCCCCATTCTCCTGTTAAAGTCACTGTACAATAAACAAAAATTTAAGAGAGTATATAAGGGAATTTTAAGGTTATATTGTGGGTTACCCTTGACAGGATTCTTATATATCTGCCTGTGCAGAGAGTTGCTACAAGGAGCGTATCTTATGTTGGAGGACCCATGGCCAACCCATTGATGTAATTTGAGTTATTTAATATGTTTTCTGCCCCTTGATGGCGCTGAAGAAGAATTAAAGGGGTTGTCCATTCGCATGATGTAAAATAACAAAAGGAGTAATGCTCTCCTTAGAAATCCCCTGCCTCTCCGATGTACGTGCTTCTACACTCCTCTACTAGTCTTAGTTCTTCCCTCTCCAGTGATAACGTGTCAACATGATATCTGACTGCTACAGCCAATCACTAGATGTAGCAGTGACTTGTCAACATCAAGAGGCAAGTGATGGACTTCAGTGGTCACACACTGTGTCTACATGTCATTTCTGTAGTATGAAGAAAAGAGACCATGGGAGACAGATTAGCAAGTTATTTGAATATTACTGCTTTTGTTATTTTACACTGTTTTAAGAAAAATTTTGTGGGGTTGGACAACTCCTTTAACACTTGGTGCTGGCTTACCCCACAGCTTATAGTTGAGTTATGAGAGGTCTCAGCAACGGTACACTGTGTGATCAGCTTATCATCAGAGAGCCCTTCTAACAAAACAGGATTGTCCAAAGTTGATAACCTCCCATGGATATTAGCAGTAGTTCAGAGGATTTCCATGGGTAGACCATTGATAGATGTTTTTCCCCTCTTATTTAAGTTTGGTTCTTCATTCCCAGTCTTCTTCGTTTTTTTATGATTCTTCTGGACGCTCCTTTACCATTCACTGTTGATGATATTCTCCCCAGTTTCAGATCAATCTTCATCCCAATCTTAAAGGGGTATTTCCATCTCAGACAATGGGGGCATATCGCTAGGATATGCCCTCATTGTCTGATAGGTGCGGGTCCCACCACTGGGACCCGCACCTACAATGAGAATGGAGCGGGGGAAATGAACGGAGGGTGCACTGCGCAAGCGCAGCCAATATCCATTAATTTCTATGGGGCCACCGAAAATAGCCGACCTCTGACTTGGCTAATTCTGTCTGCCCCATAGAAATGAATGGGAGCATGGGCTGAGCATGCGCGCTACACTCCCATTCACTTCTATGGGAGAGGTGGGGAGCGGCTCTTGGTGGTGGATGGACCCCCGGAAATCCGGGGTCCTCCAGCCACAGCGCTCCCCGCTTCGTTCTCATTGTAGATGGTGGGACACGTACCTATCAGACAATGGGGGCATATCCTAGCAATATGCCCCCATTGACTTTGATGGGAATACCCCTTTAACCCTGTTCATCAAGAAAAGATGACAGAATACACATTGTTTTACTTTAATTCATAAAGAAATTGTTCTATTATCTCTTGTGAAATGCCATTACTTCGTGGCACATTGCTGTCTAAATTCATCAAACATCTCCGACTAATCAGTGCTTGAGGAAAGAGTACCACAAGGATATTAGACGGTTCTTGATATTATCTATCATGGAGTTCAAAATTGGAGAAATGCAGTTGTAATTAATCCCAAAACCGAGGACCAAATCCAATTTGGAGCCATGAACAAAAATAACTTGGAAAAGGTCACAAAGTGTAACCTCGGAGGAGTTATGGCATTGTAGTATTGATTTTAACTTGTGTTCAGGCAGATAATAACGTGTTTATTCACCTTAAGTAAGCAGCTCTGTCAGTATGATGGACGCTCAGGAGTAATTATTTTTCCTCTGTTTTTGTCACTACATTCTTTGCATTGTAAATACAATTTTTCCCTTGTAGAAGGAAACATTTACAATCTAATGTTTTGTTGCCTCAGGCAAAGACAGATAAAGGGGACAGACCTAGCATCTCTTCTGATATATGTTAGAAGGAGAAGACAAACATGGGTGACTACAGAGGGAAGACTGGATAATGAAATTCTACGACTTTATTTAGAATATGGAACAGGCTCTGGGTGATACGTTGACCACCAACATAGGATGTGACAACATCAGGAACAAAAATGAACTATTTGGTAAAAGTATAGATGAAAATAAAAGAAAGACAATTAAAACAAAAATATAATCATATGTTTGGAATATAAAAGACACCCAAATTAAGCAACCAAAAAAGAATTAAATCTAGACATTCCTGGTGGTATAGGGTAATTCCTTCTTACTTGGTGGTCAAGGGTAGCAGAGCGAGACAGTATGTGGTGAATCCATGGTAGTCTAGGGTAATGCTCCTTTCTTTGGTGATCTAGGTTTAAAAAGAGGTTGATATTTGCTTCCCTGGTGGTCTACGGTAGACAATGGTGTTAGCTGTGGTCCATCAGATCAAAATGCTGTTTTCCCTTTGCTAATCTGAGGCTCCAATTCACAAGTTATGATACTTTTTCTTGATATGCAAATTAGGACTTTGGTGCAATGAGGGCATCACCATTGCTCTTGTAACATCCAAGCTCCACTTCTTTCTGTGTTCAGTCACTCCCTGACTGCTTTGTGATGCCTCCCTCCTTGGTGGTCTAGGGTAATTCCTTCTTACTTGGTGGTTGGGGGTAGCAGGGGAGACAGTATGTGATTCCATTCTCCCATTCCTTTCTTTGGTGGTCTAGGGTTTAAGAAGATGTTTAAATTTGCTTTCCTGGTGGTCTATGGTAGAAGAGGGTGCTAATATTTGATCCCATAGTAATGTAGGGTGATGCATTGTTCTTTGGTAGACTAGGTTAAAAAAGGGCAATATTTGATTCCCTGGTGGTGTAGGGTAGAAGAAGAGTGTTAATATTCAGTTCCCTAGAGCAGTGGTCCTCAACTCCAGTCCTCAGGGCCCACCTGCCGGTCATGTTTTTTTTTTAAACAGAATTTTTTTATTGTTTCGGAAAATGTACAGAGGACACAACATGGTGTATACAATTCCAAAGCCATTCACGCAGGAATGGAACGACATGAATATACAGTGATTGTTATGAGAGATACCATAGGTGAATCCATTACAAATAAGCGTGATAGTTCCGAAACTTATTTTTACTTTTACATAGGAAAACCCAACTCCCTCCCTCCAACTCAACTTTATCCCAACAAAAAGTGTCTTCGGATACAGAATGTACCAGTAGCAGAGATCAAAACCGCTCCCATCCTGGGTACAGCTACTTTTTAATCTCAGATAATAACATACAGTATCTTCTCTACCATCTCATTGTATATCTAGTTTTCCAAGTGTGCCTTTTATTTTTTCCTCTATATACCATTTAGTGTGTATGAATGGCGAAACCACCTCCACCCTTTCTGTGTCAGTCAAGGAAAAAACAATAAAGTCCCTCCATTTTTTAAAGAAACGGTTTGTCGTTTGTTCTTTACATTTTTCTACTTCCAGGCGTTCTAAATACAAAACATGTTTCATTCTTCCAATCGCCTCAGGAAGGGTTGGAATCGTCGGGTATATCCAGTGTTTCAGTAAAGTTTTTTTTACTGCTAGGAGCAGTAGGTGGATTCCCTTAACTCGAGTGGAATATGTGGTCTCTCCCTTTTTATCATACGGAATATAATGAAATATACACTGCAGAGGGGAAAGGAGTGGTTTTATCCCCCAAACCCGATGTATATATGTTATAGTATCCTCCCATAACACTGCCAGCTTGGGGCAGTCCCATAATCCATGTAGTAAGTTTGCCTTTTGTTGGAGACATTTAGGGCACCATCTCAAGTAGTGCGCCGGCGCGGCTGTGTAAGACAAGTCAAAGGCATATGTTGCTTTATGCAGGATTCTAAATTGTGTCTCTCTCCATAATTCGCTGGTTACTGACTCCCTCACTCTTTCCATTCCCTCCCTTAGTTTTGAAGTTGTCGATTCAGCGCCTAAGTCAGACTCCCATTTGCTGTACACCGTATTTCCCAGTGGTGTGGATAGAATGTTCTGTACCCTTCTATATAGATCAGACAGCGAGAAATCCGGGCTACTTATCAAGGCACCAAACCATGCCAGCCTCTCCGGTTCACCCAGATTTCCTGCCTGGGAAATACAATATGACTGTATTTGTTTGAATGCCAAGAAATGGGAAGCGGGAATATGGTATTTAGATTGGAGCGTCAGCCAGGGGAGGAGCTTAGTGCCATCATCAGTAAGTAGTTGTTTCACCTCCTTTATCCCCTTGTCCTTCCATAATCGAAAGAGGCTTGAGTTTCTACCTTCCGGAAAAGCCGGGAGGGTCCATAACGGCATATAAGGGGAAATATACATTGGCAACTTATATAAAGCCCGCAGTTTTCTCCAGGCTGCTAGGGTGTCTCTCAAAACCACATAGTGCTTTAACGGTTCAGGAATGTCCCTCACTCTGGTATGTAAGATAGCGTTTAGATCCCACGGTGCTACCAGCTCTCTCTCTAAGGAAATATTTGAAAAATGAGAGGTCCCTTTCAGCCAATCTCTAGCATGTCGGAGCAGGGAAGCAAGGTTATAGCGTCTAATGGATGGCAGCTGTAAACCCCCTTCCCATTTAGTTAAACAAAGTTTTTCGTAGGCCACTCGCGGACGTTTACCCTGCCACAGAAAGCCTGTGAACGCTCTCTGAATCCTGTTGATGTCAGAATGTTTTAATAAAAGTGGTACAGTCTGGATAGGATAAAGCAGTCTCGCGAAGCTCACCATTTTCAAAAGGTGAGCTCTACCGAATAGCGAGAGAGGTAACTTGGACCATCTACTGAGTTCTAGCTCAATTTTCCATATCAAAGGTTCAAAGTTTAGTTTATATAAAGAGGACGGGTGACGGCCAATTTTTATACCAAGGTAGGTCAGGTAGTGTGGTACAACCTCCACACCACACATCTCTTGCTGAGGAAGAGGCGATTGTCTACTCCTTTCCAAAAATAAAAGCTGACTTTTGCTAACGTTTATTTTATATCCAGTAACCTCACCAAAATAATCCAGTGTGTCTAGGACCCTCTGGAGATGTAGGCTCGGAGAGTCTAAAAATAATAACATATCATCCACAAAGCAGATTAGCTTTAGCTCCTCTCTCCCTATTCTGATCCCCTTAAATGTCTCGGATTGTATTAGGAACTGGGCTAAAGGCTCAAGTGCTAAATTAAAGAGCAGGGGAGACAATGGGCAACCTTGCCTCGTGCCCCTATGAAGCCGGAATGGGTGGGATAAAAAACCTGGCGTATTAATCTGCGCCGATGGATTTTTGTAGATGTTCTCCACTAGTGATCTAAAGGGGCCCTCTATACCGAACGCCTCCAGGGATCTCCATAACCATTGCCAGCTAACAGCGTCAAACGCTTTTTCCGCGTCAACAGATAACAGGGCAGGCTTACTCCCATCGCCACCACCAGCATGATGGATAAAGTCCTGCGCTACCAGGACAGATCTTATGTTAGTCACAGCCGCCCTACCCTTTATAAATCCTACTTGATGTTGCCCGATAAGGTGTGGCATTAGCAGTAGCAATCTATTTGTTAGAAGTTTCGTCAAGATCTTAAGATCTTGGTTAATTAGAGAGATAGGTCGGTATGATTTGGGCTGTTCTAAGTCTTTACCCGGCTTTGGAATAAGTTTAATATACGCCATATTACCTGACGACATAATATCCCGGCCATTTAAACAAGTGTTGAAAAGCGCAGTAAGGGACGGAGTGACTTCTTCTAGTAGTCCTTTATAAAAATCTGCACTATACCCATCCGGGCCTGGTGCTTTACCGTTTTTTAGCGATTTAATGGTACCCTTAACTTCCTCCTCCGTAATTTGCTTATTAAGACTCAAGCACATTTCGTCTGTGAGACGCGGTAGGGAAACTTTTGAAATTAGTTCCTCTGCCCGGTCAGTGTTATAATCCTTACGGCTATATAGGTCAGCATAGAATTGACCAAAACAATCCACTATATCCTTTGGGGCCGTGATTTTATTACCCTGCGAGTTCACTATTTGCCTGATAGCTCCTCCCGGAGTAAAGGGTTTGGTCAAATTGGCCAGCAATCGTCCCGCCTTATTGCCATATTTGAAAAGATGAGCTGTTTTATGGTCCAATGACAGTTTCACTTTTTGTTCAAGATAATAATCGTGACTATGTTTGGCTGTGACCCAATGGATTTTATTAAGCTCAGTTGGATTCATCAGGAAAGCGGTATATTTGTTGCGCACGTCATCCGTCGCTGCAGCTAATTTTTGGGTTAGTGTCCTCTTTTTTGCCGACATATATGAAATGATACGCCCCCGAAGCACCGCTTTGGCTGTGTCCCAAAAGAGGGGCTGGTTATCTTTGTGTTCTCCATTAGTATCTACGTATTCCCACCACCACCCCTTTAACTGGAGGAGAAATTCCTCATCCGCAGCTAAATAACTCGGCATACGCCAAATATAGTCCGTACCCCTGGGTACCTGGTCTGCAAGAGTTAATGCCACTGGGGCATGATCAGAAATGAGCATGTCCAGTATCTCTACCCTCTGGACCTTTTCCATCAGTTGAGGCGAGACCAGCGCGTAGTCAAGTCTGGACCAAGACTGATGGGCACATGAATAATGCGTAAATTCACGCTCAGTCGGATTTAAGTGCCTCCATGCATCTATTAACTTAGTAGCCTGTAGTAGTGAAGTGAGTGTTGCCCTATGGGTATCTGACTTGTTTCTTTTAGCGTCAGTCCCGTCCACACTTTTACAGTCCTCCTGAATATTGTGCACTGCATTTAGGTCACCTAGCAACACCACCCCTCTCTGTTCCTCTTGCAAAATTCGTGTCTCCAGACCTGATAAAAAGGTTTTCTGCCCTGTGTTCGGGCCATAAACATTGAAAATTATAAGTTGTCCTGCATCGGTATCTAAGGACAATCGTATTAATCTCCCTTTTTCATCAGTGTCTGATGACACAACCTCACAACGCATATTCTTATGAATAAGAATCAACACTCCCGCCTTTCTGTCATCCGAGGAAGAACCGTACACACGGCCTACCCATAAACGTTGCATGCGCCAGAAGTCAGCCTCCCCCAGGTGCGTCTCCTGGAGTATTGCTATATCGGCTCGTAAACTTTTGAGATGGCGTAACACCATGATTCTCTTATGGGGGGAACGTAGCCCCTTCACATTCCATGAAATTATTCTCATCAACCAAATGGAATGTATGATATCAAGAACTGTACCCCTGTGGAAGGCTGACATCCAACAGGCCCTGGAACGCCTGATCTCATTAGGTAATTCCGATCAAAGACACTTAGAAAAAATAAAAAACCTCTGTATCCCCATAACCCCTTCTGAACTGTGAATATCAAACCATAAACTGCACAGAACATGTATATTATAAACCAGCAGTAGAATTTTTCCCTGGACTTCTCTTTTTTCGCACTGACCCAGGCTGCAGTACTGCTACCATACAGCCTGGAATCCATCCACCCAAGCATCATAGATATCTCCATCAACCTCGCTCCCCGGATAAAAGTAGTAGCATGTAGTCTCCAAAGTCCTCTTCCCCCACTTCTGTAAAAACAAGCCCCTAAATTAACAATTAACTCCCAGATAACGTCTCAGATACATATCACACATTCCCGGTATACTTGCAGCGTCAGAGTCCACCGCAACCATAGATGTCATCAACCGTTGCATCGTTCGTTTTCTGTTAACCCCAGTCTGGGCTGGACGCTGGGTCGCGTGATCGTCTAGATGATTCCGATGCAGCGCCCGGAGATCCCCTACTGCGGCTGCTGCCAAGATGGCCACCTCTTGGGGATGGGCGTCCTCTGCTGGGAAATTCAGGACTGGGTCCATTCTGTAAGTCGCCATTGTCTAGTGACTCAGCCGCCTCCGATGGTGAGGTAAATGTGTCCACAGATCCATCTTTCCTGAATATTTTCAACAGTGCTGGGTATAGTAGCGCGAATTTAGTCTTTTTTCGCACTAGTTGGGTACAAATGTGAGAGAAAGCTCTCCGTTTCTTGGACACCTCGGCGGAGTAATCACCGAATAAGAGGATGGAGTGGCCACGTATTTTCAAAGGTTGATTCAGCCTCCGATATTTAAGTAAGATGGCTTCTTTGTCTGCATAATTGAGAAACTTAGCAATCGTTGTTCTTGGCTTACTTAGTGAGGCATCTTCCACATTGCCTCTTGGAGGGCCAATTCTGTGCGCTCGCTCGACCGTCATTGAGGCCCGAAGGCCCAAGGCTTTTGGCAGTTCATCCGCACAAATGAGGGCCAAGTGGTGAGGCGGGATGGATTCGGGTAAGCCTAGTATTCGCAGATTACTTCTGCGGGACCGGTTTTCCAAGTCCTCAACTTTATCGCGGAGGAGTCTATTGGTGTGGATTACCTCTCTCATCTGGGTATGCCTTTGTCTCCATCACGTCCTCCATGGTGCTCACTCGGTGTTCCAGTTCTTGAACTTGGGCTGTATTCTGGGCTACTGCTTCCTGCAGTTGTTGTAGAGTGTTGGCGATCGTAGCTTCCAGCGTGGCTTTAATATCGGGAGCCAATAATTTAGCCACTTCTACAGCCATTTCTTTGCATGTAGATTCCATCGCCCCCGTATACAGCGATTTGTTTAGTAGGGAATGTTGGGAATGTTCAGTTTCCTTCTCTTCCTGTAATGGAGGAGGCTGCGATGATGATCTCGTGGATCTTTTTCTTGCGTCGGCCATCTTGTCTTCCTTCTGTTTCAAGGCGTCTCGCTGTGGGAGAGGTTTAGATGTCGGCGGGGTGCCGCTGCGCACAACAAATTTCTCCATGAACCTCCCGGGGCCCTCAGGAGGTGTTTTTTTAGGGTAAAGACCCCAACAGATAGTGGCAACCCCTGTGTATAGGATCCGGGGGGACGGAGCACGGCTTGCTTGCCTCCTTACATGTGCGCGCCGGAACCGGAAGTCCCCTGCCGGTCATGTTTTTAGGATTTCCTTCGTTTTGGGCAGCTGATATAATTAGTGTCAATTCATCAGGATTTACCACAGGTATTCATTCTGTGGGATACTCCTAAATCCTGACCGGCAAGTGGGCCCTGAGGACTGGAGTTGGGGAACCATGCCCTAGTGGACTAATATCATGCCTCCTTCCTTGGTGTTTTTAAGGTTTTTGACCTGTGTTATGTTTACTCCAGAAAGTACATGCTATGTCTCCATTGGGTACTTTTGCTGTCCACATGCTCAAATTTAAATGCAGTACAGGATATGATCAGATGCTTTGGGGTACTTTGATGTAAGGGGTAAGAAACATTGAGAAGCCCTGGTCTAGGGTAAAGTAAGAAGCCCTGGTCTAGAGCTGGTGGTTTGATGGTTTACTGTCCTCTCCAGGCTCCTGCATTGTGTGATGCCTTATTATGTTTCCTTTGTCTTCCTGCCTTGCACTGATCTAACACATAAGTGCCGGGCAGGAACAGAGAGGAATGTGCAGCTATGAGTAGCAGCACAGTTCTCTCTATGATTAGGCAGAACACTCTTTGGGGTGTCTGGCCACTCTGGGCCACCCTGAATCCATTTTTCTTCTTTCTATAATGTGCATCATAATAAGGCTATTTTATTAGAACCATGGACAGAACATGTGGCGGGACAGCCATGGTCTAGTTGTAGAATGATGTTGAAAAAGCTTTTTTTTTTTTTTTTGGAGGGGCTACCATGAGAAGCTAAAGCTGAGTAGATAGCCACGCACAAGGCTCTACGGATGAAGCTGCTAGCATTACAGAACTGCTAAGAGCGCTCACAGATGGAAGCTTTTAACACCATTATAATATTACACTAGAGGCACGAAACACTAATTAACCCAATTTTCTCAAATCCTTTTAAAAATGTTCATCGTAACTTGAGAATTGTAAAGCTTGGTCTGTACTGGAATATTTCATTTCATTTCATTTTGTTTCTTCTCTTGATAATGTCTCGGGTTGGATCATGACATTGACTAAAGAGACCCTGAAATTCAATATGCCCGATCTTTGTTTTCTCCTATATCATCTGTCGGGGAAGAGTTGGGAGGCTCCATACACATAATATGGTCATTTGGTTCCACCCAAGTCGGCAGCTTTGGCTGACTTTTCTCTAATTTGTATGGGGACCTTTAAGGGCTTTGATTACTCAACACAATGGTCCAAACAGACTATGGTATTATGTAGAAACTATATACTGTAGCATTATCATAAGTGCAGTACATGCCATAGTACATGGTAATGTTATGGTTTCACAGTATGGCATTAGTATGCAGCCACTATATGGTAGCATTGTGTGGGCCTATTATTAAGTCTGTATGGGGGTATATGATGGTCAAATCGATTAATCATATTGAGTTTTCAATGAAAGGCTTATCCATATCACTTAAATAGGTGGGTCTATATACCAGGTCTACGTGTTGCACACAAGATTTTAAAATATTCAAAGATTTCTACCTACAGTGGTATGGGCTTGTTCATCCCTCATTTTACAATAAATACTTGATTAAGATCCAGATTTAAAGGCCTCTCTGCACTCAATAACGTTAGGCTGTGTCACACAACTTTACATATAGATGGGCATGGCTACCATCTTAAGATTCTCCATACATGCAAACAACAATATGTCTCTTAAAATGTTGAGTTGAAAGTCTTCTAAGTTCTCTCTATGTCTCTGTGGATCTCAGAGTGAAGAGAAGGAGAGTGGAAATGCTTTAATTGAAGAGATTTCCATTAATAAATTATAAATTGGAAGAATATCGCCGTGCAAAGGACAATGGGGAAGACTATTCCCTGGATATAAGGAGTCGGACCTTTATTTAATGCTGAGCCTGATAAATTGCACCACTAGTTTCCAAAGCAGTGTCCTTTCATCCCCTTATATGTGCTCAATCCCTTGGTGCTCTGTGTCTAAGTAGAGAGCTTCTTTCATCTGTGTCGGAGGAATAGGAAACTTCTCCATTCTTGAAGGACGAGAACAATGAGGATTTTTCCTATCCAAATCTTAGGTGGAAACCTGAGGAATATAAACTCAAAGGGACAATTCAAACAGATTTATGAATCCCTTCCACTTAAAATGTAGAATTTAAAACAATAATTATTGTTAATTCAAAATTTTGAACTGTATGAGGTTTAGCTTGGTGCAAACCTACCAACCTTAAACACCATTTTGATAGCAAAAATTAAAATTGACTCAAAATCACAATGTCTACACCATTCCACCCACCCAAGAAGGTTACTTGCAAGCTTCCACGAGTGAACAGTAACTATTGCTAAGTCAAACAAACCAATAATAGCAGAACCTACAAGGAGTCAAGCAGAGTGATCATCACACCCTTATATGCAGCTATTGAGATGAAGGGATATTCTATATGGACTGACATGATCCATAAATAGGGAGATTTTAGAGCATTCAGACTTTTCATTTTGTTAAGATCTCTAAGCAGTCATAGTAGCGTTTTTCACCATACCTACAACACTCTTACTGCTTTATTACATACAGTCACACAACCTTGAGATGACCACCCAAATAGCATTGTTAACTCGTCTTCTAAAGGGTTGTCTTTTCAAATAAAATGGCCAGAATGCATTATACGTGGTGGAACTTGAACATCTATCACAGCAAATCTGGTCATCTCAAAGAGGTGGTCTTTTAGAGAGCTTTGATTGTATTTGTATTTTCATTACTGTAACGCTACCTAGTGTGCAGCAGCCATCCCTGTCTCAGGTCAGTGGTGGACAATCAACAAGTGAACCATGGTCTTCAGAAAGTGGTTGACCTCTATGGACAACAGATAACTGGCACATGACAAACACTGTACATTGGACACGCAAAGTACCTTCCCTTCTGGTGGACTGAAACCTGATGTACTTTCCTATTTGGAGAACTTTGGATGTCTTCTGGTCTACAGACATCTTCAGCCAATGATTTTCAGTTGAGCAGCATTCCTTGATAGATTGTTCCTTTGCCTCAAGATATGATGAAGGGATGTCCAGAGCCATTGCAGAGCTATTTGAATGTATAGCCCTAGATGTGTGTTTTTCCCCAGTAACAAGTGATGGTAATGTGCACTTTTGATATAGTTAGCAGTTTTAGAAAGATTTAGGCCACCTCTTGAAGATGATTTGAAGAGGACTGCGTTGATTGCCTTTCAATTCCTAGAGTGGATAAACCACTTGGGTATGTTATTTATTACCATGGCATGGGAATTCTCCAATATATACCCTTGTAGAGATGATGCTGATGGTGGGGGATTTTAATTTATTGAGGGTAAGGAAGGTCCTGTTGTAATTAGAATCTAATCTGGTATCTCGGTGGCTGGGAGCACTCGCTCATTATGCTGAAGGTTAGTGTTGAATAGAACAATTGATTGTCGGTAAGAGGACAGATTCAGCTAGATTAGTATGGAGGAACGACGGCTCCATAGTAACCTGTCCTAGAAAAATACTGATGGATCTATCTTGTACACACGAGGATTTAGCCTTTGTCATTTAGAAGACGTGGATGGAAGGAAAGAGGCTTCCTTCTTAGAGATATCTTGATTGCAATCTTTGCTTTTCAAAGGTAGTTTTGAAGCAACTAACGTGTATCACAGAGCTAAGTCTGGTCGTTCTTAATGGGACCACATTATAGCGGTATTAATAAGGTTATGCAGCTGATGAAGACAGGAGTTGACTGACGATTACATTTTCATAAGAGATAAGGGTCTTCCATGATATTGCATTCTGTTACACAATTGTAGTACGTCTACTTGCATCTGAGTTTTACATTATATACGGTAATACATTAGTTGCGCTTCCCTAATATGGACAGATGGATTGTGTACATGGGAGTAATCTACTGTATTGAAATTCATGATCCCTATTGACTAGTGCTCAAGATTAGTTCCGGTCAATTTAAAGGACTTATATTGTTCTTGATTTTTAGTTATTATACAGCGCGTTAAATATTTGCCCTGATCTTTGGACCATTGTGCGCTGTTTTTCACATGATTTGACTATGCACTCCTATTAGTGTTGAAAGAATCGAAGTCCAGATCCGGATTTCAGAAAATATTTCTTCATACTTGATGGTAACGAATTGATTTTCCCTGAATGAGGGTAAAAAAAGAAAAAATCATACTTACCTTATCCTTTTGAGTGTGAAGAGCCATCTGCCACTATCTTGATTGAAGATCCCGTGCAAAATCCCGTGTGTGGTGACGTATGATGTCACAGTGTAGCATCCCCAAGTCAGAGCAATGTGTGGGACTAACCTGGGGAATGCCAGTGATGGAGAGGCCGGCACGCGGTTCCTCTGGGGCACTCTCTGGGTTCTGGAGGGACACAGCCAGGTGCAAGGTGAGGTGCCCTTGGTGTTGTAGATTAACGTGCCTATGGCTGAGTCCCTGATGTTTTGTGACGCCAGTGCCAGTTAACGGTGGCACACCGTTTGCTGATAGTAGGAATAACTGAGGAACCACGTTATGATAAAACAGAACTTGAACTTTACTGAAGTACTTGATGGTTATCATACACGGACATAGATGGAAGCGCAGTTCCTTTGAAGACGGTTGGTTTCAATAAGTTACAGGTTACAGTACATACGGCAGTCTCTGACATAGCAAGGTGATCACAGAGGGTTAACACACAGGACTCTCACAGTACAGGCGGCTTGCACTCTCTACCTGTCTGATCCTGGAAATGTAGACACTTTCTTCCAAGGCCCCAATGCCCTCAATCTGGCGTATATCCTTGGGATTAGATTAAGTACCTACTCTGGGACTTATAGTACCTCTTGCTGTCTTGGTTGCTGCTCTGCCTTCCTTCAGCTCCTCAGGCTGGTGACCAGAAATGCTCCTGCTGGAATCCTTCTCCTGTTTGCAGCTCGACTAAGGAGGCAACACATCTCCACTAGTCCTAGGGTCTGGACTGCTCCTCCCAGGGAATGAATCTTCCTAGGCTGGACCCTCTCAGGCTATAGGGCCTGGGCTGACTTAAACAGGCGCAGGGCCTGAACTCTGGACACCTTCACAGGCTCAAGGCCTGGCTTCAACTCCCACAGGCTCAAGGCCTGGGCTTAGACTCCTACAGGCTCAAGGCCTGGGCTTCAACTGACTTGTGCCTTCCCTGACTGGGCCTTATATAACCTAGGGCTCCCTAGCTCCCTCTAGTGACTAGAGCTGGAATGAAATCCCTAGCAGGCCTGTACATGCAATAATCACAGTAACAGGGAAGTGCATAGCATTACATTACATCTGAAGATTATTTATACCAACCTCCCCATAAATAAAGGGGAAACGACAGCACACCAGTGACCCTTCAGTAGTGACGGGCATTACAGCTCCCGTACACTACAACAGTGCCAGCCGAGGTATGACATCATCAAGGGCAGTGCGAGATTTTGCGCTGGATCTTCCAACAAGATGGCCGGCGCTTCGCCATCAGATGGATAAGGTAAGTATGATTTTACTTTATTTTAATTTTTATTGTACATTTTACTGTTAATGTCAGATGCTGGGATCAGCTATGAACGCGGCATTTGAGGGTACAATGACGGGGGGAGGGATGCAATCGCCATTCCCGGTCATTGCACCCACTACTTATGAAGAAATGCGCTTCGTGATGAAGTAATTTGTCACAAAGTTAATATTTATTTATTTTTCGGCGAAGCAGCTGAATCGAATCTCTAATTCCTATTAATGTATTGCATCTTCATTGTCGAGATGAATCAACACAAATGGTAAATCAGTGGTCTGTAGCCTGGGTCAGCATAGGATAGAGGGGGAGACACTGAGCTCGGGGATATGTGAGTTTCTATGCTTCGATTCAGTATTTTCATGTAAAAATCTGCATAGAAGCGTTTAAGACCTCTCAGACCAGGTTATAGACTGTTTTGGCCCCATTAAAAATCTGCATTGATGCTGCTAGGAGTCCTAGAAAAAGCCTAGGAGTCCTGCTTCCCCCGCCCACACACCGTGATTGACAGCTCTAGTCTGCATATATACAAATCATACAAGAACTTCTGTCAGTCACTGTGTGGCCAGAAAAGCAGGACTCTTTCCTAGGAGTCTTTCCCTAGGAGTCCTGGCAGCATTTATACCGATTTTAAAGGGAGTCTGTCACCTAATCTGAGCATTTTAGACAGCTCAGATCAGGTTATAGACTGGTTGGCGCCCAGTACAATGGTACCTCTCTTGTCTGTGTCCCTCATCGAGATTGTGAAAAATATACTTTATAAACTTATGCAAGTTAGCATTGGCAAGTGCCCAGGGGCGGCGTTACTGCCGCAAGTGCACAGGACCCTCGGCAATGTGCCCAGACAACCACACCTTTTCAGCCCTCTGGCCCACCCTTCTTTTCTACTATCACGTCCTTCTCTGCCTCCCAGATCTCGCGTGTGCGCTGCATTGGCCTGCACATCCTTATGGGCAGAGGCAGTGGCGTACATAGAGAAGTAACGGCCCCAAAGCAAGGATCAAACCAGATCCCCGGACTAAACCCTTTTCAATGACCCTTGGGCCATTTTTCCACTGCCTCATTTGCTAAAAGTTGTTCCTTTAGAGGGTGGAGTCCTGACCAAGTTTTCACCTCCAGTAGAAGAGGAGATAATCCCAGCTAAGACTGGGCCCTCTCTTTCCCTGGGCCCCATAGCAGCCACATGGTCTGTCGCTATGGTAGTTACGCCCCTGGGCAGAGGAACCACTAGTCATATTGCACATGTGCCGGTCTTTGAGTGCTGCTCGTCACTTCTGCCGGCTGGATTTCGCGCCAAAGACGCATGCGCAATATGACTAGCGGTTCCTCTGTCCATAATGGGCAGAGCAGTGCGCCTGTGCAGGCCAACCATGGAATCGCGCACGTGCAACATTTGGGAGGCAGAGGAGGATAAGATAGTAAGAAAAGAGGACGGGCCAGAGGGCTGAAAGAGGTGTGGTTTTCTGGGCACTCCGGCAAGGGGCCTGGGCACTTGCGGCAGTAACGCCGCCTCTGGGCACTTGCCGAAGCTAATTTGCATGAGTTTATCAAGTGTATTTTCAAGATCTCGACGAGGGACACAGACAAGAGAGGTACCATTGTACTGGGCGCCAAACAGACTATAGCCTGATATGAGAGGTCTAAAATGCTCAGATTAGCTTCCAGGACTCGTAGGGAAAGACTGTGAGTCCTGCTTGCCCAGTTCTCGTATGATTTGTATACATGCAAAGCTGTCAATCACGGTGTGTGGGCAGGGGAAGCAGGACTCCTAGGCTTTTTCTAGGACTCCTAGCAGCGTTTATGCCGATTTTATATGGGGGCCAAAAAGTCTATAACCTGGTCTGAGAGGTCTAAAACGCTCAGATTAGGTGACAGACTCCCTTTAACTTGAAAATGATAAAAAAAAATCATAGAAAACGACATATCTCTGAACTCAGCATCTTCTGCAACTACATTATCTTCAAAACAATTCACAGTGTGAAATTAGGGATCCGCAATACACCCGACTGGCACCCCCATAGAACAGCCTATTCTTGTCCGGAGCTGCGGACCGGAAGTTAAGCGAAGCGCTTCGGAAATGCAGGTGCGGAGAGCACACTGTGTGCTCTCCTCATCCATTCCGTCCCCATTCAGAATTGCATAATTGCGGAACGGGAGCGGAGACCGAATGCGGACGTGTGAATGGAGCCTAATTGAGTCACAATGAAACTCTGATTCCTTTTGTTTTACACTTCTATCATTCAGCGCACGATACATTATTATTCTTCATTATTCCAGCCCCTCCTCTCCATATGCTGGCCTCTCACCATCGTTAAATAACATCTGACAAACCTGTCCCGATTGGCATATTTTAATCTAGTCCATTTATCTAATTCCATAAAGATGAATGTAATTACGACATGTAAAAATAATGCATTTATTGCAGCGCATAAAACACATGAGACATTGAGTTTTGCTGCTTAAAGGAACACCTTTTGCGAAACTGCACCCACAAAAGGACCCCTTAAAGGGGTTGCCAAGGTTCAGAGCTGAACCCAGACATATTCCCATTTTCACCCAGGCAGCCTCTCTGACATGAGCATTGGAGCACTTTGTGCAGTATTACGCAGGACAAGGGCTGTTTGTTTATATTTTTTACACTGCTAGGTGGAGGCTCCCGCCTAGCAGTGTTTCGGGTGATGTCACTGGCACTGATGGGCGGGCTTTTGATTAATGTATTACAGTAAATGAAAATCAGACATCATATAGTACATGACAATCTCCATCTAAGAGAACTAGAACCAGCCCTGTACCTCCCATTGATCCAGAGATCTCCACATTCATTGCAACAGTTGTTTTGCTAGATTTAGTTCAAGCAGGCAGGTTAAGGGGCAATTTCTTTCTCAGGGGACATGTCCTTTCTGTTACACCTCTCTTCCTATCAGAACTCAGGGGATGTGTCCTTTCTGCAGCAGCTCTCTCCCTATTACAGCTCAAGGGGTCTGTCATTTCTGCTGCAGCTCTCTCTCTCTTTATCACAGCTCAAGGGTTGTGTCCTTTCTCATTGAGTATATCCTTTCTGCTGAAGCTCTCTCTATCACAGCTCAAGGGGCAAGTTCTTTCTCAGCAGGGGGTATGTCCTTTCTGATGCATTTCCTTCCTTTCCTGTAACTGTCACAGCTTCTAACATTAGATATGACTGCTGGCAATTGAAGGATAGAACTGAGCATGTGCTACCACCTTAGCTAGGTGGACAGAGAAACAAGAATGAGAGCAAACAGCAGGCAGCACCATACAAACACATGTTATTAAGTAACTAAGTGGATATATCAAATTGTTAATTACATCCAATTATAAAAGTATTCAGATCCTGGTGCTGGTTTGAAAAATGTAGAATTTTTTTCACGAGGCAGCCCCTTCAAATATTGATGATCTATCCTTAGGACAGGTCACCGAAATTTGATACAAAGCAGGTGATTCTAGGGTGAGTGCCTGTGAGGTCATGTCCATTGGTCACATGGCTTTTGTGCAGCTCAGTCCCATTCAAATGAATGACTGAGCTGCAACACCAAGCACAACCACTATACAATGTATGGCGCTGTGCTTGGTATACTGTGATGAGGCTGCAGCCCTCTTCTGAGCACCATGGCTCCTTCAAACAGCTGAGAATAGGACTCACACCGATCAGATATTGAACTCCTGGAAAACCCCTTTAATAGAGAAGCTTCCTACCACTAAGTAATACTTTTGAAACACTTGCCACAAGGGGTCACATGCAGTGGCATTGCACCAGGCAAAAGGTGAGCATGCTTGGCACCTCCCAACTCCTAGGGTATTTTCAGAGTATCGCAGTACCCATGGTCACATGTTTCTCAAGCCCAAGACTCTCAGGAAGCAGTAAGCTTTCTAAGGAGCTATTCTGACTCTGATTGTTGTAATAGCGATTTATCCCTAGTGAGACCTCTATGCCTGGCCTGTATAAGCAGATATAATCACTGCTGATAATCTTTATCAGATAGCTTGAACTCACCAACACCGTGTTTATCCGTGTAAGTTGCTTTATTCTGTAAGTCAGATAACAGGGTACAGCAGGACAGATGGATTCCGGTATTGTGCGGTTAAAAGATGATGCTTTTATTAGCGTGCATGAGAATACATGTGTCCCTGTACATGTGGCTAAAGCAGGATGGAAGATACAGGAAGTGAAGTACACAGAAGAAGGGTGGAGCATTAAAAGGAAATGAGTCATAGATGTAAAAGAAAAGAACAAGAAAAACAAGTGCATTACCAAAAACGGCCACTAGATGGGAGCATATACCAAAATATAGAAATACTGCATTTAAAATGGTGAATTAAACTATATAAATTCTATATAAATTTTCACTGCGTAGCAGCACAGGAGCCAACGCTTGGATGTTGAACTGTTGGCCCACTTGGTGCCAAGAAGGCTTGATTGGCCAAGAAGGCTCACAGAAAAATAGGCAGATCATGAACATATCGGGCACAATTCACTTGGATGGAAAGATGTACTATTATGTGGGACACTCTTTACTTTGGTCATTAGCATTTCTTGAGGCTTCATAGTTTGTGCCATTAAAAGTTACGAGGTGTGTCTTCCTTTGCAACCACTGTATTTCTTTAAGGTACCTAAAAAAAAACTAATTAAAACTTGGTAAATCACATTGATGAAAAATGTCACATTTTGTGTATACATCTCCTATGCAATCCTATGTGTTTCCTTGGTTACAGACTATAAACAAACCTTTGGTAGTCTGCCCCTTGAATTCATACTCTTGTCTGTATTTTCCTTGCCTCATGCATACCTACAAATAGTAAAAGAGAGGGAAGATATAACACACGACTCCAAGGCTACAGAAAACCTGTTTGTAGTCTGTAATCATAAAGACATATACCATATTTTTCACTTTATAAGCACACCTGATGATAGGATTTGAAGGAGGAAAATAAGAAAAGCATATTTTTTATTATATCTCAGAAAAGACCCCCATCTTCATCAGACCGAAATATTGGACTCCCAATCTTCATCAAACTTCAGATCAGACCTTAGATCAGATCCCCATATCAGCCCCACATATCACACCTCAGATCAATCCTCCATAGCAGAAATCAGATCCCCATATCAAATGTCAGATCATATCCTAACACCAGACATCAGATCAGACCCTCATGTCAGACCTCAGATCAGACCATTATGTCAGACCTCAGATCAGACCACCATGTCAGACCTCAGATCAGACCACCATGTCAGACTTCGGATCTGACCGCCATATTAGATCAGACTGCCATGTCAGACCTCAGATCAGACCCCTATGTCAAACCCCAGATCAGACCCCCATGTCAGACCTCAGATCAGACCACCATGTCAGACCTCAGATCAGACCACCATGTCAGACCAGACCACCATGTCAGACTTCGGATCTGACCCCCATATTAGATCAGACCGCCATGTCAGACCTCAGATCAGATCCCTATGTCAAACCCACATCAAACCCCCATGTCAAACCCCAGATCAGACCCCCATGTCAGACCTCAGTTTATACCCCCATATCAGATCAAACCCACATGTCAGACCCCCATCAGAGATAAAATAAATTTACTTTGCAGCTACTCTGCAGGTCCGGCATTCTCTCCTGCAGTCACTGCTCCTTCGTCTTTCGCTCTGCACTGTGACATGACTGCATACAACATCAGGTCATAGAGCATGCATGTCCTAATGGTGTACGCAGTCAGGACAGTGCAGTGCGGCACTTGGAGGAAGACCAGGGAGCGGTGAGTACAGCCAGAGCTAGCAGCACTACAGCCACCACTCCTTGTGCCTCCTGCATACCAGTGAGTAGTTCCATAATAGGGCCAACTTTTTTGGGGATAAAAGTGCACGGAAAATACCCTAAGTCTGCATTGGAGTTGCCTACACAAAATGGTTGGAGATTTCTAGTTGTTCACAGTTTAGATGTATTGGAGAAATGCAAATGTGTATATATCCTTCAATGAGCCCTTGTCAGCAGGATTAATCCTATTCAAGAAAGCAAACTGCCTGGTAGGGTTGATCCTGCTAATTAAAATGATACCTGTCTTGTGAAAATCGGTTGTAATGTTTTAAAGAGAAAAAAAACACACCTTTGTTCTTTATGCAAATGATGGCTTTAGTGCACAAAGGGGCAGGGCCTACTTTCTTGTTTTACCCCAGCTCCTCAGTTTTTCGAGTGCTGGCCACGCCCCTCGGTGTACTGAACCCAGTTGAATAAAGGATAAAAGTCTACATTTCTCTGGAATGGTCCAACTGATTACCACTTTAATCAGCAGAATCAACCCTACAAAGCAGTGTGTCTGGTTTTATAGGGTAGATTCTGCTGGCAAGTGCAATCTAAGCCCTTATCTTAAAGATGCCTAATTTAAGATGATATTTCAGTGTTCCAGATATGATTTGGTCTGTTCGTAGTCTAAAAATATAGACAAGGAAAGCAAATACTATATTGGTTGCTACAATTTATGCAAACCTAATTCCAAAATGGATAGGAAGTTAGTGAACCCTATAGAAAACCATGCAATTCTAGAGTTGATCTACACTCAGCATCTCTCAGGAACGAAGGGAAATCATTGCTTCCTTGTCACAGTCATGCCGGGAAACGGCAAGTGCAATTCACTCTCATGATAAGCTGAACGGGCCTATCATCCCTTTAGGATATCAGGTATCCTGGCTAGAAAATTGTGGCTTTGTAAACTGCGCGGAAGATAGTCCCTGTAGAGAAGCAGTTATAGAAAGAGGAGACTGCTGGAAGGAGAATGGCAATGTGGTGCCTTCAACCAGCGTTCCCTCTGAGCCTCTGCAGCTGCTGAGCCGAGCAGTTAGGATGCTGGGCAATATTGCTCCAATGTTGGGCAATCTTACCCATGCCTATCTTCAGCATAGGTCTTCAATATCAGATCGGTGTGGGACTGACACTGTTTTGGGCAGCCACCAGAGCCAGAAACCATACAGTGGAAGGAACCAGAAGCAGAAGCCTCTGTCCACAGTATGCCAGAAACGATATAGTGGACTGAACTTTCTGGCAACCATGGCTGCCCAAAACATCTGAGTGATGGGGTGCCAAGTGTTGGACCCCCAGTAATCCGATATTGTTGTCCTATCCTGAGGATAGATCGGCAATATCTAAGTACCGGAAAAACTCTTTAAAAGGCTCTTCCGAATTTTTTTTATGGATGACCTATCCTCTGGATAGGCCATCAGTATCTGAATGGTGGGGGGGCCAACACCTGGGAAGGCATCGGCACTCACAGTAGCGCCTCAGCCTTTCTCAGCTCACCAAGTATAGCGCCGTACATTGTATAGCGGCTGTCCTTGGTTTCGTGCTCAGCCCTATTCACTTCTATAGGGCTGAGCTGTGCCTAGGACACGTGACCAATGAACGTGTCCTCATTGAGCCTAGGAAAAGCCGAGAGAAAGCCGCAGCACTACTGCGAGTGTCACTGCCTTCTCAAACAGCTGATCGGCGGGGATCCCGGGTGTCGGATTCCGACCAATCAGATACTGATGACCTGTCCTGAGAATAGGTCATCAGTATAAAAATCTCAGAAAACTCCTTTAATGTAAGCTGAGGTTATCACTGGCATTGCTTACTATTAGGGTTCTGTAAGATGTAGCGAGCATCGCACGGCTGAGCTACAGCCATGATGTGGCCATAAGGGTCAGGTGTGAGTGGCTTACTAATAAGAGAAGGGTCAACTCCTTGCTGTTTATTAATAGGTGAGTGGTTTGTGGTCAAACCATGCAGCCATTAAATGGGTTTTCCAACCCTTTTTACGTGATGATCTATCTCCTTATTAGCGAAGGCCCTGTGTTGCTTCTTTCTCCAGTCTTTAAAAACTTTGGCAGAAGTAGAAAATGCCTGTTCTAATACTCACCCCATTGGGAATTGGGGACAACCTGAGCTGTGTGGCCTCGCTTCATATGTCCAACATCAGTTGGCTTGTGGGCGTCTCTGGTATATATGCAGAATCAGAGTTAGGCCGGTCAATCAGAGTACCAGAGGATCCGCCGGTGGGCCAGGCTCTGAAATCATAATTGGCCCCAAAGGTCCAGAAGAAAAAATTACATTTGGAGCTGCCTTTGGGTCTATTTGGGTCTCTTTCTTTAAATCAAAATCTATTAGACTTTATTGATGATCTGGGGATGCGGCTGCAGCACGGCAAACATGCTGAGAGCATGCTGTGATTGTGTCCGGCTGTCTCTCGGCAGGTTTGCCGTGCTGCGACCGCATGTCCCGCCCGTCCACATTATAGTGAATGGGGCCGGACTTCCAGCAGCACTCGTGTACAAGCGTCAGTGTGGATCCGGCAGGCGGCTCTCCTGCAGGAACAGCCCTGCCAGGCAAGCCTAACGCTAGTGTGAAAGAAGCCTTAGAACTTGATGACAGCAACGCATCTCAAAAACGTTGGGACGGGGCCATGTGCACCATCCCTTCTTCTTTTAACAACAGTCTGTAAACATCTGGGAAGTGAGGAGACCAATTGCTGGAGGTTTGGGAGAGGAGAGTTGTCCCATTCTTGACTGATGTAGGATTCTAGCTGCTCAACCGTCCTTTTTCGTTCTATAATGTGCTATTTTTTTCTATTGGTGCAAGGTCTGGACTTCAGGAAGGCCAGTTTAGCACCCAGACTCTTCTTCTGTGAAGCACACGTGTTGTGATGGATGCAGTACGTGCTGTAGCGTTGTCTTGCTGAAATATGCAAGGTGTTTCCTGAAAGAGATGTGGCCGTATGTTGTTTCAAACCTCTATATAAAGTGCTCATTGATGGTGCCTTTCGAGATGTGTAAGCTGCCCACACCATAAGCACTAATGCCACCCCAAACCATCAGAGATGCAGACTTTTAAACTGTGCGCTGTTGAGAAGATGGGTGGTTCTCCTCTTGGTATTCGTGGTTTCCAAAATAAATTTAAATGTTGATTCATCTGACCTCAGAACAGTTTTCCATTTTGCCTCAATCCATTTAAAATGAGTTTCGGCTTAGAGACATCTGCATTTCTGGATCTTGTTGACATAGGGCTTTTCCTTTCCATGATACTGCTTGCATTTGTAGATTGCACATTGAACTGTGTTCACAAGCAATGTGTTCCTGAGCCCCAGTACAGAATCATAACTGTTTTTAAAGGAGTGCTGTCTGATGGCCCGTAGATCACGAGCATCCAATATTGACTGCAGACCTTCTCCCTTCCGCACATAGATTTCTCTAGATCAGGGATGGCCAACCTGCGGCTCTCCAGCTGTTGTAAAACTACAATTCCCACCATGCCTTGCTGTAGGCTGATAGTTGTAGGCCAGGGATGGCCAACCTGTGGTTCTCCAGCTGTTTCAAAACAGCTATTAGCCTACAGCAGGGCATGGTGGGAATTGTAGTTTTACAACAGCTGGAGAGCCGCAGGTTGGCCAGACCTGCTCTAGATTCTCTGAATCCTTTGATGATATTATGTAATGTATATGGGGGATATTCAAAGTCTTCGCTACTTTACATTAAGGAACTTTTTTCTTAAATTGTTCCACAATTTTTAGACGCAGTTTTTTGCAGATTGGTGAACCTCTGCCTATGTTTGCTTCTGAGAGACTCTGCCTCTCTGACACGCTCTTATTAGACCTGGTCAGTTGCTCCACCAGCAGTTTTTACTGAGACCACTTGCTGTTTTAGCTTTTGTTGCCCCTGTCCCAACTGTTTTGAGATGCGTTGCTGCCATGAAGTTCTAAGTGAGTTTATATTTTTCATGAAATGGTAAAATGTCTCACTTTCAACATCTGATATTTGTTCTTTGATCTATTGTGAGTAAAATATAGGTATATAAGGTTTTTGACTCATTCCATTCTGTTTTTATTGACTTTTTTTTTTTTTACATTTTACACAGCGTCCCAGCTTATTTTGGTATTGGGGTTGTACTATATGAAGTTTGATTTCCACTTTTACATCAATCAATGGATAACCCCTTTAAGAATTATTATCCAATGCCAAATGCTGTTTCCCCTAATACGTGATGAACCACAGTAGATACATTTCACTACTTCAGGCTACCTTACTTTGCTAGGTAAAACAAGGTCAGGAAAGCTATTTAAAGGTGTGTGAGAACTGGCGCATTTCGGTAATTACCGACAATTTTATGATACACGGTAAGATACAGAATGACTCCAATCAGCCCAACAACCTGTTTAGATTGGAAATGTCAGCAACGTAATGGTAATGAAGGTAATGAAATGCCTGAGATGCCAACCCGAAAAAGACCACGTGTGACACCATCTTGCAATTACAGGTGCTTGTAGATCCAGTCAAAATTTTGCTTATCTTTCAGACATGCAAGTCAATTTCTGTTGTATCTGCTTTAAAGGGAACATGATTCATCTGGAATAGTACAAAAGGTTAAGTTATTAATCTTCACTGCTTGTGTTCCGCCATTTTAAGGTATGTCATGGTCTTAGAAAGAGGGTGTGGACCCACTGCACTGCAATGGATTTGTCTTAGAGCTTAATCTTAGAGTGGAGTCTAAAGGAATTCACCCTTTCCCCTTTTGTGATGTAACTTCAGGGAGTCCTCTGGACTAGTCTTGTTAGCTGGGACTGACATGATGCTGGCAATAGACCCCAGGACTCAGTGCAAACAAAGTAATCAAGCGGGCACAGGTCAGAAATTGTGGAGTTCGGCAGCACGGTAACCTGGCTGATGGTCATCCTGACCATAGAAGCCCTTCCTCCGACCGCTGCTAAGGTGTCCTGATGAATTGTATTCCTGGCTTCTGATTGTCCTTTGACCTCATTGCCTGTCTGCTGCCCATCCTGGGCAGCAGACAGGCAATGAGGTCAAAGGACAATCAGAAGCCAGGAATACAATTCATCAGGACACCTTAGCAGGACACAGGAACCTATAGCTTAGGCGGTCGGAGGAAGGGCTTCTAAGAAGTCTTGGTCAGCTAAACATTGGCTGATCAAATAGACCTTGGCCCATGATGTCCCTTTAAGATCCAGGTGCCAGCATGTGCAATGGAGCAGCCTGGAACCTGGCAGGAGAGATTTAATGTGTCATGAATAGGTGAAAGGAGAAAGCTGCTGCTAGACATCTCTGGTGGGTGACATATCCATGAGAACAAAAGGATTGGGCATGTTCAAGATTCCAAACCCTTCTCTGCCCGACATCTATCATGAGTCAGGAGGCCCCATAAACATTAGATGGTTGGCAGGGCCAGTTTATGTGGTCCCTTGGGCGATAAATCTCAATGGGCCCCCTTGTGGCATTTGTCAAATGTCACCACGGCATCTGAGAATGTTAAAAGACGGAAGTGCGGGCTTCCTGCTCAGACGCGCCTTCCCCCAGCGGAGATCGGAGAAAGCACCCTGTTCTAAAACTGAGCCGCTGCCTGTACTAGGCTTCCAGGGTCATGATTAGTATATCCCAGTTCAGGCCACTAGGTGGCAGCACTAAACTGTGATATACTGATTTCTATACAGAATAATGGAGCAATTTCCATTATTCTGTATAAGTTGCAATCTGATGAAAAGTAGCTAAAAAAAAGTTTTAAAAAAGTTTTGAAATATAAAAAAACTTAAAAAGTGAAATCACCTCACTTTCCCCAAAATAAAAACAAACAAAAAATAATAACATTATGGGCTTTGTCACATGTAAAAACACCCATACTATTAATTTTTTTTTTTTAAAGTTAGCCCATATGGTGAAGGATGTAACAGAAAAAAATAATAAAAAGGCTGAATTGCCATTTTTTCATCACTTTATCTCCCAAGAAAATTGAATAAAAAGTAATCAAGTCATACACACTCCTAAATGGTATTGTCAAAAAAGACAGATTTCCCTCAAATGAGCCCCACACATCTCCGTAGACATAACTATAAAAAAAAGTTATGGGAGTCACCGGGGAGCAGGGGTTCTGTTAGGGTTGCCACCTTTGCCAACAAAAAATAATAGTTAGATAAGTTAAAAAGGTTGGTGTGTCTATTTAAGTTTTATTTAGCCTCTATTTTTTAAATGATTCTGCCGGGATTCAAACTCACAGCTTTCAACATTAAAGTGAAGAACCTTAACCACTGAGCTATAGAGCTTCATGTTAACCTGCTGTAACTATATTATGGCTAAAAACCTCAGTAGTAGTTTCCCAAATATGCATTCATATATATCAGAGGTATGATTTTATATATTTTTTTTTAGTAATTGCACATTTATTTTGTGCCATACATTTATTTTAGAATTACAAAAAAAAAAATCTTCTGCCACAGCTTAGCATTGAGCTCAATAGCTCAGTGGTTAAGGTTCTTGTCTTTAATGTAGAAGGTTGTGAGCAGGAACATTTTACAAAGAGAGGGTAATTAGACTTAAATACACAGGGTGTCCCCAAGCATACTGACAATGCTTGGGGATACCCCCTTCATGGTCATAGCACTGATTCGATATATATGGACATATACATATATGGAGTCAGAGCAGGCACTCTTAAGCCAGGAAGAGTCTGGTTGGCCAATCCTGCTGAAATCAGCGGGTTTGGCATACATCCAGTCTTAGTCTAAAGTCTGGTGGATCTATGCTAGCTATGACATAAATTATAGTAAACTCTTTGGCTGTTAATAGCCAGCCCCAGGGGTATAGCTATAGGGGGTGCAGAGGTAGCAGTCGCTACCGGGCCCAGGACCCTTTGCCACATAAAAGAACACTGGTACTATAGAAAGTTCAGGCTGGGAGTGCTCTGTTATAGATTTTGCACTGGGGCCCAGATAGTTCAAGTTAGTCCTCTGGCTGGAGAGAAGGGGTTAGGTCAAGAATTTGGCATGGGGTGAGGATGCTGTTTCAAGAAGGCTATGTGCTCCCCTGCCCCTTGCCACAAAGCAGTGAAAGAAGGGGGGCCCAAGCTGAACTCTTGCACCAGGGCCCTTTAGCTACTCCCCTGGCAACCCCCCTCCTGCTTCAATTGAAAAGTGGAGAAGTGTGAGAAGTATCAAATTACAGTGCAAACATGACATGCGCCATAATTTGCAATTTTTTCTATGCTGCAACGTTTTTTACGTATAGATAAACCCCCATCTGCCAGGTGGCTGAACTTTCCGTGGTAAATTTCTTAAAACCATTGTTCCATACTCCACTCTTAATAAATAATATAATGTTGTAAGAGGTGCCAAATTTATTAAGAGGTTATTATAGATGTTGGCATATTTTGGGATGCTGGTTTAAGAGAAACCAAATTATATGGCAACAATTTATAACAGTTTTCCAGATTTAAGGCTACTTTCACACTTGCAGCATAGCTATCCGGCAGGCTGTTCCGGTGGGTGAACAGCCTGTCGGATCCACCATGCCGCAAGTACCCGTGCACTGCCGTGCTGCCGCTCCGTCGCCATTGACTATAATGGGGCGGCCAGAGATCGCCGGACTAAAAGTACTGCAGAATGTAAATTTAACCAGCACATTTGGAGGTGCACACTGCCTGGGAGAGGAACGCACTCCACCAAAATAATAAAAGAGGACTCCCAGCAGTCGTGTCTTCATGCAGGTAAACTTGATTTTATTCCATATAAGGATGGTCCCATAACCAGGACGCGTTTCGCCGACTTGCCTTTATCAACATGTACCTGTTGATAAAGGCAAGTCGCCGAAACGCGTCCTGGTTATGGGACCATCCTTATATATGGAATAAAATCAAGTTTACCTGCATGAAGACACGACTGCTGGGAGTCCTCTTTTTTTATTTAAAAGTACTGCAGGCCTGACTTTTTAGTCTGGCGAACTTTGCCGTGCACAGACGTGCTGCGCCGTAGCTCCGCCCCGCCTCATTATAGTCAATGGGGACAGAGCGGCAGCACGGCCGTGCATGGGTACTTGCGGCATGGTGGATCCGGCAGACTGTTCACCCGCCGGAACAGGCTGCCGGATAGCTGTGCCGCAAGTGTGAAAGTACCCTAAAATTGGTAAATTGTTTGGGTCAGGTAGCACATGTCTACTCCTAATCATGCAAAAATCACACATTGTGCAAAAAGTTAGAAAAGTAAAAAACTTTTATAGTACATATTTCTGGAATGTTGCGCTCCGTGTTAAATACATCTGTATATTAACCGTATCATTTGTTGAAATGTTAGTTCGAATCAACTTTGCAATAGCAATTTATGTTGGGGCAAAGGAGCTAATTATTTCATACCAAGCTGGTAAATGTATTCCTTTAAGCAACGCACAATTGCAGCAATCTTCATATAAAGCACATGTAACGCTCTTCATTCACGAATTTTCCGCATTTCATTATCATGCACCTTTCTACTACGCTACAAAGAATGAATTATCTCAAAACTGACAGGTTCTCCGTAGGACGATAGTGGAAAATAACAAATGTGTTTTTATAAGATAATAAAGAAGGAACAAACATCCCATTCCTTAAACTATTATGTGGTTATACAATTGACAATCGTGTGGTTTGACTTTGAATTGTGAGGAGGAAGGCGTTGAGCTAGCAGTACTCCTCTTCCTCGCCTATCACTCATGTGGACATTTTGAGTGGCAGAGACAGAATTTTTTTTTACATATTAAGATTAATGTGCATTTAGCCTGAGGGTTCCCTGTCCGGTAGGTGAATTGAGTATTTATACCTTGCAGCCTGTCAATTTAAAGTAGCTGTGTAGACATTGCTGGGAGCAGCCTTTCTGGCTTGACGCGGTGGCAGATGGAGGAGCTAGGCTATGCCATGCTGTCTACTTCTGTCCATCCCGAAAGATGTGGAAGGTGGGGGACCACAACTTGGGAAATGTGTTGAAAAGAAATTAAATGAAGACCAAGCTATCTCGTCTTGGACAAAAGCCAGTTTTATTAAGTACTGAATATATGCTCCTCAGCATTAAAATTGCATCACCAAGAAGAAGGAGTGAAGTACCCAGGAAGAAGGTACTTGCACATTTTTCTTGATCTGATGTTATTTAATCAGGTTTTGCTTTGTATTATGCTTTGTAAGTATAACCGAAAGTTGTCTGTATGTGCCACTGTTTAGTTAATTATGCTGTGACTCAGCAGAGAGAATTCGCTTTCCCGTCTGGGGGAGTAGCTTTCTAGCCAGGATTGCAACAGCCACTTCAGTTTTGCTCTGCTTGCTGTTTTGGGTAGATGTTAGTCCAGCTTCAGGAGAAACATCATTCTTGTTGAGAGAACAATCCCTGAGGGAAAGCTGGAGAAGACATTTATAGACTGTCCAGGATCTCAAGGTCATGTATGTTAGCAAAGTTTTCGCTGTTTATGGCTATAGATTTTGCTGCTTGCGGAAGTATTAACTGGTAATGACACCTTTCACACTTATTGTATATAATGGGTTGGCCAACTGTTTGTAGGAGTTGCACCCCACCTTGGAACTGCAAAAAAAAACTACTTTTTTTGAGTGTTTGGCATGCCTGCAATCATCTTGGAAAGGCTGCAAAGTTTTTAGAAGGACCTCAGGGACTACTACTTCTATGTCACACCAATCCTACTTGTGGGATTATGGTGTGGGCTGGCATGATATACAGTAGTACTGTGAGCAGCCTGTGTGGCCTAGATGTACTACCATGTCTTGCAGCTTCTCCGTACTTGTCTTCCATCAAGCACATCTAGGACATCATTGGCGGCAATTGCAAAGGGAGCTGCCAGCAGTGGATCTTAATGATTTGCGTGCCCAAATGCATTTAGGGTGGCAGAGCATTCCTCAGACAACCATTAATAACCACATTGATAGCATGCCAAGGCGTGTAAGTGTGTGTATTTCTGCACATAGTGTTTATAAACGATACTGAATACATTGAGATGTTTTACATATTTTGTTTCCATTTTTTATCATTTGTATATCATTAACATGTTTATCCATCCTGTGATTTCCATAATTCCACAACTTTTCTTTCTTTAGTGTTAAGGTTTTTATTGTTGGGAAGTGTAGATGTATTTAGGTTTCATAAAGTATCCTCTAGATCAGGGATCAGCAACCTCCGTCACTCCAGATGTTCTGAAACTACAACTCCCCGACTCCTACTTTCACTTCTGTGGGAGTTACTAAAACAGCCAAATAGGTTTGCATGCCGGGAGTTGTAGTTTCACAGCAGCTGGAGTGCCGAAGGTTGCTGATCCCTGCTCTAGAATGTAGGTACAGAGCTTGTGGTTCACCATAAGTCCCACCTCTGGGACCCCCCCTTTCTCCAGAATAGGCCTACAGAAATAAAAGACAGCTCTCCATTCATCGCTATGGGAGTTCCGAAAATAGCGAGCATGCTCGACTGTTTACAAAAGTTCCATAGCGATGAATGGAGAGCATACCCATTTCACTGCTATGGGAATGCCGGAAATAGCAAAGTTGATCCTCGGCTGTTATCAGAACTCTGTTCACTTCGGACGCCCCATTCTGGAGGTGGGACCCGCACCTATCTGACATTGATGGCATATTCTAGTGATATCTCATCAATGTTTGATAAGGTAAGGAAACTCAGGTGACACTTCAGAAGTAAGTTAGATGTTCTAAAATGTCATCATTTGGTGATTGTGAGTTTTGATCACTGTGACCTTCACTACTTTCTAGAATGAAGGAACCTCAGCATTCTGTGGAGCAATGCAACGCTCATCCAAGAACTGTGCAGGTACTATAAAGTATCCTCATCTACCACCACTATCAGCGACTGATGGCATATCATAGCTTTGGACAATCCCTGCTTGTTAGAAGGGTCCCTCAGCAATAACCAGACCAAAAAGAGTCCCCCCCAGGGTTCCCTTTCCATGCAGCCCTGCCATGAGAGAAATAACCATGTCAATGAAATATTCATGTCAATTTGTGTAAGGCTACTTTCATATCTGCGTTTTCCTTTCCAGTTTTGAGATCGAGCAGAGGATCTCAGAACCTGAGGAAAATGCTTTAGTTTTGTCCCCATTCATTGTCAATGGGAACAAAGATGAAGAGACCGGAACGGCGTGCACCAGAATGCATTCCATTCTGGTTCGTTGCATTTCCATGCCTGACACAAAGCCACTGTAAGCGGCGTTTTTATGTGCGGCAAAGGAAACTGAACATGACACGAAAAAAAACGTATCCAGCACCCATTGATCCCGCATGTTCAAACAGTTGTATTATTCAAACAGATGTGTTTTCCTGTGGTTTTGAGATCCCATGCCAGATCTCAAAACCGGACAACAAAAATGCACGTGGTAGTAGCCTTAGGCTCCATTCACACGACCGTATGTTGTCAGCAAAAAAACTGATCCGTGTCCGCAAAAAAACGGATTACATTCTGTTATTTTGGTGATCCATAGACTTCAATAGGGCCATGTCCTGATTTTCACTGACAAGTATAGGACATGTTTCATTTTCTTTTGCTGAGCTGTGCAATGGAAGAAAAGTGAATGGGACAGCATCTAATCCTGAGCCTAAGCTGACAACATACGGTCGTGTGAATTAAGCCTTTTACTCAGGTCCTCCGGGGCAAGAGACTCTACCCCATACCTCTGCTTTCCCCTTGCCCTCCTTCTTAGACTACAGCCAATCCATGCCATAACAGTGCAATGTTTATGAGGTTGTACTTTGACCAGAGAAGGTCTTCTCTGTGAGATGTCTGCTGTTGTTGTGAAGTAGAGATCTTTTTGGTGGATTTCCAATACACTGTAGTGTCCTGGCTGACGGGTACATTTTTCTGAAGGATGCACTTATAGTGGTAGCAATTTATTGTGCAGAAAAAATGTAAAATGTCATCTGAAGGTTCAGCGTGAAATCTTCATCTATTGTGTAGGCAGGAAACGTTGTGAAGTGTGGAGAAGAAACCGATCGTTTTCACACCTGTTATGTATTTACTAGTTCCTTTTATAACTCTGTTGAAAAGAAAAATGTTCTTGCTTGAGATTAGCCCGAGGAATCATCTCCATATGGTTTAGTTCTTCTGTGTCTTACAACACTCCAAGCAAACAGGTCTGTAAATTGTTATCTCAACTAGACTTCCAGGCGTTTGACACTTCAGCTGAAAATGGGGCAAACCCGTCTATACCATGAGAGGATAGACTGTCATGAGATCAGCTCATATATATTCAAAATCAACAGATGGATCTCCAGGGCTCAGCTGCATCTCATGTTTTTATTATGCCAGGTTTTGGATGACCAAGACTCCATTGTACAGACTACCCTTTAGTACAGGGATCAGCAACCTTTGGCACTCCAGCTGCTGTGAAACTACAACTCCCAGCATGCATATTTACTCGGCTGTCCTTGTAACTCCCATAGAAGTGAAAGCAGGATTCTAGGAGTTGTGGTTTCTGAACAGTTGGAGTGCCAGAGGTTGCTGATCCCTGCTCTAGTAGGTAGAGCTAAGTTCACCTTTGAACAGTATCAGGCTGGCCCATCAGAGTACCAGAGGATCCTCCGGTGGTCCCAGGCTCTTATACGGGCCCTAAAGTACAGGAGAAAAATCCCATTGGAGTGTTATTTGGAGCCAATCATCTGCCACTAGTAGACTTTATTGATGATATAGGGGTTGGGCTTCAACAAAAATTTCCTCAAGTGGGCCCCAGGAACCTTGGTCCAACAATGCCTCTGAAGGATTATGGATATACATAAAAGTTAATAGAATTTATGTTTTCACTACATTTACGCTGAGGTTCTCCAAGACATAAAATCTAATTTGCATTCTTAAATAACTGGAATATTTCCCCTAAAGTCCTAGCACTGACTTTTTCAGTCAGGTTGTTAAAGATCATATTGCCTGTTATAGTACTGGGGTCCTGAATTGGAATCCCATGAGGGACGACATCAGTATGGAGTTTATATGTTCTCCCCAGGTTTGTGTGGTTTCCGCACACATACCAAAAGGTTGACATAGGCCCTAGTACAGATGTGTGTGATGGCTTCTAATATATTATACTATGAATATAGGGCCAGATTTATCATTAGCCTAAGTCACTTTTCTGGAGTTGAAAAGTCGCAAAAAATTGCGCAAAAAGCCAAATTGCGCAATTTTTTGTGACTTTTTGGAGACTTACGCCACTCACTCCAAAACCAAGTTTATGGGCGTTTTGTCGTATGTAAATCACTTGCAAGACAGATTTATTATTGCGACTTTTTAAATAGTCGCAAAAAAGTCGCAAAAAATTGCGCAAACTCACTCCACTCATGACCATGCTTATGTTTGACAAAATCACTTTTTTAAAATGGCGACTTTTCCAAAGACAAAGCCAAAATACAACTAGGAACCAGAAATACACCAGATTTATCAACCTCTGAAAGAGCCCATGATAAATTTGACTTGACTCAAATACACATACGCCTTCTTTGAAAGTGGAGTGAACTGCAAGAGTAATGATAAATCTGGCCCATAGTGTATAAGCAACAGGAATAACTATGAGAAAATGAAAAGGGGCTCTTCTGGCATACCAACTTATCACCCATCCACAGCATAGGTAAGTCTTTGATTGCTGGGGTCTGACTGCTTGGATCACAAGAAGAGAGGTCCTCAACATCCTTTTTGAATAGAGTGATGGTCACACATGCGCACGTGGCCCTCCATTCATTCTCAATTGGACTGCCAGAGATTGCCGAGTACAGTGGATTTTCAATTAAGGAGTCTAAAGAAGGCGGGTGACAACTCATGTGGATGACACTGTAAAAGAAACCGTTTAGGTTGTCAGTCAACTAGCTTTTCAGAAAATGGTAATAACTTTGGAAACATTAAAATGAAGTCTATGCCCAGAAAATTCACTGTTAAGCCAGGCACAATGTCTTGTAGGGCTAGCTCCGCTGAATGTAATGATATCTCTCAGTTAGTGATCTGTTCTGGAGAAAACATACTTTTGGTGCATATGAAAATGAGCAGTAAAGTGCAACCAGGACAGGCCCAAGCTAGTCTGAGCACCCTTGCTTGTCCTGCGATTTCTGCAGACCCTTCCTCTCTTTAATTGACAGAGCCGGGTTCCTGCATAGTCATCTCGTTTGGCCCTGTTAATCAAGAAGAAGAGCGAGGGGCTGGTAGAGGTAGCAGGAGGAGCTAGGTTGCACAGAGTGACTTGGGCCCGCCCTCTGTGCACTTAAATGCTCATTAGCATATGGATTAGAAGCTAATTTTCTCCAGAATGAAGCATCGGATCAGTAAGTAAAAGGTATGTTTACATTCAGCTGAGCTGGCCGTACAGGGCAATGTGAAGTCCCTAGTGTGAGAGTCCCTTTAATACTATGCTGCAGTTCTATGATGGAAATTATAGCTGGATTATTAGACTTCCTGAAATATCGGATGTATATAATTTGAGCAAAGCATAATGGAGTTCACTTCTTTTCAGTAAATAAAACTACCCATATTCCTTTTCCATACATCTGGAACATGTGATAAAGAGGTCACTCTCTGCCCTTGACTGCCCATTAGGTCTAATTTTATGCTCTCACCCTATTTGTCTACGTAGTCCATGTATGGAGATGTCACAGACCGAAGCAGAAATTAATTCTTCTTCCAAAGTGCTTGTAATTTTAAGGTGCTCTGAGGACATAGAAGCATTAGTAAAATGGAAGCTGAGATGGAGCAAGCAGGGAGGGCGGAGCGGCAGTCATTAGTGTTTCCCAGCTTTTGAAATGCTTCATTGAGAAGAGGCCTGAGGGAGACGCTGATGCCGGGACGTGATTGAAATATCTATAATCTTGTTTAATAACGCAAACCCTAATTTATCCAAGATCAGCCATGATAAACAGAGCCATATAAAGGATTATTACTCTATTTTTTATTATTTAACTATTAATTCTAATATTATCAACCATGTGTCCAAGGAACATGTTACGGCAGTCAGCGTGGAACCATTGTAGAAACCATCAGATTTGGTTTTGGGCTAATCCTTAGGGTGGTATTCTGGCATTCCCTTGGTATTCACCCTTTAACCCCTATATAGGGATCTGGACTTCGCTGCAGGGAAACCACCAGGCCGCAAAACCACCAGGCTACTACCTCCTGGAGTAGTCTCTGTGTGATTCACAGCAGACCCATGGGGTCAGAGACACCGGCGCAGGACACTGAGAGCTCAGGCAAAATTATGGTCAGGGACAGTCCAAGGGCAGGGTAGGTTGAGTGTCTGCAAAATGGGAATCAGTCCAAGGTCATGGCAGACAGTGTAAGATCAACACAGTGGTCAGGCGCAGGTCAGGTCAGGCAGTGAAGAGTCAGAGCACAGTTAACAGGCAGAGGTCGGTACATCGGCAGATGACAGGATACAGCACACCTAGCAGGAACTTAGAAAGCTAAGTAACATAACTGCTCAGGCACCCTCCATAGAGCCAGATCATTGGTGCCCCCCTTTAGCAGAGGAAGCTCAAAGACTCTGTGCCATCACACAGGTTGAAATTCCCTAAAGCTGGCCCATGTCAAAACAGTGTCCATGTCTTCTCTTCCTGGGTGCCAACAAATCTAATGACTTGAGCCCCTTCTGATACTGATTTACAGTATATCTTCATACCCAACAAGGCTGGTATTACAGGCTGCATGGGCGTAACCTCCAGGGTAGCAGGCATAGCTGCTGCTATAGGGCCCAACAACAAATCGGTTCCAAATTAACTGAGACTTAAGTTGTAATTAGTGGCAAAATGTGTACAAGGTGCCATGGAAAATTTAGTATGACCAAATTCTTAATTTTACTATGGAACCTCATGGTTACTTCAAATGTTTGCATTTTTCCTGCTGTGCAGAAAAATTTACCATCACTGGGTAGATTATCCCTGTACTGTGATCTCACTGTGTGTATTGTACCAATATTGTACACTATCCCTATACTGTGACTTCACTGTTCACATTATTCCACTATTATTACAAGTCTGTTAACCCGTAGAGGACCCTTGCTGTACATGTATGGCACTGGTGGATATGACTTAAGGACCAGCACCGTACATGTACGGCAGGCTGATCGGGTGGGTACAGCTGATCAGCTGCATGGACCTGGCAGTCACTTACAGCTGGGCACCTGCTGGATACGCCGGCAGAGAAGGCAGCCCAATGCCTTCCATAGGCATTGGGGCTTGCCTTCTACGGAAGCTTATGGGATCCAGCCCTTAGGCTGGGTCTCACAGGCAGGTTGTCAGCATAAAAGCTGACAGCCAATGCATTACAATACAGTTGTATTGTAATGGATTGCATAGGGGATCAGACCCCAGAAGTTGAAGTCCCAGAGTGGGACAAAAATAAAAAGTAAAAAAGTTAAAAAAACACATAAAATTGTAAAAAAAAAATAGAAATAGAATTCATTGCTTCTGTCCTGGCACCCCCTCTGAGAGACGGCACCCAGGGCAGAACGCCCCCCCCCCCTCCCCTCCCTGGGCACGCCACTGCATATGCACCCTAAAATAGTACCAATCAAACCACCATCTCATCCCGCAAAAAATTAGCCCCACAGTCGCCCCAAACAAAACAAAAAAAAAACTATGGCTTTCAGAATATGGAGACACTAAAAAATCATGTTTTTCAAAAATGCTTTATTATGTGAAACTGAAACAAACAACAAAAAATATTTGGTATTGTCGCATCCGTAACAACCTGCTCTATAAAAATAGCACATGATCTAACCTGTGATATGAACATTGTAATAAACCAAAAATAAAAATGGTGCCAAAACTGCTATTTTTGTTACATTGCCTCACAAAATGTGCAATATAAAGCAATAAAAAATCATATGTACCCTAAAATAGTACCAACAAAACTGCCCGCAGTTTCCAAAATGGGGTCACTTTTTTGGAGTTTCTACTCTAGGGGTGCATCAGAGGGTCTTCAATTGTGACATGGCAACTTAAAATTATCCCAGTGAAATCTTCCCTCCAAAAACTATATGGCGTTCCTTTCCTTCTGCGCCCTGCCGTGTGCCCGTACAGCAGTTTTCGACCACATATGGGATTTTTATGTAAACTACAGAATCAGGGTAAAAAATATTGAGTTTTGTTTTGCTGTTAACCCTTGCTTTGTTACTGGAAAAAATGATTAAAATGGAAAATCTGCCAAAAAAGTGAAATTCTGAAATTTCACCTACATTTTCCTTTAATTCTTGTAGAACACCTAAAGGGTTAACAAAGTTTGTAAAATCAGTTTTGAATATCTTGAGGGGTGTAGTTTTTAAAATGGGGTCATTTTGAGGTGGTTTCTATAATGTAAGCCACACAAAGTGACTTCAGACCTGAACTGGTCCTTAAAAAGTGGGTTTTGGAAATTTTATGAGAAATTCAAGATTTGCTTCTAAACTTCTAAGCCTTCTAACGTCCCCCAAAAATTAAATGGCTTTCACAAAATGATCCAAACATAAAGTAGACATATGGGATATGGTAAAGTAATAATTATTATATGAGGTATCACTATCTGTTTTAAAAGCAGAGAAATTGGAATTTGGAAAGTTGTGAATTTTTCCAATTTTTTGGTAAATTTGGTATTTTTTTTAAATAAAAATGAAAAATATTGACTGAAATTTACCACTATCATGAAGTACAATGCGCCATGAGAAAACAATCTCAGAATGGCTTGGATGAAGTGTTCAAAAGTTATTACCACATAAAGTGACATATGTCAAATTTCCCAAAAACGGCCTGGTCCTTAAGGTGAAAAATGGCAGGGTCCTGAAGGTGTTAGAGGACTACACCCCGCAGTGGGCATTGTAGAAGCACATTTTGGGACAATATGTAACCACCAGACTAGATTAGCCTGAAGCGTAGTGATATATAAAGAGTGCATCTGGATGTGGCATATGGAACTGTGTCTGCATTTATTAGTAAATGTATGTGGAAGCCACAGAAACTTTCAGTTGTTCAATTCAGTAGCTGCGCTCTGAATCCATTCTGTCTCCGCTTCTCCCTACCAAGGATCCCTGCCCTGCACCTAATCACAAACCCTAACACCACAGACACCTGCAGTGCCCAGTAGATCACTGCTAAAAGTTGAATTTGGTACTGAACGTCTAATGTATTGTGCCATGCACTGTGTAATTCCACAGGGCTAAATATGGGAAAGCAAATATGTAACATCTGGCAGCCTGCTGTTAGAGTTGCCAGGGTAATGTGCTAGTCACTCCCCTGTCTAGTTAGTTTTGTCTAGTTTAAAATGGAGTCTGGCTCTGGATATGTGTGACTCTACAGCATGTGAGCCTGGGAGAAGCTGATAGCAAGGAAAGAGAATTTTTCTCCAGGAAAAACACCATTCCTGTTGAGTGAGAAGCTGCCAGAGCAAAAGCAATTCTGCTAAAAGGATCCCTGAAATAGAGAGAAAAGACAAAAAGGATCACCATAGATTCTGCATGATAGCAAAGGTAACACACGTTTATGGTTTTGGACTTTACTGCTTGTGGAAAAGGTTAATTGTCTCCCGCACCCATCACGCTTTTACAACAATTGGCTACCAGCAGGAGGATCTACAACCCACTGTGGGAACTGTAGTGCATTTTGTGAATGTGCACCTCTTTGGTTGACTTGGGAAGTTGTCTGAATTTAAGTGAGCGAAATATTGTGTATGTATTTTGACAAGACTGGCCTTATCTTCACAAGTGTTATTTGCCAAGAATACCTCAGGAAAGCTGGTTGGATTCGTTACCTTACTCTGGCCTACTTATCACCTTGTACCTGCACTGTGGTCACCAATGCATTGCCTACATCACCAAGGAGACCTGGCCTGCACCCATCTACCTAACATCTACCTAACATCGAAGGAACTCTACCCAACACCAGGCAGGAGCCTCAATACTAGGGTGTTCCCTTAGGGAAGAAAGGGTGCGCCCTCCATTCACTGCACAGCCCCAGGGAGAAAAAACAGCCACCGTGAATCACTACAACTTCAATCACTGCCACAACTACCACTCTGATTCTCGTCTCCATTTCCACAAGGACTGAGTGTACAACCCACCTTACATCAGGCAGGAGACTCCTATTGCTAGGGTGTGCCCAGGCGGAAATGCTGTTCCCCTTTTCACTGTGCATGCGGCTCTAAGGGAGCGCCTGAGCAGGATTCCGGCCACCTTCTGGACTACCACTTCCATTCTTGCCTTGGACCAGCCCTTCCCAGCAGAGGCCTGATGTTGCACATATAGTAGTTTTGTCTGTTAGAATTATATAGACATATAGGCATAGCTAAAAGGGGTGCTGATCTTTGGTGCCACATACGAAGGCACCATTATTATAACTGGTACATGGTAGGTGGAGGGACCTGTTACCGATTTTGCATAGTTCATGATTGCTTTCTTTTTGTAGACCACACATACGCTCCTACACATACCATCATCTTGACCCTATAAGACAAAAGCAAAGCTAAGTATGTAACAACACAAAACAGGACTTTACACTGCAGTTTGTAGAATCCTACATGACCTCCAAAGTCCGTTATGGGAGGAGATCACACATGCTGGGACCTTCATGCTTGATTTATACTTCACTGATTTTTGAGCACAAGTTCCATTGCTATATAAGATGACACATAAATTAAGTGAATGAATTATCAATGCAGGATTAAACATAAAATCATAGCTTAGCGGACAATAATGACAACATTTTTTAGGCATGACTGGTTTGAAGAGCACACTTTCTGGTAACCAGTTGCCCAGAGAAAAGCATTTTGGGAAGACCCACTATGGCATGTGTGACCCTGCACTGGGCAAGGGCTCCCTCCATTCACGGTGTAATTATAGGTAGAGCAGAGGGTGCACTTGAGCCAGGGCTCAGGAGCCTTAGGGGAACCATAAGGTCTTTGATCTCCATCTGAGGAGACCTACTCTTTAAATGAAGCATTATAATTGGGGGACCCTGTTCCAGATTTTGCATTGGGGTCCATCAATTGATGCCCCTGCTCAGAAAATAGCTATGAAGCTTAGCCATCTCGCCCCCTAGTCTACCTCTACAAGGAGGTTTTCTCTGCAATAAGGCCACTGAGCCACATGGGAGAAAGATTCAATTGGCAAGGGCTCATAGGACATGTAGCTGGTTTTAATAGGATGTAATTGATTCCCTTTAAAGGGGTTGTCTGGATTAGAAAACCTATGTTCAAGTTCCCTATTACTATACTCTAAGTTAATAGTTGGAGCCCCTATATAGGGATCTTATCTATTAGAGCACAGAGAAGCTACAAAGGTCATCTCTTAGTCTGGAGGACCCAGAACATTCAAGCATTACATGGAAATCCATTGGTTTCATTAAGAGGTAGTGGTGGTGGCGCAAAAAAACTAAACTCTTGTTGTTGTCCCATTACAACACCTTTGGATAGGCGAAAAGTTTCTGATCAAAAAGGGTCCAACTGCTGGGGCTCCCAACGGTCCTGGGAACATGAACCATCTTCCCTCATTTGAATAGAGCAGCAGATACGCATACATGTTCGACATACTGTTCACCCCTATAGTACCGCCAGAGAGGGTAGGGTACAAGTGTTCGTAGTGTAGAGTACAAGTGCTCTGCTACCTCCGGTAGCCCCATAAAGTTGAAAGGATAGGCAGTGCTTTTTTGTGTCGCACGCTGTATTCAAACAGGGGCCCTCCCCTCGTGATTGGCATGGGCCATTCTGGTCTGACCCTCACTGATCATCAGACAGTTATCCTCTATTCTGTGGATAAGGAATATGTCATTGTAACGGGACAACTCCTTTAATTATGGGTTTTAGCGGTTTGCTGTGTTGACCAAACTGGTAACCAAAATATCTTCAGATATAAGAGTCCTGTGGTCAATTGCAGATCAGTGATAGGTCTGCCCGTTCCAATCTGCAAGTTGATTGGTAGCAGCCATAGCCTGACGGGGTTTGTCAAACTCCGACTCATGAAGGTAATTTTTTCCAATAGCTCCAATAATTGTCTTTTTTTTGGAGATGCTTGTTATCACCAGATACCTGTGGGATATCAGGAAATGTCATGTTGTGCTATGTTACGCTATGTTATATATTGTATTGTCACATACACCAGCGATGATAAGGTATGGTTGACAGGGACAGGGTTAACCACCCTGTTCCTCCCCTCTTGGTAGGAATGGGCTGGTCTTTCTTTCTGCCAGGAAAGGGAGTTCTAGCTTAGACAGTGTGGAGTAAGAAGCACACTCAATTGCTCTTACTCCAAGGGTCTTAGGGACCAAATAAACAACTCATCTGTGAGACCCCTATTCCAGAGAGACTGCAAGAACACCAGAAAATCTCAAAAGCAACATCCAGACCTTTACAGACCTTGCTGCAGGTGAGGGACTACGGTTCAGACACCCATTAAGTTCTAGCTTACAGCTGTTAGCCAGATGTTCAAAAGAGAGTTTTAGGTGCCCTTAATTGCTGCTTCTCCAGCCAGCATACCTCATCATCAAGGGATAGAAAGGGATACCAACTACTGCTGGATGTACTACAACTTTTCTTTTGCACTAAGAAAAGAGTATACTTTTACTTCCGGTCTGATTCCTCAAACCACCTTTGCACTTCGCCAATCCACAGGGACCAACAGTCTGAGGGGGTACACTGTAGCACAACACCAAATCAGGGCCACTACCACTCCCATCCTGCACCAGCTCCTCGGGGGCTCACTGCAAAATCCCTTTAACTGCAATTACTATAACCAAATGCTTTTTACAATGTATTATTAGACTTCAGAAATTTTAGATTTCTTCATATGGATTTAATTCAGACATCTTTTTCATAGCTCAGGTTCTGCTTGTGGCCACCCTTAGGGTAGTACAGGTTGTAAGGCTGCCATCACCTTACCCATCGGCTGCTGCCTGGGAGATAACTGGGAAAGTATTTGCTAACGAAAAAAGAGGGCCCGATATAAGAACAGTGGCAATAGTCAATAACTTAGATTCCAACATGGTGTCCTTAAAGGGAGTGTAATCAGTATATTCACTGATAAACCAGATGCAATGCCTTGTAGGGCTAGCTCAGCTGAATGTAATGATTAATTTCACTTAGTGATCCGTTATTTCATTCTGGAGAAAAAGTACATTTAATCCATACACAAATGCGCAGTTAAGTGCACTGGGGGTGGGCCCAAGTCACTTTGGGAGGGAGGAAGGAGGTGGCAGCGGAAGCAGGAGGAGCAAGGGTGCCCAAAGTGACTTGGGCCCGCCTTTGGTGCACTTAAAAGGGTTGTGTCACCACATTGGTGGCATATCGCTAGAATATGAGGTGGGACGCGCAACTATCTCTAGAACTGAGGACCCAAAGTGAATAAAAAGGCTGTGTCCTCGCCAGGGGCGTAGCTAACGGCTCATGGGCCCTGGTTCAAGAGTTCAGCTTGGGCCCCCCTTCCCTCAGTGCTTTGTGTGTCTTCTTATGTGGCACAAGTGTCTTTGGGCCCCCTCAGGCTCCTGGGCCCGGTAGCGACTGCTACCTCTGCACCCCCTATAGCTACGACCATGCACCTCGCCATTCACTTTTATGGGAGTTCTGAAAATAGCCAAGCACGCTTGCATAGCAATGAATGGAAAGCACACTGCGCAAGCACACCCATTGATCCTCACACTTCTGTTGGACTGCCGGAAATAGTCGAGAAAGCTCTTGGCTATTTTCAGTACTCCCATAGAAATGAATGGAGGGTGGCCTAGCATGCGCGGTGAATGGAGGGCTGGTCCAAGCCAATCTGTGTACCTTTGCTGCTCCTCACTCCTCTGCCAGCCCCTCCCTCTTCTTCTATCTGACATTGGTGGCATATCCTAACGATAAGTGAGACAACCTCAAAAGATAGAAATCATTAAAGCAATGACCGAGGAAATTAAAAAAAAAAATCTTCCAGACAAACAGGGACGAGATACAAAGTCGGAGCAGATGGAGGTGAAATTGCTGTCACTTCCTAGAATTCTCTTCCCAACGTGCTCCTCTTGTGATATTGTATTTTCTCTCGGCCTCCTGTGCCCTTGCTGTCTTCCCTTCAATCTTTTTGCCTCTCTTCCCCGCTCTCCTGCGCGCTCATTAACTCTCCCTGTCACTGTTTCTCTTCCTGTTGTCCTGAAGCTGTCACCGTTACATGGCTTCTTCTAATAATTACACAACCAGAGAGCCCCCCATCATCCTCTTGTCCGCAGCGCGCCTTGTCCCGTGTCCCATCCCCCCACAAAAAAAATCCTCCCCGTTGCCTCCCAACTGTGTTTCGTTCCTTCAGCAAAGGCCCAGTTTCCATGGCAACGGCTGCTGTGTATCAATAAGACACAGTAAGCACGAGCAGCATTGATCGGGCTCTGATAGAGTCACCGGCTAATGGCAGAATGTGGTGGGGATGGAGGTGGGAGGGGGCAGCCTGTAACATCTGTGGAGACGCAAAGGATAACGACACCTTTTAGCCAAATATCGAGCAGTTGTAGTTTATATATCCATCATTATGACTACACATTACTACTAAAATGTCTAGGGCAGATTGAGGAAAACTGTCCTTTGTTGCCCATCGCAACTAATCAGCGCAACTTTAGTTTTTCAAGAGCAGACTAGTAACCAATCAGAGGTTAGCTTTCATTACTTAAACTGCTCTGGTGAAACGAAAGCTGAACTGTGATTGGTTGCTATGGGCAACTAAGATAGTTTTTCTTTTAGACAGCTAATCTCTTCTCCTGGGCAGACTTATGATACTGTGTGAAAGAAAAACTGTCGGTGTTGCCCATAGCGACCAATCACAGAGCAGCTTTTGTTTTTCAAGACCAGACTAGTAACCAATCAAAGGTTAGCTTTCATTCCTTAAACCAGTGTTTCCCAACCAGTGTGCCTCCAGCTGTTGCAAAACTACAACTCCCAGCATGCCCACACAGCCAAAGGCTGTCCGGGCATGCTGGGAGTTGTAGTTTTGCAACAGCTGGAGGCACGCTGGTTGGGAAACACTGCCTTAAACTGCTCTGATGAATTGAAAACTGAGCTGTGATTGGTTGCTATAGGCAAATAGGACAGTTTCTCCTTTAGACAGCTAATACATCTCTTCTCCTGGGCAGAGTTATGAAACTGTCTGAAAGAAAAAACGGTCTGTGTTGCCCATGGTGACCAATCACGGAGCAGCCTTCATTTTCAGGAGCAGACTAGTAACCAATCAGAGGTCGGCTTTCTTTCCTTAAACTGCTTTGGTGAAATGAAAGCTGGACTGGGATTGGTTGCAATGTTTCTCTTTTAGACAGTTAATAAATCTCCTCAATTGGGGCATATTTATGAAACCGTCTGAAAGAAAAATGGCCTTTGTTACCCACAGCAACCAATCAAAGCGCAACTTTCATTTTACCAGAGCAGTTTAAAGGATGTCGGCCAAGCCCTGATCGGTTACTATGGGCAACAAAGACAGTTTTTATATATGAGGCCCAAATTATTATATCTTATATACATCACAGATTTATATGAAAAGATAATTTTGACTGGACTTCCACTTTAAAGGGCGGAAGAAGAAAAGAAAACAGCGCCTCTCTTGTCGATGGGCTGTGTTTGGTATTGCAGTTTAGCCCCAATCACTTGAATGAAGATGAGCTGCAGTGCTAAACACGGCCCATAGACAGGGATGACGTTGTGCCAGACTCTTTTGGGTTGTCCCATCTGGGACATTTATGGCATCTCTATAGGATATGTCATAAATGTACAAAAGGTTAGTGTCCCACCTCTGGGACCTGCTCCTAACTCAAGAATAGGCCCTGCCTTTAATGAAGAGCAAGCCGCCATGAGTGACACCCTCTCCTTTCACTGCTGTAAGACGTCTGCAAATACCTGAGCAGGCGCACTCCGCTGTGTTAGTAAGTCCCATAGCGGTGAACCCTCCATTTATAACAATGGGACATCCAAAAATGGATGCTAGGTCACATTAGCATTGAACGGAGAAAGCCTTACATATGTGGCTTGCTCTCTATTCGCCAAGTTCTTGAGATAGGAGCCCCCACCTATAGGACATTTATGGCATATCCTATTGAGGTGCCACAAATATCCTGATGGGGTAACCTCTTTAAACATTGTACAATCTGTATGTCCAGCCGGTATCCAGACGGACAGATGTCTTTTTTGAGCATTACAAACTATTGGGGGTCATTAATCAAACTGGTTTAAAGTAGAACTGGCTTAGTTGCCCATAACAACCAATAAGATTCCACCTTTCATTTCCCAAAGGAGCTGTGAAAAATGAAAGGAGGAATCTGATTGGTTGCTATGGACAACTCAGCCAGTTCTACTTTACACCAGTTTGATAAATGACCAATGACAAAGCTAATCCCAATGACTCTGTATGTTTATTTTATTTTTTAGCAGTTTTCAGTCACAATTCTTACCTCTAGGTGTTTGTGCTACTATGAGAAAGAATCTAGTGGAAGCACAATGGATATACAGCATACAGTATGTGACGGCTCCTTTCTACATAATAGTCAAGGCCGGGGAGGGTCATTTCCAGGAGTGAAGTAGCCCCTGACAACCTTAAAGTGCTGAACATTATCTTAATTACCCCATGAACGCCCCCTGCTTCCCCGCTGTCCCCCCCAGCGCTGTATCCTGCAGTAAAGATGGCTGGAGATGATACATCTGTCACTTCATTGTAATGGATGAGTCATTGCAGGAAGAGCGTGTGTTGTGGCAGAATGCATATGTTGTTTGGTAATCTTCTGCTATGGTTTTCAAGCATTTATTCGTAATTTGTAAGGTTTGTTGGTTTCACAGTTATATATGTAAAGAAATAGAAGCAGCCCAGTAAAAAAATAACTATATACTGTGCATGTTCTTATAATAAAAACAGAAAAATGTGAGAGATGGATGGAGGGAAATGCATAGATAGATAGATAGATAGATAGATAGATAGATAGATAATGGATGGATAGATAATAGATGAACGAATGAATGGATAGATAAAAAATGAATGGATGGATAGATAGATAGATAGATAGATAGATAGATAGATAGATAGATAGATAATGGATGGATGGATAGATAATAGATGAACGAATGCATAGATAGATAGATAGATAGATAGATAGATAGACAGACAGGGGTGGACTGGGAACTTATAGTTGCCCTGGAAAATATACTAAAAGTGGCCCCGTTTTGTAGTTGGATCCAAATTGATGGAAGGCAGGGCCAGCTATACCATATTGAGGCACAAAATACCACCCCGACAGAGCCAAATGCCACAGTCCATCACAAAATACCGCCAGCAGAACAAAATACATCCCCAAAAACTTCCACTGGCAGGCCATGGAGAGGGCTCAGATGGCCCCCTGGGCATCGGCCCACCGGAAAGTTTCCCTGTAAGGTCTCTGGCCAATCCGCCCCTGTAGATAGATAGATAGATAGATAGATAATGGATGGATAGATAGATAGATAGATAGATAGATAGATAGATAGATATTGAGAGGATACACCAATCTTTACCATTGAAACCACTGACAGGTGAAGTGCGTAATAATGACTAATGACACTTACACCTATCATAGGTGAGCATATGTTAGGCAGCAGTCGGTTCTTGAAGTTGACATGTTGCTTTTGGAAGTCTCAGGATCTAACCAACTTTCACAAGGGTCAAATTAGGATGGCTAGACAGCTGGATCAGAGCATCTCCAAAAGATCACGTCTTGGTAAGGACAACTGGTGGCGCTGAGACAGGACCCGGCCTATTAATTCCTATGTGGGGTAAATGCTGGCTCAGCTGGTCGATCCCACAGAAGAACTACCGTACTGTGACTGTGACACAGATTGCTAAGAGGTCATCTAGGTGTCGGACACACAGGACATTGCAGCTTGCAGTGTATGAGGCTGCACAGCACCCGATTCCTGAGAGTGCCTTGTGACCCCTGTTCACTATATAGACCCTACAATGTGCACTGGAGCATCGGAACTGGACCATGGATTAATGGCAGAAGGTGGCCTGGACTGATGCCATGTCATCTTTTAGATCATGTGGACACAAGTATGTGTGTGCATTGCTTACCTGGTGAAGAATATATAGTATGGGAATAAGGCAGATGCCCTGGCAATGATCTGCTGGGAAACCGTGGGTCCTGGCATTTATATAGACACTCCTTTGTTACGTTGACACACACCACCTACCTAAACATTGTTGGAAATCAAGAACATGGTATTCTCTAATGGCAGTGGGAACAAAAAGACTGTGGTGCTCGGTGAAAAGCTGAAATCCTTTAGGCTTTTACCAGATGCAGATTTTAGTTCAGTCCTATTTGTGGTAGAATCGGTGGTCTAGATTCTCAACCCAAAGTATGTGTCCTCTAGGGATACTGGTCATTGTCAACCAGCTGTGATGTTCATTAGAGATGGCCCGAACTATTCGCCGGCGAACATAGCTTGTTTGCGTTCGCCTCATCGGGCGAACATATGCGATGTTCGGTCCGCCCCCTATACATCATCATTGAGCAAACTTTGACCCTGTACCTCACAGTCAGCAGACACATTCCAGCCAATCAGCAGCATACCCTCCCTCCCAGACCCTCCCATTTCCTGAACAGCATCCATTTTAGATTCATTCTGAAGCTGCAGTCTTAGTGAGAGGAGGGAGAGTGTAGTAGCTGCTGATTTAATAGGGAAATCGATAGCTAGGCTAGTGAATTCAGTGTCCACTCCAGTCCTGAAAGACTCATCTGATCTCTGCTGTAAGGACAGCGTCCTGATAGCACCCCAAAAAGCCCTTTTTAGGGCTGCAACATTAGTCTGCTTTTTTTTTTTTTCTCCATATATATATTGCAGTTGCCTGGGCTGCCTGTGTGTGAGGAGCTGCAGGCCCACAGACTGTAGTGTGCCCACTGCCACTGCTGCCTATCAATCATACCATGTGGCACAGGACTTTGCATCAAACAAAGGCATTCAATTTTTACCCTTTAAAGGGTTTCTGTCATCAAGTTTTGACATTATAAGCTGTCTGACATTAGCTATGTGCTAATGTCAGAGCAGCTTGATAATGTCTTTTTTTATAAAAATCTGATTTATATTTTGGCTGAAAAACGTACTTTTATAATATGTAAATTAGCCTCTAGGAGCAGGGGGGGCGTTGCCCTGCTCCTAGAGGCTCCGTGCGGCAACCTGCTGGCACGCCCCTTCTTACTTTGAGTGACAGTGCCGGGCAGCGATCCTCCACCACTGTCTCCTTCCGAAATCCTGCGCCGCCGCTCTGTATTCGGCGCAGGCGCGGTGAGCAGAGGATGCTGGTGCCTGCTGTCCTCAGCTCACCGCGCCTGCGCTGAATACCTCTGAGTACACCCGGAAGCAAGGACAGCGCGGATTTCAGAGGGATAGCTGAGACAGTGCCGGAGGATCGCTGCCCGGCACTGTCACTCAAAGAAAGAAGGGGCGTGCCAGCAGGTTGCCGCACGGAGCCTCTCGGAGCAGGGCAACGCCCCCCCCTGCTCCTAGAGTCTAATTTACATATTATAAAAGTACGTTTTTCAGCCAAAATATAAATCGGATTTTTATAAAAAAGACATTATCAAGCTGCTCTGACATTAGCACATAGCTAATGTCAGACAGCTTATAATGTCAAAACTTGATGACAGAAACCCTTTAATCTAAGGGTAGTTGCCTGCCAGTGTGTGTCAGGCTGACTTCCACAGACTGTAGTGTGCTCACTGCCAGTGCCCACCACCACTCCTACCGTGTGGCACAGGCATTTAACTTTTACACTTTAGTCTAATTTCAGTTGCTTGCCTGCTGCCAGTGTGTGTCAGGCCGACTTCCACAGACAGTAGTGTGCCCACTGCCAGTGCCCAGCACCACTCATATTGGGTGTGACAGTAAATTGCACGGTGCAGACGCAGTGACCGTGGATTAAAACAAAAGGGAGGGAGCCAGCGTTTTTTTAACCATCTCCCCATTCGAAAAATCTATTCAATAAATGGACCCCAGATTATGGACGTAACAGGGATTAAACTGATGAGAATAGTACTACAGAAAATACCACTCATATCGGGTGTGACAGTAAATTGCACGGCGCAGACGCAGTGGATTAAAACAAAGGGGAGGGAGCCAGCATTTTTTTAACCATCTCAATTGACATTTCGGGGACCCTTGGTGTTGTACGTGGCTGGGTGGAGGAAGAAACCTTCAATGACATCACCGGGACAGGGCTAGCTTGGTATCCAACCTTGTGCAAATGGGGAGTTTGCGGTTGTGCAAATGGACTGTTTGCGGTGCATTAGAATGGGAGTTTGGTCTGTCAATGTCTGTGAAGCGGGCGTAACCCTTATACTACCTGATCGATACAACATCATACCTGATCGTATACACACACTGGATGTTTTAAAGCACGTTATTCCAAACAATTTAGGAATGTTAGTTGATTTATGCCCTTTATGGATTAAAACCCGACTCTGCGTCAACTACGTAATTTTCCATGGGAGTTTTGCCATGGATCCCCCTCCGGCATGCCACAGTCCAGGTGTTAGTCCCCTTGAAACAACTTTTCCATCACTATTGTGGCCAGAAAGAGTCCCTTTGGTTTTTAAAATTCGCCTGTCTATTGAAGTCTATGGCGGTTCGCCCGGTTCGCCTGTTTGCGAACATTTGCGGAAGTTCGCGTTCGCTGTTCGCGAACTGAAAATTTTATGTTCGCGACATCACTAATGTTCATAGGCTCCGTGCTGTGTGCGGTCATAGACAAGGTTCAACCATTCTAGAGTACAGACTCTTAAAATCCAGGTAAGGTCCAGACAGTCTACATTTATGGCACTTCACACTAAAAAGTTTTGTCCTACTCTAAAAACTTAGTGGGTGCCATCTACCTGCCACTTCCACCAGATGCCCCTTCTGCTATTTGCAATGTTTCACCAAACTTTGGCAACTGCAACATTCATTTCTCGGCATGAAATAATATTCTCCTAATTAAATTACAGCAGAGATTTTCCGTGGAATGTTCTCTTCGTATTTTTTATACTCATTAGTGCTCTTCCGCTCAACCTTCACCCTTTTACTTTAAGGAAAAACAGACTTCGAAACAATGAAAATTAATTGGGTAATTGGTTTGCAATTATAGAAGTGCCAACTCAATGCCACATCAGTAGCGACTGAGCTTAATAAGAGTACTCTCCATTCACGAATTAAGTTCTTTCATTAATTGTTATAATCTGAACCAGAACTGAAAGAACTAAAGGGTGAATATTTAGAAAGTTATTTCTTCTCCATCTACCCGTTCAAATGCAAAATAGTATTTAATCCTTATGAACCCATCTTAGTTTGGCAATAATACCCATTGTTCTCTAATTTATTTCATTGTGTTGTAGAGGCTCATAACGAGGAGTAATTAAAGAAGGTACAGAAGTTGTAGTTTCACCCAGGCCCTAGAGTCTGAGGAGGGTCAAAAGTTCCCTCAAGCTCACATGATGAGAACAGTATATAAAAGCTACGTTATAGGCAGGGGGCGCAAAAGGTTCAAGTTACTATATTATCACAGACATACCCATGGAAGTATCATGAGGAAACTCGTAGAATCATAAGGGTACAACCAAACGGTCAGGTGTCTGCATTCAGTTTTGGAAGCCAAAATCAGAAGTGGATCATGAAAGAAGAGAAAGTATAAGGAACAGATATGACTTCTGCTCTTTTTTTTTGTTTAATTCACTCCTGGTTTTGGCTTTCAAAACTGATGAGGAAACCTAAACGTGTGGCCGTACCCTTAGGAGACCAGTCGAATTCCCTGGCCTGGTGACTGACTTAACATTTGGGCTTTAAAAGGTTCAAGTTACTATATTATCACAGACATACACATGGAAGTATATCAGTGTATCATGAGGAAACTCGTTGGACCATACGGGCATGACCAAAAGGTCAGGTTTCTGCATGCAGTTTTGGAAGCCAAAATCAGAAGTGGATCATGGAAGGAGAGAAAGTAAAAAGGACAGATATGACTTGTGCTCTTTTTTTTTCACTCCTGGTTTTGGCTTCAAAAACTGAACCTAAACGTGTGGCCATACCCTTAGGAGACTATTCGAATTCCCTATACATATGGAACTTGGAAGTACTGTATATCAGAGTACCCAGAGCAAACCCACTGAATCCCAGTAAGAACGTTTAAGCTTCCTGTATCTACAGCCTTGGTAAGATTTGGGCAGATATCTGGGTCTTCTGGGCTAATTGTGTTAAGTTCCTTACCAAATCTAAATGCACAACTCAACTCCAAACCATATAAAAATGTTAGAAACCAATAAGAATGAGGAAGACTGTCTTGGTCATCAACATTTCCGCAAAAGCCCTAGAAAAGTTTTTTTGATGTTTGTATTTTCGTTGTCTCACAGGTGAATGGAAAAGAACTTTCACGACTCTCCCAGGAGCAGACACTTGAAACGTTACGCGCCAGCAAAGATCCTCTACTGATTCAGGTGCTGAGACGCAGTCCCCGTATGAAGGGAGCGGCATTGACAGCTTCTTCCCATGACCTGCAGTTTGTGGACAATGGAACCCAAACAGATATCACCTTTGAGCACATCATGACAATGGGCAAAGCTCGACCTCCAAGCCCTGCCATGGTTGTTCTAGAACCGTATGTACTATCAGAGCTGTGAGTAGAGACTCTGCTACTAATGTGTGACAGGAACATTCACTGTTTGTCTACAGTAATGTAATGCATCGTTGTTACTCTGTCATCTGGTTTTTCTAGGGTCTGTTAGGGCTCCATAGAAAAGAGAGGAACAGGTCTACATCACTACTATGTTTCTGGGTGGAAAAATAACAATCACTTGGAGTTGCTGCCTATACCCTCATTTATAAGCCATAAACTTTTGGGTAACCTAGCATCAAGTGCTCAATTCCCCTACAGTGCCCCTGCAGGGGAATTGAGGAATTACAGAATTTTCATTTCCAGTTAATGGACAGACATGTTGGGTCCTCAAAAGGGAAATACATTGCAGCTATTCTGCATGAGGGAACTCAAACTTTTATAGACATTCAAAATTCCAATGGGCTCTTGAAAATTGATGAAGGTCCATACGTGTATGTGTTTAGAATTACCAATTTAAATATACCCAGAAAAAACAATCTAGCATCAGTCAGCCAACAATAGCTTAAATGTAATAAATCTCATGTTATGGTGGTGTGGTGTATTTGAATTTCACTGTACCAGGGCTTACCATCGATCTTTCTCCCTTTTACAGCCCACCAATTGGGAATGAGTTCTATGAGCAATCTGAGTTCATGGATGGAGTACAACCCGAGGGAGAGCGCACTGATGAGTTGGAGTATGAGGTGAGTTTTGTCAAGATGCCTAATATGCATTATAAATTTGGAAGAGCATGCAATTAAAAATGAATGCCTGTTCCATATAAGGCATAGATGGGCTGAATCGGCTAAAGGAAGAGGATGTCTTCACAAGAGGTTCTCCACTTTGCATAACAAAAGGGCATTATCATTAGGCTCCATTCACACATCCGCAAAATGGGTCTGCATCCGTTCCGCAATTTTGAGGAACGTGTGCGGACCCATTCATTTCCAATGGGGACGGAAAAGATGCGGACAGCACACTATGTGATGTCCGCATCCGCATTTCCGGATCCACACTTCCACATCCACACTTCCGTTTCCACAAAAAATAGAAAATGTCCTATACTTGTCCGCAATTGCGGACAAGATTAGGCAGTTTCTATTATAGTGCCGGAGATGTGCAGTCCGCAAATTGTGGAACGCACATTGCCGGTGTCCGTTTTTTGCGGATCCGCAAAACACATACGGACATGTGAATGGACCCTTACTATAATGGCCAATGAGCCATAGATAGATCTTAATAGTTAGTTTAGAACAGGTCAATATCTTCTTATGATTCTACTTTGGTATTGGTGCACCATCACCATTAAGCTCCAATATAATTCTGCTTAACCTACCCTATTCCTCCATTTGTTCTTATTGGTTTTGATGTTTTGCTTACCCGGCAGCCCAGACCCACTGTCCACTTTCCAGTGAGTCTGGCTGTTCGGTCTGGCCTGTCTCTCCACGCAGGCTGTGGCCTGCCTGCTGGCGAGGTGACTCCTTCTCTGCCCATATGACACTTGTGAGCACCCCCTTCCCATGACCCTGGCTCTTAAAAAGCCACAGCATGCACCCTTATCTTCACCTGGCTGGCAATCCTGTGGCATTGCAAGGATTGTCCGGTAATTTATATTGATGACCTATCCTCTGATCAATATATCAGATCGGCGGGGGTCCAACACCCGGGACCCCAGCCAATCAGCTGTTAGAAGAGGCCGGCACTCCAGGAGCGATGTGGTCTCTTTCAAGGCCATGCAACGTCACTCGGTCACATTGGCCTAGTTGCAGGTCAGACCCACTGAAGTGAATGGGGCCGAGCTCCAATACCAAGTACAGCTGCTGGACAATGTACAGCGCTATGCTCTGAAAGCTGCCAGGAGGCGGCTGCGCTCACCAGAGTTTCGGTGAGCACGGTGGCTCCCTGTAACAGCTGATCAGCGGGGTTGCCAGGACCCTAACCCCTGCCGATGTGATAATGATGACGTATCCTGAGCATAGGTCATCATTATATTTACCTGGATAACCCCTTTAAGACATCTTCACCTGTGGGAGGGTGCCTGGACAATAAGCTTTCTAGAATGCTGGTGTCAGCTTTGCTGTCTACCAATGTGCCAACTTCCTGCTCATTTACTGGTTTCTGTCCCATCACTGCCTGACCTGACCTCTGCCTGATAACTGTATTGATCCTACTCTGCCTGTATAGCACACCCTCCATAATATTTGGTGGGGTTCTTCAACTACTATAAACATCCGACTTTCTAGTGAACTTATCCTTATGTGTCAGCATCACTCCCAGCAACAATACCAAATAGCCGATTGTGCCTGAGGAAGCTACATCAGCACCAGACATTTCCTCCGCAGAGACTAAATTATGAAATGTCATCCATATATTATCCTGTACAGCTGGAATCCATCAGAAATTGATCTGTTCTTGAAGAGCAGCTCTCCGTTCTGACTCATGGAGTAGAACCCTCACTGAGGGTCTCCCTGTATGACGTCGATATACATTGCCTTCATGAGATAATCCCATTAATGGTCTATTTGTCTTTTATATGGAGTTGTTGTATTTTACTTCTCAACTCTGGTCGACTATGGTTTTTAGTTTTCTATTGACTGGACTTGATTTGACCATTCACTAGATATTTTAAAAAGCTGATCTTAGCCATATTCTGCTGACTGTCTTTAGCGTTAATGTTTTCGAGTTCTGAGATCCGTCATAGGGTCTCAATAATGGAAAAAAACGGTTCCGTTTTGTCCCCATTCATTGTCAATGGGGACAAAACACAACTGAACAGAACGGAGCGCTCCAAAATACATTCCGTTCCATTCTCATACCGGAGAGCAAACCGCAGCGTGCTGCGCTTTGTTTTCCGTCCTGAGATGCCGACACAATAGAAAACGGAGTTCATGATAGATCCGTCTTGGCTATGTTAAAGATAATACAACCGGATCCGTTCATAATGGATGCAGACGGTTGTAATATCAGTAACGTAAGCGTTTTTGTTGAGCCCTGCTGGATCCAGTAAAAACGCTAGTGTGAAATTAGCCTTACCTTTTTATGACATGAGAAAGCTTAACAGATGCTCACCGGAGGCAAATATCTATGGAAAAGACAATCTGTTGTGTTGGATTTTTTGGTCAGGTGCTGTCGTTGGCATTCTTGGAAAGTCATTCTTGACAAATCACTGATGTGCACCACAGGGCATGTTTACAGATGGGGTGGAATGAGTCTACGTACATCTTACTCACTTCATCAATAGAAGCCAAGATCACAAAGCAAGGCATTTAATCTGCCAGTTGTTGGTGGCAACCTTCAGGACCCACCGTGAATAACAAGTCGTTTAGAAAGTGTCCACCTAAGATCTCTAGGGTATAGATAGCTTTACAACTAAAGCAAATTATTAAGTGGCTGGTCTTTTTTTCCCTGTAGGAAGTAGAGCTGTGCAAGATAAACCATCAAGACAAGCTGGGCCTAACAGTTTGTTATCGCACTGATGATGAAGAAGACCTAGGGATATATGTTGGAGAGGTACGAGACTGAATCTTCCTCAAGCTGTATTACTTTTGCTCTTCCAACATTTATTCCATTGAGTTAATTCCTTTCATCTCAGCCTTTAAGTATTTACTTCCAAGCTCGCTAAGAGTTTCATCTCTCACCAGACTTTTATCTCTGCAGGTTGTGGGAGTTTGAAGAACAAATACATGATTTGTAGAAGCAGATGCAAACTGCTGTGATTCAGCTATAGAAACGGTGAGAGGACGTGCAGGATGATATATTTAATCTTGATGTTTTTTTCTTAAAGGTGAATCCAAATAGCATTGCCGCAAGAGATGGGAGGATAAGGGAAGGAGACAGAATCCTACAGGTAATAATAGACAATGACAACATACAATGTATATTATTACATGTTCTATTATAGCACTGATGTCACTCTGGATGCTACCATTTCATGTCCCATTTTGAGTTTTTCATGAGTCCACCAGCCATAGAATAGATATACATAAAATATTTAAAGAAAAATGTCTGCAAACTACAATGTCAGATTGCAATTTGGGATTATATGCCAAAATACTGTCATTATAGGTAGGGAACCCTGCAGTCCTGTACTCCACCTGCAGCACTGCCCCTACCTACTTGCATAATCTGTCCCAAATGACGGCCCACAACTAGGAGACGGTCCTTGACTTGACTAAGTGCAGGAGCCTACACCTAAATGGGTAAAAGAGTAGTCAGACAGAAAGAGGGCAAACCCAGACAGGCAAAACCAGGACAGGATCAGAATTCAAAAAGCTAAGACTAGTTTCACACTAGCACTTCTAGATCCGGCAGAGAACAGCCTCCTGAATCTTTCGGGCATTGCCGGAAGCTACCACATGGCCATCTGGCCCCATTCACTATAATGGGAAGTGGCAGAGATCCGGCCACAATCTGGCAAGTATGCCAAGAATCGGCCAGACGAAAATTACTAAGCGCATCAACTGCTGTCATCATCTTGGGGGACTTAAATGGGTTTCCCAGGACCCAGCAGGTTCCACAAAGCCACCTCGATATTGGACACGTGTAAAAGAAAGTTTATAATAAACGTACTGTCTCAAAGTAGCATGGATTCCTGTCCCAGGAACCTGGTCACGTCATTCTCCTTTTCTGAAAATCCAGATTGTGCTGACGTCATATCCTTTATCCTTTGCTGACCTGGCCCATGGATAGAACATCACTTTTGCTGTGGATGGGGCCAGAAGATAGACGGAGACCGGAAGGTAGACGAGCGGGAGAATCATTCAATAGGTCAAGCAGGCTATAGGGCATAAGTAAAAACTCATAAATCACTAAAAAAGGTGCACCACAATGATAAGCAACTAACAATGCTGGCTTATACCTCAAGCTGATGTTAAAAGCTGAGACTTTCCCCAACATATTCCAGTCAGGAACATATCAGAGCCCTTTTGCACCACCGTCAAGGTGTCTCAGTGTGGCAATGGGTCCTACCACTAGACCACCTATGGAGTGTGAACAAGGTCTGATAGGTGCTCAAATCCAACTCACAGCCAGGCTCCCACATGCCTCCATAGTAGGATCACTAATGCAATGTGAGGTAGAATAAAGCTGTGAGCCGAAATCCTCCATTAAATGCATTTTTCCTGGGGATAGCCGTTAGCAGCGGACCACATGCGGAGGAACTGCTCCCTCCGGTTAGAAACGTGCTAAAGTGTTTGGGCATTGCAGAACCTGATGGATCCAGAAACCCATTTTAACTGTAACATGGGGGGGGGGGTCTCATGTCTGTGGATATAAAATATGTCCTCATGTTAATGGTAGAGGTGTTAGATTTGCCAATCTTTGTAAATCTTCTAAAATCTTCTTATAAAGTTGCCACAATAAATGCATAAATCCCTGGAGATTAGCCAAATGGATGCTCTTTAATATGTGGCTAATATGTGTTGGTGATGCGTGGAAGGTAGATGAGTGGGGGAATGCTGTCTTCTCCAAATCCTTGCGGGGGCTCCAGTTGTTACTGCTGGCTGGAATGTATTGTTGTTACTTCAGTTAGTGGCGGTTTGGAGGGTTTGCACTTATGCAGTTCTGTGGTTCATTAAAACCACAGATTGCTGTCAGGTTATGGTAGGCACCAGTAGTTAGATTATATGGAAGCACCCGCCCATGAGCTGTAACTGAATGTAGCCATGTCATCTGAAGGGGCATGACTTATCCAAAAAAAAAGTAGTGGACCACAAAAGGGGATATTCCTAAGTGGAATAGGTGGAGTCTTAGGGAAGGGGCGTGCCCATGCCTGGAACAAAAACCCTTAAGACCCTCTCACAAATTAATTTCTAAATACTGGCAAGTATATTTAATTGTGCTTATAGACAAGATGGCTGCTCACATAATCATGTGCAAAAATAAAAATGTAATAAATCTTTAAAAAAAAATTAAAGAAAAAACAATATGTATCCTTATCTGGTTTCAATTAGTAAATAATGTACAGTATATAGAGAAGCCTTGACAAGTGTGGATTTACCAGATTTTCCTTCTGCTTCATAGATTAATGGCATGGACGTGCAAAACAGGGAAGAAGCAGTAGCGATTCTGACACAAGATGAGAGCACAAATGTCTCCTTGCTGGTTGCCCGTCCAGAAACAGAGGTAAGTCAGTTCCTTCAGCTTCCGATCAGTCCATATTTACGTACACATAGACATCAAATCAATACACGTCTTCTAATGATATCTGTGTACACAGTGCAGAAGACAAACAGAAACAAGACTTGGTGTAATCTTTTTCCAGAAATTAGAAGTCACTCCAGGTTTTGGTGACATTTATGAAAGCTCTTTTAGCTTGTTGGTTAACAGGAGCTGCAATCGTTTCTCTAAATTGTATTGAGTCATTCGAATCCCCTACGCAATAATGGGTCCTAGCAGAAGACAGACCTATTCAGTTCTGATTTTTGAGACAATTTTGTATAGATCTTTTACCCATTCCTATGACATAGGGATTTTCCATTTTTGATTTTCACTTCCCGGAGCCATAATTTATTTATTGTTCTGTTCACATAGTTGAACGAGGACTTGTTTTCATGGGACAAGCTGTACTTTCTACTTAATATTTCATACAATGTAGAGGGAAGCTGAAAAATAATCCAAATGGGGTGGAATTGGGGAAAAAATGCATTTCTACCACAGTATGAGGGTTTTTATTTTTTTATGACATTCCCTATGTAGCAAAACTGACCTGTACCTTTTGTTCTCTGGATCAGTATGATTACAACAATATTACATTTGGATAGTTTTTTTCATGTCTTAATATGTAAAATAAAAACTTTGGAAAAAAATATTTTTTTATTTTCATCACCATATTCTGATCCCCATAACGTTTTTATTTTTATGTCTACGGAACTGTGTGAGGGTCCCTTTTTCTTTGCACGGCGATCTGTGGTTTTCAATTATACCATATTTGGGGTGTGTATAACTTTTTGATCACTTTTTATTTGATGTTTGGGGAGGAGGTGAAGGAATGAAAAATCTGCAAATAGGCATTCACCGTACAGGATGAATATGTTTATGTTTTTATAGTTCGGGCATTTTCAAACACAGTGGTACATATGATCCTTTCATTATGGGAAGGGGGGGGGGTGATTTTAAATTTATATTGCTTAAAACTTTTTTTTAAAACTCTTTTTACATACCCCCCCCCCCTTCCCCAGGGGACCATAATGTGCAATCAACCGTTTTGAAGCCGGAGCCAGATTGATCAAAACCGGTGCAAAGGAATCCAATAGTTTCCTTAGTTGCAACCAATCAGTTTGCACCTTTAATTTTTTAAAAGAGCTCTAAAAATAAAAGGTAGAATCTGAATGTTTGCTATGGGCAACTAAACCAGTTTTCCTTTGCATCAATTTTGATAAATCTCCCCCTATTTCTTATGGGATGACTCAAACTAACCTATTAGATCTTACCATTGATGTTCCTGTCCATACAATGACAACCACAAAATATTATAATGCAACTAAAAATGGGTGTCTTCATGTTCTGTAAATATAGAGGATGGACCTTCAGGCTTCTTTGGTCTGGTGAGCTCATTGAACCCTGGTCATACTATCATAGTAGCACTACACCATATTTATGGACAAGCAGTGCCATAGACATTCCTTGAGCTCATTGGCTCCATCTAGAATGACTACATTATTATAAAATGCCATTGCCCCCTCATAGCATCACTTGCAATGGTAGTCTCTGCAAGCCCATTGCTATATCACACGATATATTGGTTATTAAATTCCACATGAAAACGACTTTACATTGTTCTCCTCTGGTTCCTCTAGATGGGCAGACGATGGAAGGATAGTGACAGAGAGGACTTCTTGGATGATTTGGTATCTGAAAATGAAGAGGAACTTCAAGCAGAGAGACTGAACTCCCCACCTCAGCAGCAGGTACCAGCTGTAACTAGCCGATAGATTATGAGGAAAAATAGAACTAGGATTTTGTGAAAAAGCACTTTAATTACCTAGCTGGAGTCATGAGGTGGAGATGCTCTGGAGAACAGTCAAGCTGGCTATGCCCTGAAGCTGCTTAGTTTGCCTTCACTGATGTCTCTGAGGACAGGGTATATCATCAGAAGCCTATATGAAATCGTACTTGTGCACAATTGTCTTCTTGTTCCAGCGCATGTGCAACAAGAAGACAATTGTGCACAGCACATGCATGGAATCTTGGACAAGCTTGTGATTATGTCCTCTAATCAAGCCAAATTCGGTGGGATTAGGGCATGGCCAGCTTGACTCTTCTCCCGAGCGTCTCCACCTCCATGACTCCTGCAAAGTAAGTATATATGGCGCTTGCTGAGAATGTAGTGCTAATCAAACAGCTCGTGGTGGTAGTATGAAGAAGAAACACCATCTGACTGCCTCAGTTTAATCACAGGAGTGCCATAGTTGGTTAACTTCGGTGAGTGCCATGCTCCTGTTTGCGAGCCTCCAGATTATTTTACAGGGCTGCATAAATATTATATAGTTGTTTCTTTGGCCATGTTCTATAATGTGTTTTCTTTTCATTCTAGGTTGTGAATGAAGACGTTGAAGGCAGCCCTAAGTCTCCTCGACCTTTCCCTCATCCAGCAGGTTTAAGCCGTAGTCAGGAACTGGATAGTGGAGTAGGAAGGACAGATGAAAGCACTCGTAATGATGAGAGTTCTGAACACGATATTTTGGGTGATGACCAAACAAGCAGTGCAAATACACCAGGCAGTCAACGTCGCCTCCGCTTCTTACGTGGGGACTCACAACATCCCCTTCAATGTCGTGAATTTCACCATAGCTTGGACTCGTTGCTTGCAGCTGATGGATCAGCACCTTACAATGAGGTTCTTCCACCAGGTGCTGGCTTAACTGATGAGGAGTATGAAAGATACCGAGAACTGCTGGAAATTACTTGCCACATGGAGAATGGAAACGGGCCTGCTTTTCTCTATGCTTCACGACAGGGTGGTCTAGATGTGAATCGCAATGAAAGTGTTTTACGTGAGATGGCAGTACTGGAAGAGGAACTGCGGCATCTGGAGTTCAAGTTCCGTAATGTCCTAAGAGCACAAAAGATGCAACAGTTGCGAGAACGGTGCATGAAAGCCTGGCTTTTGGAAGAGGAGGACAGTCTTTATGAGTTTGTGGGTGGGGGCGGTGGGAATAATGATGGTTCCACAAAGCTTCCAGATATCACAGAACTCCCAGAAAGGTCAGATAAGGACAGTACCAGTGCATATAACACTGGTGAGAGTTGCCGGAGCACTCCACTAATGATGGATCCACCATTACCATTAGACAGTTCTATGAGAAGAATTAATGATCCTTCTGGTGCATTTTGCCAAGCAGCAGAAGGAATTTCCTCAAATGCTAACATGAACAGAGGACATGGCAAGAATGTGCCTCCTTACCCTGGCAGTCCAGAGCCTGTACCATCGAAATTTCGGTCTTTGTGTCGGGAAGGGCGGCATACAACAGAAGAAAGGTTAAGAAGAGCAACAAAACAAGGGAATGAATTAGATCGGGGAAGTCGTGAAAATAGCCCATACCTCAGCAGGCGCCAACGCTCGCAAAGTGGAGACCGTTACCGAAGCTGCCTCCAGTTGGCCCAACAAAGAAGTCTTGATGAACTAGATGTAGACCCCACATGTGGAAAAGCTATGGGGGTTCCACAAGGCAGCCACTCCCAAGTAGAGCCAAGAATGGAATGGAAAGTCAAAGTAAGGAGCGATGGTACCCGCTACGTGGCCAAACGTCCTGTCAGGGATCGCCTCTTGAAAGCAAGAGCCATGAAAATCAAAGAGGAACGCAGTGGGATGACCACTGATGATGATGCAGTGAGTGAGATGAAGATGGGACGTTATTGGAGTAAGGAAGACAGAAAAAGACATCTCATGCGAGCTCGGGAGCAAAGGAAGAGAAGGGAATTCATGATGCAGAGCAGGTTAGACTGCCTGAGAGAACAACAACAACAGCAGGGTGCAGACGGCAAAGGTGAGATGAGTATCATTGCCCTCAGCCACCGCAAGACTATGAAGAAGCGTAACAAGAAGATCTTGGATAACTGGATCACCATTCAAGAGATGTTGGCTCATGGGACACGCTCTGCTGATGGAAAACGGGTTTACAATCCCTTGCTCTCTGTTACCACAGTCTGAGGAGTATCTAAAAATGCCAAGCAATCCTTGCCAAATCAGAACTTCTCTAGCTTCTGTCTGTGCCACACCAACCATTTTAGATGCCCTTCTTTCAATCAAGACTCTCCCGCTTTCTACGTTGTCCATTCCGTTACATTTTTTTTAGGCCTTTTTTTCTTTTCTTTCCTCAGTCTCTGAGGATATCTAAGAGGTACTTAAAACACAGGGTTAACTTTTAAACCAGCTCTTGCTTGTAGATCTCACAGCTTCAAAGACATTTTCAAAGTTCTCGATTCTAGACTGGTGCAGTTGTGGGGAAATACTAAAGCAAATAGGTGGATGTGACAATCCATCTTCAAACTTTCCAGATGAAATGATAATGGAGCACAATTTTCTAAAAACGAATAGGTGAATGAATACCATTTGCCAAGGGTATTTCTTTCTAAAGGTGTGGTCCTTCCACCAGGCTTTGTTGAAAAATATGGTTACGGTCCAGACTGGTTAAATATGAAAAAGAAAACTAAACAATGCCACCTGGTGGTTAAAGAGCACAGAGCAATTGCAAAAACATGCACCTGATGAAGGAAAACATAGCACAGGGATGGAGGTAGTTATGAGATTTGGATTGGATAAAGAATCTGCCTTTTATCTTGTGGACACAACTGCACATTACGAGGCATTGTGCAGGCTCATGTCTTAGAGAATTTAACTTGTCTTGTTTCCGATGTGATTGTGATCTTGGATCTTATTTAAAACTGTTCTGTTTCCACGATTCTGTTTGACATTGAATGTGTGAGCCTAAGAGAGAGGAAAGTGGTTGCGTCTGGTACGCTAGGTGCATGATACGGAGGTAATTTTTGCTGGGAGTAGAATATCTTTTTTTGTCCATTTTTAAATAGTTGGAGATGCCTCGGTGACTGTCGAAGACACAATAAATGTGGTTCTTAATTTTAATGCCTTCAGCTTGTGTCCTCTGGGTCACTCGATTTGAAAGCATACATGAAAAAAAACTCAAGGGGCTCGTCCCTGGATCTGGATAGCTTTAAAGCACTGTTGATTAAATGAGACCTTGGTGCAGGTTGCTTTAGACAGGAAAAGCCTTTAAGCCTATTATGAGAGCATTAATGTTCACAAAAGGGTTGTCAGGCCAAAATGTCTGCTGCCTTGAACATCACAATGTAAAAAAAAAAAACTAAAATGCATCCAAAAGTAGCTCAAGAGTAACTAAAAGCCGTTAGCACTGTGAAAGAAGGGCAACCTAGAAAGTGGAAGCGAGGCCTGTTAGTGGGAGTGCTGAATAGGAAGCAATCACAATATGGCCGATTCGACATGAACCTCTGACAGAAGAGGTTTTATACCTACACCTTCTTCTCTAACAGGATTTAAGCAGTCCATCTAATGTAACCTATTGTTTGCATGGCAAAACTCACACTAATTTCTACTCAAGAACATCATACTCTAATGAAAGGGGTTTATGGGATTAGAAGAACACGACTGCCTTGATCCAGAAAGAACCCCACATCTGTCCATTGGTTGTGTCTGGTATTTTGGCTCATTTACAACACCTTCTGATATCATTTCCTATAACATTTTCCAAATGTTTTGCCCTAAGGAGCACTGTGGGCAAAACTAATCTACTGCATCATGTCCAGTACTGGGCCTGAGGGGGTGGTCCCTGCCCAAAGACTTGCAGAACACCAAAGCGAGAATGTCTGTCATGTTCCGCCCCTGCGGAACCTATTCTAGGCAGAACACACAGTGGGGTAGATTTATCAGAAATAGTGCAAAGGAAAGCTGTCTTAGTTGTCCATAGCAGCTAATCAGAATCCACCTATGATTTTTAAGAGCTCCTTTGGAAAATGAAAGGGTTAATCTGATTTTCCTTGGCACCAGTTTGGATAAATCTACCCCAGTGTGCCAGTTTTGGTTGCAGTGTTCCTTTAAACTTAACGGGGTTGACCCATCTCAGACATTGGTGACATATTGCTCGCTCTTGCCACCTCTAGGACCCTCTAGGACCCTTATCTATCCCTAGAATGGAGCCTGCAAAGTTAAGGAGAGCAGACCATGCATGCACGGCCGCTCTCCATTCAATTTGATGGGGGTGCCAAAAGTAGTCGGCTTTTTTCAAAGTCCAGCAGAAATGAATGGAAGCACACCGCTGAAGCGCAGCCACCACCAATTCACTTCTATGGAGCTAATGGAAACCCCATAGGAATGAATGGACGGTAGTCCACTATCCTTCAATTTGCAGTCTCCTATCTAGACATAGGTGCAGGTCCCTAGCGATAAGCCACCAATGTCTTATATGGGCCACCCCTTTAACTTGTAGACTGTTGATTTCCATCAGACTCTCTCACCAAGAGCAACTCCAATCAAAATTGACAAATCCATAATGGGATTTCTACGATGTTCCGTTTTGTTCCCTGTTACTTAATATACTTTACATGACTTGCTAAGAGGAGTGGGGGAAGGGAAGGGACAACGATTTTGAAGCACATTTCTGGAGCAAAAAATAAAAAACTAGTCACTTTTCAGATCCCTTCAGTTATTGGTATAACTAAATAAACTGGATTATTACACTAGATTTCATAATACTGCCCCCTATGGACAATCCCTATGATCTTTTTTCCATATGGCAGAACATAGTGTTGCAGGGTTAATACTTTATTTTAGTTTGTATTTATGTAACTTAAGTTTAGCAAGTCATCTTTGATTGCAGTGCCTAACAGTGAATTCAAAGGTGTAAAGCAGGCATCCTCAAACTACAACTCCCACAATGCCCTGCTGTAGGCTGATACCTGTAGGCTGTTCGGACATGCTGGGAGTTGTAGTTTGGCAACAGCTGGAGGGCCGCAGTTTGAGGATGCCTAGTGTAGAGGGACTTCAATCACATCAGACCCTCCACCCTCCTGCCCCCACACACATACTCATTGACTAAAAAGAGTTGTCCCATGAATAATAGTCTACAGTTTTCAAACCAGCACCTGAATCTGAATACTTTTGTAATTGCATGTAATTAAAAATGTATTATAGCTACTAAGTAATTCAATGAAATCTCTCTGTTTGGCGCCACCTGCTGTTTGCTCTTTTTCTTATTTCTCTGTCCTGCTCACCGAGATGGAAACACATGCTCAGTTCCATCCTTCAATTGTCACTAGCTGCAGCAGAAAGAACACTGAGAAAGGACGCAGCCCTCTGAGAAAGAACACACACTCTGAGCTGCCAGCTTGAAATAAATCTAGCAGAGCAATTGGAAAATGAATGGGGAGATCTCTGGCTCCATGTGAGGTACAGGGCTGGTTCGAGATTGTCATGTACTAGATCATTCTTTTATTTTTCACATTGCTCATGGGATAACCCCTTTAAGCCCCCAAAATCCTTCTTTGCATGTTTAAATGTTATGAAGTTCAAATTTTGTTCACACCTACATATAAAATGAAAACATATTTTTATCCTACTAATTAGTACTGCACACATTGAGGGAGATCTTTTGGGATCATTCCCATATTGGATTGGAGTTGCTCTTGAAATTAATATAAAACATAAATATATAGTAGAAAATTCTGAGGTCTCAGGGTAAGGATCCTTATCAATGTACCAGAGATGCTACGAAGAGCAACTCTTTCTCTGGAGGACCTACTGTGTCCATCCATTACATGGACGTCCCATTGACTTTTAATGGGCACCATGCAATGATTAATTTCTCCTGTGGAGGCACTGCAGGAAAGATGAACACTGGTTGCCAGGTTTCCAGAACAGATCACAGCTGGGGGAACCCTGTCATCCATTTAACATTGGATTGTGTAAAGCAGGCAAGTTCTTTAAGTTTGGGCAGGTAGTCTAGGAAGCCCAAATGAATTGGATTCTTCTTAATAACAGATTACCTTTTGATAAATGTAAAGCCGTGAACGATTGTAAATCTATCCTACATCCCACAACCCAGGAATAGCGAGAAGGAACCCTTTACCTTATCTAGCGCTCCCACAAATCTTCTTCCCGTTCAGCATCCATCCTTCATTGCAGTGGTGCCTTCCAGGTCCACCTCTCGGGCTCAGTGAGTAGATGGGGACTGAAAGACTTGTGTTTGATTTCTCTAGTGGGTTGTATGTTTGACTTTCTTTCAATCTCCATTGTTACTGTGTCTTATGATCTTCTCTGCTACTGGGTCGAGAATCTTAATAAACTTTTACCTTTCTTATAGGAGGGAAATGGCGTCAGGCTGTCATTTATTCATTTCATTCTGCTAAAAACCGACATTTAGTGACATACAAAAAATAACCAGCAGATTTGTCCCTATGACACTGGCTGACCTGTTACATGTGCACTTGGCAGCTGAAGGCGTCTGTGTTGGTTCCATGTTCATATGTGCCCGCATTGCTGAGAAAAATGAAGTTTTAATATATGTAAATGAGCCTCTAGGAGCAACGGGGGCGTTACCATTACACCTAGAGGTTCTGCTCTCTCTGCAACTGCTGCGCCCTCTGCACTTTGATTGACAGGGCAGTGAAAACGTGATCACGCCTGATTTGTCCTGTTACTGGAAGTCCAGAGGGCGCAGCAGCTGCAGAGAGAGCAGAGCCTCTAGGTGTAATGGTAACGCCCCCTTGCTCCTAGAGGCTCATTTACATATAATAAAACATCATTTTTCTCAGCAATGCGGGCACATATGGACATGGGACCAACACAGACGCCAAGTGCACATGGAACAGGTCAGCCAGTGTCATAGGTACAAAACTGCTGACAGATGCCCTTTAAAGAGGATCTGTCCCCTCTCCTGACATGTCTGTTTAGTAACTACTTGCCTTCCCCATGCAATAACAATTCTGGAGCATCTATACGTATGACTCTATGATGTGTCATTCCTTTATTATTCCTACTAGGAGATAACGAATGAATTGCCACCTGTCTGCATTAAACGTCCAGCTGGGTGTCATCAATTTGGGAGGGTATCCCTGCACAGTCTGACACTATCCAATCCTCAGTGGTGGAACAATGTATGCGCCATCTGCAATATCTGAGATCTGAAAACTTCTATAACTCACATAAACCAAGAAGAACTCCATTTTCATTAGCCAGCTATATGGAGATGCAACCTGGAGGATCCTTGCTGTCTATAGGGTATGCTTTCCTTCAGTACGGAAGTGTCTACGGTGTGGCATCTTATTTTATGCACTTATATAGCGCTGACATATTCCGCAGCACTTTACAGACATTATCATCACAATGTCCCCATGGGGCTCACAATCTAAGGTCCCTATCAGTTTGTCTTTGGAGTGTGGGAGAAAACTGTAGAACCTGGAGGAAACCCACGCAAACACAGGGAGAACCAACAAACTCCATGCAGATGTTGTCCTTGGTCAGATTCAAAACCATGACCCCAGCGCTCCAAGGCACCAGCGCTAACCACTGAGCCCCCGTGCTGCTCCATCTAAAGCTTTCTTACCCTGGAGTATCTAAACTAAAAAACACTATAACGCCAATAATCATAAAGGAATCACTTGACAGTATACTCCACAGCCAAGACCACTGCCCAAAGCCTTGCATTGTTATCACAAGATTAATATATATGGTAATGATACACAGATCAGATATGTACATCCTATTACTTTATCCAGGCATGCATATGACATGACATAATTGTCAAGGTCACGTAACCCAAGTAATTAAAAGACCGCAGTATCAGATGCATTACTCATTATAACCATCACTTCAATACCCAGAGATGGATCAGATACTCCAGTTCATTAGACTCGTTTTATCTGGTCGAAAACTCATTATATAACACAATGCGGATAATGAGAGTCCTGAGAGCCTTGGGCAAATACAGATCCAAATGCAACGATTATACACACAGCTTCCTTACTTGCTTCCCATTGTAAGCCATGCTTCCTTTTCATATATACACCCATTAACGAGTCCCTGTAATTCCATTCCACTCCTGGATCTGATATTGGACGTGGTGCCGGGTACACGCTGGGTGATGTAGTTGTGGGGCACTACTGTAGGAAGTCTTGTCACTTGTCCTTAGGTTAAGTACAGTGCATGAGACTCTTCGGGTACCGGCGGCTACCTGCGCTCTCGGAACTGGGAGAAGAATGACATTGTAGTGACCCACCCTTCACACATCTATACTGGTAGATATTCACCATTATACTGACAAATATACACTGTGTAATGCCCAGTGCGAGGTCTGCGGGGTAGAGCATGACACAAGGATTCACAATATGGTGTTCTTCAGTCTCTGTGTCCTGCACTGCCCTCTCAGACCTTTTACTAGAGCTGAGTTTATAATGGGTCAGCTTGCTAGAATGAGCAAGTTAGCGAATTTGGAATATAGCAGCACTGCTAAGTTGAATTCGCAATGCGATTAATTTAGCTTGAAGTAATCGCATTGCGATTTCAACTGGCACTGCTAGTGCTATATTCCATATTAGTTAATTCTAACCTATGTAAGAAAGCAGTGCTAAGTTGAAATCGCAATGCGATTACTTCAAGTTAAATTAATCGCATTGCGAATTCAACTTAGCAGTGCTGCTATATTCCATATTCGTTAACCGTTCATTCTAGCAAGCTGACCCATTATAAACCCAGCTCTAAGTTGAAATCGCAATGCGATTAATATAACTTGAATTAATCGCATTGCGATTTCAACGTAATTCCTCAAATCCGACAGTACATTTTTAGTATATGGAGACGTTCCCATGGTGATGGGGACGCTCCATGAGCACAGAAGTTATGGTTGGCTTGGTAGAATTAGCGAATAGCGAATATGACGAATGTATTCGTCATATTCCTCAAAACGAAGATAGCAGTATTCTACATCTTCGTTTTAGCAACCTATTACGTCAACCTCGCTAATTCTAGCAATCAAATAGGAAGGTTGACTATAGAGACAGCTGTGTTAAATTCGCTATGCGATTTTTTTTTTTTAATAGAATAATTATATTACTTGATATAATTATTATAATTATTCTATTTATAAAAAAAAAAAAAATCGCATAGCGAATTCAACACAGCTGTCTCTATAGTCAACCTTCCTATTGTTGCTAGAATTAGCGAGGTTGACGAATAGGTAACTAAGCGAAGATGTAGAATACTGCGTTATCTTCGTTTTGAGAATGAACGAATACATTCGTCATATTAGTCATCCTCGCTAATTCTAGATATGAAACCAATAGGAAAGTAGCCTTAAGTACAAATCGCAATATGCGATTATTTAAATCGCATGTTAATCGCGATAACTAGAAAAAATGACGAATATTCGATTTCGACGAATATGAAACGAATATTCATTCGAATATTCGCGAATTTCGTCTAAATCGAATATGGCACCTGCCGCTCATCACTACTTATATAGCTCTGACATATTCTGCAGCACTTTACCAACATTATCATCACAATGTCCCCATGGGGCTCACAATCTAAGGTCCCTATCAGTTTGTCTTTGGAGTGTGGGAGAAAACTGTAGAACCTGGAGGAAACCCACGCAAACACAGGGAGAACCAACAAACTCCATGCAGATGTTGTCCTTGGTCAGATTCAAAACCATGACCCCAGCGCTCCAAGGCACCAGCGCTAACCACTGAGCCCCCGTGCTGCTCCATCTAAAGCTTTCTTACCCTGGAGTATCTAAACTAAAAAACACTATAACGCCAATAATCATAAAGGAATCACTTGACAGTATACTCCACAGCCAAGACCACTGCCCAAAGCCTTGCATTGTTATCACAAGATTAATATATATGGTAATGATACACAGATCAGATATGTACATCCTATTACTTTATCCAGGCATGCATATGACATGACATAATTGTCAAGGTCACGTAACCCAAGTAATTAAAAGACCGCAGTATCAGATGCATTACTCATTATAACCATCACTTCAATACCCAGAGATGGATCAGATACTCCAGTTCATTAGACTCGTTTTATCTGGTCGAAAACTCATTATATAACACAATGCGGATAATGAGAGTCCTGAGAGCCTTGGGCAAATACAGATCCAAATGCAACGATTATACACACAGCTTCCTTACTTGCTTCCCATTGTAAGCCATGCTTCCTTTTCATATATACACCCATTAACGAGTCCCTGTAATTCCATTCCACTCCTGGATCTGATATTGGACGTGGTGCCGGGTACACGCTGGGTGATGTAGTTGTGGGGCACTACTCGTAGGAAGTCTTGTCACTTGTCCTTAGGTTAAGTACAGTGCATGAGACTCTTCGGGTACCGGCGGCTACCTGCGTCTCTCGGAACTGGGAGAAGAATGACATTGTAGTGACCCACCCTTCACACATCTATACTGGTAGATATTCACCATTATACTGACAAAACATACACTGTGTAATGCCCAGTGCGAGGTCTGCGGGGGTAGAGCATGACACAAGGATTCACAATATGGTGTTCTTCAGTCTCTGTGTCCTGCACTGCCCTCTCAGACCTTTTACTAGACATTACACAGTATATGAGTTTTGTCTGGAGTATTGCCTCCATCATAAAATTGGTAACCCTGCCGGAACATCTAGGAGGTTCCCAGAAAAAGAGGAGACCTCCTGGACTCCTGAAAATGCTGGCACATCTCCTGGGTCAAGCTTAGAGGCCTGCTTTCTGGAAGAAACTGCATGTGGTGCCCCGGTGCGATATTATAAGAAGCCCCAGCACCTAAATGTGCATTCAGGAGGTGGTCCACCAGGCAAAAATGTGGATCAAAAAAGAGGAGCTACAAATATGAGGGTGGGGCCTTTAAAGGGGGTATGGCAAATTTTAAAATTTTCAGCAGTGCACAGAGCATTCTTCTTGAGGGTACAGTAACTCGCAAATGTTGGCAAGTGTGTTTAAGCCATATACAAGAGGCTTTATTTCCGCCCAACCTTCTCCATCAAGTGGCAATAAATCTTGGGTACAATTTCCTAAGTAATTTTAGATTACTAGGGACATGCGGTGTGGCAACCCACTGAATATACTGTGGCACCAAGCAACTAGTCTGTCTCCAAAGACTCATCTGTTATACTTCAAAGCTGGATTGGCACCATGCTTACAGCAGAGATGTGGAAAACCAATATGGTGGCCATCGTAGAGAAGACAAAGTTAGCATATTTTGATCAAATTTTGTGGTCCCAATTGCCATGATAAGTCCACTTCACTCATTTGGGTCCCTAACCTAGTGTACTTGTACAACAAGAAACATACCTCTCCCTCTCTTAAACATATCCACTGGGGTTCTCATTGCTAGAAGCCCCACAGTGTTGAAGAATGGTCTTCCCATGTGCACTACGCATTGATGTCCCATTCAAAGTCTATGGGGCTGATGAAGAGAGCTGAGTGCTATTCTTGGCTATCTCCTACTCCCATGCATATTGAATAGGGTCATGGTTTGGCACGTTCATGACTGCCACTCCATTCAGAAGAGGAAAACAGGGTCCCCTTTCTAGTGATCGATAGCAGGGTCCCCTTTCTAGTGATCGATAGTCATCCCAGTGGTGGGATCCCTGGGGATCAGACACTTCTTATATATCCTGTGAGTAGGTGACACTTTATGATTCTGGGAAAACCCAATATAAAAGCAACCATGGACAAGTGGGAGGAGTGCACAACCAAAATGGAGGAAGTCATTACCCCCACATGTACAGTGATGTAGCCTTCGTGTTATTTGTCATCTCCATGACAGGTTTACGGTACTGCAGTGTGGATAGGTTCAATGTGTACCCATATGGAAAACATTTCTCTCCCTCTGTCCCACGAACCATAAAATAGGTTGGAGTGTATGTAAATGAGCATAAAAAGAGGGGGGTTTATGCAGTTTTGGGGTGTACCTGGGTAGATGTAGGATTCAGATGGTATGGTATTCGCATGGAATAATTGTCAGGTAGGTTCAGACCTTTCCCAACTCCAGAAGCCAAACTTGAAGGTCCTGGAGCATAATGTAAAATCTTCTACAAGCTCCTAACTTACCATGTTCCATTTATACCTGTGTTTTGTATGCAGCAAAAAAGCCTTTGCGCCCGCTTAGGCATCAGGGTTTGGACATGGCTGCCACCTCTGCACCTCCTTCAACTACCCTCTGTTCATTTCCCTTGATTGTCCTGTTTCCTGACTTTTTTTGCCCATCCTGTTCCCTGCCCTATCTTCTTGTATCTGTCTTAGTTTCAACATGAGAAGAAAAAGTCCTCCCCAATCACAAACTATAGACAGGTAGACAACCTAAGCCTGCCAATCTATAGCTGTAACACGCTAGAACATACAAAACATGTAATTATTACAACAAAGCTAATGTAATATGCACAAGAAGGGGAGAGGGGGGAAGGTGGGTGCAAATAGAGACCATTCTGACACCTACCATCCTTCCCCTTCCCATCTTGCAGCATTAAAACTTTTCATCCAATTAAATCCTACTTAGATTTGACAAAGTATTAAATTGTCTACCTGCGAGGCAGAAGCCATAGGGTTGCATCTCAGCGGTGTACTTCTTTTATGTGTATATTTATTAGCAAATGAGTAGGATGAGTGTTTGTGAAGGCAGCAACTTCAAAGGATGGAGAAGCTGGAAGCGCCGGGCTCTGCGCCCACATCTCCAACCAGCCAATTAACACTATAGACTGTTTATATGATTTATTGCATCAAACAGTCAAACATTCATTATGATATTTCTGCAGAGAGGAGCCTCCCAGGTATAGTCCTCTATGATGATGTGAAACAAAGCCAGTGCTCCAAGCAGAACAGTCTATCTGCAAATCAATGAAGAACCTAGATCCTACTTATTATCAAATTTCCCTACGCTCTTCAATGTGACACATATCTCAACAACCCCGTAAACTTGAAAATTGCTGGGTGTCATCGTAAAATTTGGCGAAAATTTGATGCTTTCATGGTACTAATTACGCATCTATCGATCTGAAAACAGATGCCTGTATGAGAGAGTATGAGTGTGGCATACACTGGGTAGCTATACTTGTCTTACCTATGAATTAACAACCCAAGAAGGTCCATTAAAAAAACTTTCTTGGTCCTGGCTAGACAGGAAGGGGCTTGGTCCTGTGACTGCCTTGGATAATCTCTGGCCTCAGCAGTTACATGTACTAGTGACATGCTATTCAAGCACGTGTGACCGCTGAGGACAGTGATTGACAGGACTTTCCTTTGAAGGGGCACATGGCTCCTAGGCCAGAGAACCCCTTTAAAGCATACTTGCCAACTCTCCTGCAATGTCTGAGAGGCTACCAGGAAAAGGAGAGACCTCCCAGACTGCCAGAAGAAAGTCTAGAGTGCTGTGGCTAAAGGAGTAACCCTCCCCTGGGCAAGGGGGTAGAAATATGTAAGGTAGATTCATTTATTTAGTGAATGGATCTGACTGTGGAAAGTATTGTAATTATCATATCCATTTAAGAGAACAGAAGCCGAGCCCGGAATCTGCCTCTTGCAGTCATGTCCATTATTTAGAACAAAGACCGAGCCCAAATTCTCAATTGTCACTTGTGCTACACTGGATTGTTCTTTATTACGCGTACCTATTAAAGAATGCTTAAAAGTGCACCACCTCACCCGCTTTGCTGGTACTATATTTCTCCTTGTATTTAGACCTGATATCTGGCATAAATGCATTGATAAATTGCCTCCATATACCTCAAACTCTCCTGCCTCCCTTCATACTGTACTTATAGTACTAGTCCATAATAAACATGTGTCCTTCACTAGATGGAGCTCCATATATAGGAGTTTGGAGTTACTAAGGAATTAGAGTTAATATTGTAATACTGGCAGGAGCATTTTGCACTATGATCTGACGATGTCAGGGGAGCACCACCAATGAGGCCACGTGAGGCGATCGCCTCAGGCAGCACCAGGTTGGGGCAAGAGGGGGGCAGCGGAAGGGCCATAGGGAATGAGCGCTTTTATTGTGGCAAATGGGTTAGGTTAAGAAATTGGTATTGGGGGGGGGATGAGGGCGCCGTTTCAGCTTTCGCCTCAGGCAGCAGAAAGGCTAGGTGCACCCCTGGACAATGTGGCACTCAAAAAAATTTAAAAAAAGGTTGTGCACCCCTGTTCTAGAGAGTCACAGATGCAGGTTTAAGATACAAAGAAAGGCACAGGAGAGGCGTGAGGCTGTGCCTATGCAGCAGCATGCATGTCATAGGCAGTTACAAACTTCCTTTCACTGCAGGGAGGAGCTGAGATAATTGGCTGGAAATAGTCTTAAATTATCTGGAAAAAAACAAAACAAAAAAAACAACTGCAGATTACACAAGGCTACAGAGATTTGTAGGGGCCACCAGGTCATCCTTCCATTTTTGCTATGCAACATCCTAGGCATCCCCTGCCTGATATTTTCAGAAATCTACAAGAGATGCCAGTAGTGTCAGACAAAACTATGCTTTTCAGTAGAGTTTCCTTTAAACCACTGGCTGTATACAAGCTAAAGGTGCAATCATGCGGAGGCCATGTCACGCAGTGATGCCCCCTGGAGGATCTTAACGCATTTACATGTCCTGTAGATGGAACAAGGACATGCATTAGCATTTCATTTTACATTGATTAGATGAAAACCCTTGATGCACATAACACATGAAGAGTAATTATATGATATGTACCACCTCAGGCTGAGGAATGAGAAATTACAGATAAATCAATATAACTCAGCAACTCCTATGATCGTTTTATGTACATGAATGAGAAACACAGGGAATGAATACATCATGGAGCTGCGTGTTAATTTCCATAAAGCCAAATATTCACTGAGATGTCTCATTGACCACCTATTGTTCTCAGACCTTCAGTTCAGCAAAAGCAGGCATCAACTATATGGATTCTTGCAGTCGCCTTCCATTGTGGAAGCTATCATTTCTATATTCAATAGTGTTGAGCGCGAATATTTGAATAGCGAATTTTTTCTGCGAATATTGCGAATATAGCGCTATATATTCTCTATTTCGAATATTCATCTTTTTTTTTTAAAGTTTTTAATCCTTGTTGCTCTCTGTCTTCCCACTTCCCAAAAGTTGTTCTTACCTGTCCGGAGGATTCCTGGCTCCCTGCCCGCTCCAGTCAATGCCCGTTGCCGCTTCTGCCGACTTCCCGTGTGCATGGGAACGCCTCCATGCTAAAATGTACTGTCGGATGTGAGAATCATGATCTAAAAAATTTGACTAAGTTGTTATCGCAATGCGAATAATATAACCTGAATTACTCGCATTGCGGATTCGACTTAGAGCTGGGTTCCTAATGGTTGTATTGCTAGAATATAACAAATATCACTAATTCACGAATATAGCGCTATATTCTCAATATTCGTTATATTCTAGCAAGCCAACCATTAGGAACTTAGCTCTAAGATCAATTCGCAATGCAATTATATGTTCGCTTCGCGAATGAAACTTAAGTCTTACAGCTGGGTTCCTAATGGTTGTGTTGCTAGAATATAACGAAAATTGAGAATATAGTGCTATATTCGTGAATTCGTGATATTCGTCATCTTCGTTATATTCTAGCAATACAACCATTAGGAACTTAGCTCTAAGATCAATTCACAATGCGATTATATGTTCGCTTCACGAATGAAACTTAGAGCTGGGTTCCAAATGGTTGTGTATGTTGCTAGAATATAACGAAGATTGAGAATATAGCGCTATATTCATGAATTCGTGATATTCGTTATATTCTATAATTCTAGCAATACAACCATTAGGAACTTAGCTCTAAGATTAATTTGCAATGCGATTAGATGTTCGCTTCGCGAATGAAACTTAGAGCTGAGTTCCCAATTGTTGCTGCTAGAAAATAACAAAGATTGAGAATATAGTGTGAGTTAGAATATAGCTGAGTTCCTAATGGTTGTATTGCTAGAATATAACGAAGATTGAGAATATAGTGCTATATTCGTGATATTCGTTATCTTCATCAATTCTAGCAATACAAGTTACAACTATTAGGAACTCAGCTCTAAGTTTAATTCGCAATGCGAATATAAATTTGTGTAACATTCACAATATATAGAATAATGACCAATCTTCGATGTTAACGAATATATGACGAATATTCAATTGAATATTTGCAAAATATCTCAAAATCGAATATGGCACCTCCCACTCATCACTGATATTCAACTGTATTGCCGTCCTACAGCTGATTGATGCGGCCGTGCACGGTAGCGACGTCTTCCTACCCCGTTCCTTCTGATAGGCCTCAGCCCTAGTTCCGGTGGCCTGTCAGAGGCCGGCGTAGGCGGCGCAATGATGTCATTATCATCGTGTCACCTGAGCAGGGCAGCATACGGCCCGGGACACAGTCCGGAAGAGGCCTGCACCACATCGCTGACAGCTACATGGAGGCAGCAGAAAGGCTAGCTGCACCCCTAAGCATAACGTCGAGCTTTGGATGGAGTTGGGTGAAGCTAGACTCTGGAGCAGTGGCAACATGTTTTCTGGAATGTAAACATCCCGAAATTCCTATATTGAGGGATCTACATGGGATTATAATTATCAAAATGGTATCTTTCGGCTCGTTTTGGCGGGAAATTTCCCGCCAAAACTTGTGGTAAAGATGGGTAGGAATAGCCTAGGTTACTAAGCAGGATAGGGTAGCATGGGGATTAGTTAGGTAGGTGTCCTATAGTGTACTGTTGCTGGCTAAAGGAAGTTTAAGGGACCCCAGCAACAGTTGGGACATTGGATGAGGGGTTTCTGGGTGGTGGCATGGTGGGTATATTTTTTCAGTGACTGCCAGCGTTATGCTGTCAGCCAAGCCACATTTTGAAAATTCTGCTGCCCGCCTGCTGCCCGCTCGCTGCCTGCTGCCCGTTTGTTGTCCATTTGGAATTGGCTGCCCCACTGATCTTTGTCCGGTCGTGTCACTTACCATGGAAGATCTCATCTCAGAACTTCAGAGGCGCGCTGGGGATAGAGAAGCTGGCGCTTTGGCTGGAGTCTTGCCTTGCTGACATCTCAAAGTCATCTGCGGCGGTGTCGGAGCTCGGCGGTGCAGTGGAGGACAGAGGATCATCAGTGGAGACAGCGGTGGATGCGGGCCCCCTTCCTTGTTACCTGAGCTGCGCTCCTCACATCATGAGAGGAGGCAGCGCGCACGTTACTCTCCCTCTCCATCCAGGTCTTCTGATTAAAAAAAGTGTAAAATATGGGTTAAGAAGCGCCAAGGAGACTATTGGTAGGCTGAAAGAGAAAAAATAAATATATAAAAAATATATATAAAATAATTATATACAGTACATATATAGAGTAGCTCGCGTACCGTTCCCGACGCCGCACCCTTAAGAAAGCAGTGTGCAGGAGTACACTGCAAAGTTTATGCAGAAGTAGAGAAAAGCAAAAATAGATAGCCAATGTTCCCTTATAGCTCAGATGGTGTCAGGGGAGCGGAAGGGTTAGGACAGGGACGCCAGGCGACCGGTGTAGTTAGAGGGATGAATAAAAGCAAGGCATTTAGTCCACAGTAGGTAGTGTGGATTATATGTATTAAAAACAATGAAGTATTAGTGCCATATAAATGTAGTATTTAAGTATAATAAAATGTAATGAGGATGTTGCATCGAAAAGGGACTTACTTCACAAGGGAGGGAGATATAGGATGAGCACATAACACCTATACCGTCTCCTCTCCCGCCGAAGTCGCTTATAAGATGGTATGAATTTGCTTCTATATCCCAAAAGGATGATGACCAGGGTTCCAAATGGAGAATTCTTTATTAAATAAAAGAGCTCTTAAACGCGTTTCGGGGTCTGTCCCCCTTTCTCAAGAGCAAAATAAGATATAACAATGTATGTACATGGTAACACATAAATATACAGTTGTATTCATTAGCCCATTTGACAATTGGCGGCAATTTCTGGCAGGGATCGGAAGTGGGCAGGGCATCACCTCTGGCCACTCAGCTTCTATATTGTGCCCAAATACATATACATAAAGACACCCTAATGAGATAAAGTACATGGTGAAAGTTTGTGTACCTAGCAATGTGCAGAGATCAAAAGCCGGCCCCAATAGTCCCGATGTGCTCCAGAGTGGAACGCACTGGAAAGCCAGGGAGGAGCCTCCAGTGGTCCCCTGAGTTAGCATCCTATGAGATCATACTCATAAATGAAAAACTATTTATATACGTGTTAGGCACAATATATATGCAAATCCCACTGGTTGATAAGTCTAAACATATGGTTATGGGATTTCATTCATTTGTATTGGCTTTGGGGGTGCAGGAGTCTAATAGATGTGTACATATAAATAAGTATATAAATATATAAATAAACATGAACATAAAATGTATATTAGCTTTGGAGGACAGAAGTCCAATAAATGTATTAATATATAAACATAAAATGTATAGGTATATAAAAGTACATTTTATTAACAGTAAAAAAGTTAGAGAGAGAAAAAAAGGGGAAGAAAAAAAAAAAAGGTTCCTATATACATAAAACTAAGGGGTTCCTATATACATAAAACTATATGTGGTCAATGGTACTGATAAAGGAAATCTCATATCTATATAATAGTCCAATTACTATATAAAAAAAGAGGAGTCTATCTAATGAAGGTGTAAATGTACCAGTGAAATCGAATATACCAATAAGGCTAGGACATATCTGTCGCAACCATTACCTACATAATGAGTATCGATTTCTATTTAAAAGTAGATTTATCTAATTAAAAGAAACTGAGGGTGTGCCACTAACATTAAATGTACCAACAGAACAATAGCACTAGTAGATATCTGTCGCAGCCGCTCACTACATGATGGATGAAATACGGTGTATCAAGGGGTTATTAGTAGTTGCTATGATCTAGGGTTTCATTAAGGCCAAAAGGAGTGAGGGAGTTAAACCGAAAATCCAATACATTTCTTTTTGACATAGGTGTTGGAAGGATTTAGGGGCCCATTCGATGGGGGTTAAACTCAAAAGGGATGCATCACCTGAATGTACCTGTGCGAAGTGTCTAGAGACACTATGTTTCATATATTTTTTTGTAATGTTAGAAAGTTCATGCAGTTTCTCAAGTTCTGGGTGGTACAACCCACAAGGACATTACAGCATGTACACTACATTAGATGTGCTGCAGTCCATGTGGCTACGGAGTGTATTTGTTTCACCCGAGGTTGTGATTACCACTTTTTTCACCTCGTCACTTATTATAGAGCAGCATTTGCAGCGGGTTTGCCTACATTTAAATGAACCTTGCGGTTCACTAGTAGTATTTATCTTAATATTGGTTGGTGGCAGGGCCGGCGCGTCCTATAAGCGGACTAGGCCGCCGCGTAGAGCGCCCCTTGGCAAGGGGCGCTGCTAGGAGCGCCGGCCCTGACTCATGCTGCAGCCGCCCGAGCGCTCTGTATAGAGCCTCAGGCGGCTGCAGCACTGCCCGGCTGGAGTGCGTCCATGAGGGCGCACCGCCCGGGCACAGCAAGAGGAAGGAGCTGACAGGAGGGAAGCGCTCAGCGCTCCCTCCTGTCAGTCCAGTAGCTGCGGCCGAGCTCTTTATGGCCGCGGGTACAGGAGCATGTGTCTCCTGTACTCGGCCAGACTGACATGAAGTGCGCACACAGTGTGCACTTCCTGTCAGTCCGTCAGGTACAGGAATCTAAAGCTCCTGTACCCGTGGACCATAAAGCGCCGGCCACGCTACATTACAGGTGAGGGGAGAGAGGGGGGAAGAATGACAAGAGGGGGGAGAAGAATGACAAGAGGGGAGATGACAGAGGGAGAAGAATGACAAGAGGGGGAGAAGAATGACAAGAGGGGGGGGGAGAAGAATGACAAGAGGGGGGGAGAAGAATGACAAGAGGGGGGGAGAAGAATGACAAGAGGGGGGGAGAAGAATGACAAGAGGGGAGGAAGCATGACAAGGGGGGAATGACAAAGGAGGAGGGGTGAAGATTGACGGGGGGAGAATGACAAAGGAGGGGGTGAAGAATGATAAGGGGGGCGGCAAACTTTTCTTTTGCCTAGGGCGGCAAAAATCCTTGCACCGGCCCTGGTTGGTGGACTGATTTTGGGGCAAGATGGTGCTAGTATCTCCTTAAAGCGGTATTCCCATCTTGCCTTTTCACTCTTCCCAGCAGCAGATGTCCTGGTAACTTCCTGGTTTGGCTCAGGCAGTTGAGTGAAGGCTGGCCACGCCTCCTCATGACTTACCCTGAGAGCTCAGTCCTCGGTGCTCGTCAATGTGGATGAGTCATCAGTCTGGCAGCCTGCAGAGTATGTAAAGCCCATCCCCCTGCTGACCAATGCTAGTGAACTAATGGAGTAACTTGTGGCTGCCCTACATTCTAATACACTTCTACACATAAAACCTGTGTTACAAACCCATTCTGTGCAGCAAAAACAATAAATCACTACAGCCCAAATGCATGTTAGCTAGTAGCCATATGATCTGTGCTAGATATAGATATATATATTCACAGACCTATTACCCAGCTTTCCTGATGTCCGATACATTCACAGACTTATTACCCAGCTATTCCCAGTATCAGATATTATCACTGACTTATTACCCAGCTTTCCCAGTGTCTGATATTATCACAGACTTATTACCCAGCTTTCCCAGTATCAGATATTATCACTGACTTATTACCCAGCTTTCCCGGTGTCTAATATTATCACAGACCTATTACCCAGCTTTCCCAGTATCAGATATTATCACAGATTTATTACCCAGCTTTCCCAGTTTTAGATATTATCACTGACTTATTACCCAGCTTTCCCGGTATTAGATATTATCACTGACTTATTACCCAGCTTTCCAAGTATCAGATATTATCACTGACTTATTACCCAGCTTTCCTGGTGTCTAATATTATCACAGACTTTTTACCCAGCTTTCCTGGTGTCTAATATTATCACAGACTTTTTACCCAGCTTTCCCGATGTCCGATACAATCACAGACTTATTACACAGCTTTCCCGGTCTCAGATATTATCACTGACTTATTACCCAGCTTTCCCAGTATCAGATATTATCACTGACTTATTACCCAGCTTTCCTGGTGTCTGATATTATCACAGACTTATTACCCAGCTTTCCGATGTCCGATACAATCACAGACTTATTACACAGCTTTCCCGGTCTCAGATATTATCACTGACTTATTACCCAGCTTTCCGGGTGTCTGATATTATCACTGACTTATTACCCAGCTTTCCAAGTATCAGATATTATCACTGACTTATTACCCAGCTTTCCTGGAGTCTGATATTATCACTGACTTATTACACAACTTTCCTGGTGTCTAATATTATCACAAACATATTACCCAGCTTTCCCGGTGTACGATATTATCACTGACTTATTACCCAGATTTCCCGATCTCAGACATAATCACTGACTTATTACCCAGCTTTCCCAGTATCAGATATTATCACTGACTTATTACCCAGCTTTCCCAGTATCAGATATTATCACTGACTTATTACCCAGTTTTCCCGGTGTCTGATATTATCACTGTTTTATTACCCAGCTTTCCCGGTGTACAATATTTTTGCTGACTTATTACCCAGCTTTCCCAGTATCAGATATTATCACTGACCTATTATCCAGCTTATGGGGGGGGGGGGCATCTGTGGATGGCACTTATGGGGAGGGGGCATCAGTGGATGTCACTAAGGGGGCATCTGTGGATGGCACTAGTGGGGGGCATCTGTGGATGGCGCTAATGGGGGGGCATCTGTGGATGGCGCTAATAGGGGGGCATCTGTGGATAGCAATTGGGGGGCGTCTGCGGATGGCACCAATGAAGGGGCATCTATGGATGGCGCTAATGGGGGGGCATCTGTGGATGGTGCTAATGGGGGGGCATCTGTGGATGGCAATTGGGGGGCATCTGTGGATGTCACTAATGGGGGGGCATCTGTGGATGGCATTAATGGGGGGCATCTGTGGATGGCATTAATGGGGGGGCATCTGTGGATGGCACTTATGGGGGGGCATCTGTGGATGGCACTTATGGGGGGGGGCATCTGACTCCCCCACTAAGTGCCATCCACAGACTTTCTCTCCCCCCCCCCCCAAGTGGTCCCAACTCTGGAGCGCACGACGTGTCCCCGGTTGCTATGATGCCGTGCGCTCCCTCCTGCCGCCGGAATACAGTGATACACTCTTATAGATCATAGAAGTGTATTACTGTATTCCGGCAGCAGGAGGGAGCGCACAGCGTCATAGCAACCGAGGACACCTTGCGCTCCGGAGTCAGGGGGGGGGGAGACTCTGTGGATGGTAGATAGATAGATTCTCTGCTGTGTCTGCTACAGAGCATGCGCAGCTCTGTAGCAGACGCGTCAGAGAATATATCAGAACAGCGCATGCGCGGCTAGCGTGCGCGTTCTTGTGAAGAAGACTGGCCACCTGAGTGAATGGTGAGTGCGGTGTGCGCAGGCGTGGCCCATAGATGCGGCTAAGGAGCAGGAGCCGTATCTATGGGTTTCCAAACATAAACAATGAAATATATAGCAACTTATATTTTAGTGGGGCAGCATTATTTATAATAGAATGTATTGGCAAAAACGATCAATGGCACAAGGGGAATCATTTAAAATATGATCTTAAAGATGGGAATACCCCTTTAAGTGACCTTGCTCTGCGAAAGATGAGGTGTGGTTGAGTGGTTACAGCTTCACCTAAAATGGGGTATTTCTCTAGGATAGGCCAATGACGGTTTAGTATTGCCTTAATAATATAGTGAGTTGAATTATAACAGGTTATGAAATTATATTTGTGTTTATTATCATCCCTTGTTTGTGGAGTGGTGAGTTGATCTTTATTGCTGGGCCGTTTTTTCAAGCTATCGGATTGATTTTCGCTTTCTTTTCTCCTAAGGGAGTCCTCAATCAGTCCTTTCGGATAGCCTTTCTCTAAGAATCTTGTTTGTAGTATTTCTAATTGTTTCCACATCACCTGGTTGTTGAAACAGTTCCTTCTTATCCTCCTCATTTGACTGTATGGGATGTTCCTTTTCCATTTGTGGTAATGAAAGCTTTTATAATCAAGGTAGCTGTTAGCATCTACTGTTTTGAAATGTGTGCTAGTCTCAATTCGATTGTCACGTATTACTAGTTCTAGGTCTAGGAAGGTAGCGTGATCTGAGTCTATGTGGACGGTGAAGGCCAAATTCCAGTCATTAGAGTTTAGGTTCAAATCAAGACATATTGATCTAGAGCATGATATTCCCCTTTCCAGCTAAATATTATATTGTCAATAAAACGTTTATAGAATAAAATATTGGGGTGGTGTAGAAGGCCTATTGTCTCCTCAAAGGCTCCTATAAAAAGGTTCGCGTAAGGTGGGGCAACTTTTGTCCCCATTGCGGTACCCCTTTGTTGGATATAGAATTAATTATTATATTTGAATCTACTGCATTTATGCCCAGCTCATGGAGGATATTGCTATATAATGATGATACGTCTAGGGTACCCAGAACATATCGCTGGACCATTGGATCTCATCTATTAATGTGATGAGATGACTGGAGTCTCTAAGGTAGGCTGGTAAATTGATAACATATTTTTTAAGGAGATTATCAATGTAAGCTGAAAGGTTGGAGGTTATGGAATCAATACCGGATATGATGGGCCTACCTGGTGGGTTATGCATTGTTTTGTGATTTTTTGGGAGAAAATAGAAGTACGGTATGGAGGGGTGCTCTATTAGAATGAAGTTCTTCTCCTGTTTGTTTAGTACTTTTTGTGAACAACCCCACTGCACCAGATCAGTTAGCTTTTTCTTATACAGGTTTGCCGGGTCTGCTGGTTTTTGGTAGTAGTTAGTGTCTGGGAGAATATTTAGAGCCTTTTTGTTGTATTACTCTGAATCCATTATAACAACCCCTCCCCCCCTCCCTTATCTGCGTTCTTGATTATGATTTCCCTATTTTTAGTTAGCCCAGCAATGGCTTTTTGTTGGTTGTTGGAAAGGTTATGAGTATATGTAGGTGTTAGTTCGCTATTAGTTGGTAGAAAGGTGGCTTTAAGATCTTCAAGGACTAAATTATAAAAGGTTTAGTCTCTACCTTAGAGACTCCAGTCATCTCATCACATTAATAGATGAGATCCAATGGTCCAGTGATATGTTCTGGGTCACCCTAGACGTATCAGCATTATATAGCAATACCGTCCATGAACTGGGCATAAATGCAGTAGATAGGTTTCTTTCCACAGACCCCTTCATGCCTCCCATGCAGAAGAATTTAATTCTATATTCCATCACGTTTATTCTTAACCACAATTATTTTAAATATAATAATGAATTCTATATCCAACAAAGGGGTACCGCGATGGGGACAAAATTTGCCCCATCTTACGCGAACCTCTTCATGGGGGCCTTTGAGGAGACAATAGGCCTTCTACACCACACCAATATTTTATTCTATAAACGTTTTATTGACAATATAATTTTTAGCTGGAAAGGGGAATGTCATGCTCTAGATCAATATGTCTTGAACCTAAACTCCAATGACTGGAATTTGGCCTTCACCGCCCACATAGACTGAGATCACGCTACCTTCCTAGACCTAGAACTAGTAATACGTGACAATCGAATTGAGACTAGCACACATTTCAAAACAGTATACGCAAACAGCTACCTTGATTATAAAAGCTGTCATTACCACAAATGGAAAAGGAACATCCCATACAGTCAAATGAGGAGGATAAGAAGGAACTGTTTTAACAACCAGGTGATGTGGAAACAATTAGAAATACTACAAACAAGATTCTTAGAGAAAGGCTATCCGAAAGGACTGATTGAGGACTCCCTTAGGAGAATAGAAAGCAAAAATCAATTCGAAAGCTTGAAAAAATGGCCCAGCAATAAAGATTAACTCACCACACCACAAACAAGGGATGATAATAAACACAAATATAATTTCATAACCCGTTATAATTCAGCTCACCATATTTTTAAGGCAATACTAAACCGTCATTGGCCTATCCTACAGAAAGACCCCATTTTAGGTGAAGCCTTAACCACTCAACCACACCTCACCTTTCGCAGAGCAAGGTCTCTTAAGGAGATGCTGGCACCATCTTGCCCCATAATCAGTCCACCAACCAATATTACTATCAATACTACTAGTGAACTGCAAGGTTCATTTAAATGTAGGTGAACACGCTGCAAATGCTGTTCTATAATAAGTGACGAGGTGAAAGAAGTGGTAATCACAACCTTGGGTGAAACAATTACACTCCGTAGCCACATGGACTGCAGCACATCTAATGTAGTGTACATGCTGCAATGTCCTTGTGGACTCCAATACGTGGGTCGTACCACCCAGAACTTGAGAGACCGCATGAACTCCCACCGTTCTAACTTTACAAAAAAATATATGAAACATAGTGTCTCTAGACACTTCGCACAGGTACATTCAGGTGATGCATCCCCCATAAGTTTAACCCCCATCTAATGGGCCCCTAAATCCTTCCAACACCTATGTTTAAAAGAAATGTATTGGATTTTTCGGTTTAACTCCCTCACTCCTTTTGGCCTTAATGAAACCCTAGAACATAGCAACTACTAATAACCCCTTGATACACCGTATGTCATCCATCATGTAGTGAGCGGCTGCGACAGATATCTACTAGTGCTATTGTTCTGTTTCTTTTAATTAGATAAATATACTTTTAAATAGAAATCAATACTCATTATGTAGGTAATGGTTGCGACAGATATGTCCTAGCCTTATTGGTATATTCGATTTCACTGGTACATTTACACCTTTATTAGATAGACTCCTCTTTTTTTACATAGTAATTGGACTATTATATAGATATGAGATTTCCTTTATCAGTACCATTGACCACACATAGTTTTATCTATATAGAAACCCCTTAGTTTTATCTATATAGGAGCCCCTCCTTTATTTTTATTTTTTTCTCTCTAACTTTTTTACTGTTTATAAAATGTGCTTTTATATACCTATAAATTTTATGTTTATAAATTAATATATTTATACATTTATTGGACTTCTGTCCTCCAAAGCTAATATACATTTTAAGTTCATGTTTTTATATATTTATGTACTTACTTATTTATATTTATTTATACACATCTATTGGACTCCTGCCCTCCAAAGCCAATACAAATTAATTAAATCCCATAACCATATGTTTAGACTTATCAACCAGTGGGATTTGCATATATATTGTGCCCAACACGTATATAAATAATTTTTCATTTATGAGTATGATCTCATAGGATGCTACCACAGGGGACCACTGGCGGCTCCTCCCTGGCTTTACGGTGCGTTCCACGGTGGAGCACGGCGCACGCGGACCACTAGCCATGGCCGCGCCCCTTGCACTCCACTCTGGAACGCTGTGGGGAGCCGCCGTCCGCACCTCCCTGGCTTTCCAGTGTGTTCCACGGTGGAGCACGACGCATGCGGACCACTGGCCGTGGCCGCTCCCCTTGCGCTTGACGCTGTGGGGAACCGCCACCCGCACCACCGACATGTCAGGCCGCAGACCTACGGTTCTACGGTGCGGCTGCAGACCGGACTCTGTGTGCGTTTCACTCTGCCACCAATTGTCAAATAGGCTAATGGATACAATTGTATATGTATGTAGTACATGCATAGTTATATCTTATTTTGCTCTTAAGAAAGGGGGACAGACCCCAAAATGCGTTAAAGAGCTCTTTTATTTAATAAAGATTTCTCCACTTGGAACCCTGGTCATCATTCTTTTGGGACGTAGAGGAGAATTCATACCATCTGATAAGCGACCTTGGCGGGGGAGGAGACGGTATAGGTGTTATGTGCTTATCCAATACCTTCCTCCCTCCCTGGCGAAGTAAGTCCCCTTCCAATGCAACATCCTCATTACATTTTATTATACTTAAATACTACATTCATATGGCACTAATACTTCATTGATTTTTTTAATACATATAATCCACACTACCTATTGTGGACTAAATGCCTTGCTTTTATTCATCCCTCTAACTACACCGCTCGCCTGGCGCCCCTGTCCTAACCCTTCCGCTCCCCTGACACCATCTGAGCTATATAGAAACATTGGCTATCTATTTTTTCTTTTCTCTACATCCAGGTCTTTAGCGGAGCTGCGCAGAGTTGGGAAGCGGTCCTGCGTCTGGAGCCCGGACCAGAAGTGCCAGTGGGAGCCTGATGTCACTTCCAGTGGTGCACGGTAAATCGGCGTCCCCCGGGAACAGCTGCCAGCTCATTGGTTCCGACATTCCTTCCCAGCAGAAGAGATCCCAGCTGACCTGTCAGGAGGATAGAAGAACTTTGGAGCCACGGGCTGTGCCTCACCATCGCAAGAACCGGCAACACGGGTGTCGGGTTCAACAGGTGCGGCACCCGGTACGGCAGCTCCCCTCTGGGGTTGAGCAGCCGGTGGGTGCGTGCCATGAAGATTTGTCCCTGCTTCCAGTGGATCCGTCTCCTCCTGCAGTCCAGACGAAGGCAGCATTGGGGGGTGAGTGCCCTAATGATTTAGCCCCTGTGCTGGCCTCCCTGTCCTCTGTTCTGTCCTGTTAGACCGGCTGCTTTGGCGGAGGATGTCGTTGACGCTTGGCGGCCAGGAGAGCAGAGGGAAGGACAGGACTCTGATAGTGAAGATTCTGTCCCTTTACCACTTGTATCAAAGAAAAGGGGGGTGGCGGAGGCGTGTTATAAGTAGTCGCTTCCGTATGATATTTCCCCTCTGGGCTTTCATTTATCCATGTCAGTAAAAGAAAAAATATGGAGATATGAATTTGTAGACATTTTATCTTTATTGCTTGCATCCAAGGAGTTTGTGCTTAAATTGGAGAAGCGGGAGGATAAGACTGAAGAGGATGGGAGGCGTCCGATCCCTCGGACTTTTAACAATTGGTTGCAGGCTTATTGTATATATTGTAGCGTGATGGGAGAGAAGTTCCCTCAGAGATGTTTGGGTCTGTTTCAGCACTTAGATAATGTATTAGAGGCTTATACAAATTTTGGTGATGTTGGGTGGTTTACTTATGATGTGGGTGTTCGACAGCGGCTGTCTGTATGTCCTACTATGCGTTGAGGCTCAAAGGATGTGGGGTTGTGGCTCAATTTATAAGTGCCGCAGCGCCCGTCCGCTTTGGCCCTAAGCAGCAGCCAACTTTGTCTGTCCAGTAGCCCCCTATGCTGAGGAGGGGCACCTGCTTTGCATTCAGTGAAGCAGCAGTGTCGATGGCCTTCCTCCTGTAGATATAGCCACGAGTGTGCATTTTGTGGGGGCAGTCACCCCATGTTGTGCTGCTTTAAAAAAGCAAATTACCCACTCAGCCATCTACCAAAGAATTTGTGGCAAAAAGCTTGGACGCCGGTAAAATTGGAGAATATGCATCCGTGGCTAGAGCATTATCCAAATCGCAAGATGGCGGAGCTGCTTCTTGAAAGTTTTGCGGCAGGTTTTTGCCTACCGGCATTTTCTGGTGTGGGTTGTGAGTGGGTAAATAATTTACCTTCAGTCAAGCAGTTTCTGCAGGTAGTGCAGGCCTAGCTGATGAAGGAGTTGAAATTAGATAGGATCGCTGGTCCTTTCCTGTTCCCTCCTTTTGAGAACTTTCGCCTTTCTCGTTTGGGTGTTGTACCAAAAAAAGAGCTTGATTCATCATTTGTCTTTTCCCTATGGGGATTCGCTGAATGATGAAATTGATAAGGCATTGTGTTCCGTCAAGTATGCTACATTTGATTCTGCTGTGGCTTTGGTGCGTAGTTTTGGCAAAGGGGCCTTAATGGCGAAAGCAGATATCCAGTCAGCCTTCCGTTTATTGCCGGTGCATCCGTCTGCTTTTAGTTCTCTAGGTTTTCAGTTTCAATGTTCCTTTTATTTTGATAAGTGTCTTCCCATGGGGTGTTCCTTATCTTGTTTTATTTTGAAGTTCTTAATTTCTTGAATGGCTGGTTGCTGCGCGCAACATGCGGTGTGCAGTAACGCATTACTTGGATATTTTTTGTTTATTGGTCCGGTTGATTCTGTGGTTTGTTCTAAATTATTAGATTCATTTGTTTCTATTTGTTCAGAGTTTGATGTTCCTTTGGCGGTTGATAAAACAGTTTTTCCTGTTGATTGTTTAGAATATTTAGGCATAGTTATTGACTCAGTGAAAGGTGTGTTCCGTCTTCCTTTGGTCAAGACACAATCCTGTGTTTTTTCAATAGTTTTTCAAGGAATCCCCGTATGGATCATCGGCCATTCCTTTGTGCACTGGGCCCATAGAAGAGCATTTGAAAGATTGTACGGTGATAACCTGTCATGCTCCACAGATGAAGTGGGGAAGGTGTGATGGATGTGGTTCTTGACATGTGTTCTTTGTATCCAGATCCCGATGTTATTATTTTTCATGCAGGCAGCAATGACGTGGGTAATGTAGGCACTATCGATTTAGCGTATTGTATGAAGCGCACCATGGTGAGAACTAGGTGGTTGTTCCCTGACTCCGTCTCGTTTTCTCTGAAATGGTTCCCCGATTATTGTGGCTGTACCTATGCGAATTTTAAGTACTTGGATAGAATTAGAATTGTTTCATGCCTCTAGTTTGGGGATTCTCTTTTCGGCACATGGACTTAGAAGGAGGTTTGCACGGCTTGTATTTTTCAGGTAAGATTCATTTGTCGGACATTGGTTTAGATATCTTTAATTTGGATTTGCAGGCGATGATTGAGATAGCATTAGGTGGGGTGGGGCACATGCCGCTTGTTTAGTTGGCATGGTCCAGTGGGGGTGCAGTCGCCTGCTGATAAGTGGCGAGCAGACTAGATGTTTTATGGTATTTAGGACGAGCTTATGGCTGGTCTATTCAGTGGTTGATAAATTTTATGGTATTTATTCAGTTGGTAAGCTATTCTTTAATAAAGTTGGCCGTGGCCTAATTTATCCATTTATATATGTGTCCATGTGTCTTTATTTTATTTTTTGGTTATGAGGTTAAGTTATTGGGGGTGTATATATAATCTATAATCCCATGTAAAGATCCCGAAATTCCTATATTGAGGGATCTACAGATTATGATTATCCCAATGGTATCTTTTGGCTCGTTTTGGCAGGAAATTTCCTGCCAAAACTTGTGGTAAAGATGGGTAGGAATAGCCTAGGTTACTAGGCAGGATAGGGTAGCATGGGAATTGGTCAGGTAGGTGTCCTATAGTGTACTGTTACTGGGTAAAGGAAGTAAGGGACCAGAGCAACAGTTGGGACATTGGATGAGGGGTTTCTGGGTGGTGGCATGGTGGGAATATATTTGCGGTGGCTGCCAGCGTTATGCTGTCAGCTAGGCCGCATTTTTAAGATTCTGCTGAAAGCCCACCCTCCCTCCATTTTGATTTTGTTGTCACGGTCACTTTATTAGAAGGAGGGGTAAAGTCGCTCGCCGATAAGTGGCGAGTGGACTAGATGTTTTATGGTATTTAGGCCGAGCTTATGGCTGGTATAAATTTTATGGTTTATTTATTTATTCAGTTGTTAAGCTATTCCTTAATAAAGTTGGCCGTGGCCTAATTTATCAATTTATATATGTGTCCATGTGTCCTTATTTTTGGTTATGAGGTGAAGTTATTGAGGGTGTGTATATATAATCTATAATCCCATGATAATTCATGCTTCTCTCTCTATCAGTCGGATGAACATGTCTGGGTTTGGTGATTGCCAGGAGAATATTAACTACCTGACTGCAATGTGTCAACTTTAAAGATGGTGGAGGAGGTATAATGCAATAGGATGGACTTTAGGGGTTGGTCTAGTGAAGGAAAATCCTAATGCAACAGCATACCAAGATATTTTGTACAATTGTATGCTAAACACTTTGTGGGACCAGTTTGGGTAAGGCCACTTTATGTTCCAGCATGACTGTGCCCCAGTGCACAAAGCAACCTCCATAAAGGCATTGCTGGCTGAGTTTGGCGTGGAAGAACTTCACTTGCCTGCACAGAGTCCTGACCTCACCCCCATCCAACACTTTTAGGATTAACTAGAATGCAGATTGTGAGCCAAGCCCTCTCTTACAACATGAATATATGCTGTTCTGAATAAATGGGCAAAAAAGTCCACAGACAGACTCCAAAATCTTGCAGAAAGCCTTACGAGTAGAGCAGAAGCTGTTTTAGCTGCAAAGGAGGGATTAACTTCATATTAATGTCTATGGATTTAGAATAGGATGTTCTAAAGCTCCTGTAATGTGTAGATTTCCCAATACTTTTGTCACACATAGAGATAGATAGATAGATAGATAGATCTTTGCTGAAATACATTACCATGGCATCAACGAGTCGGAAATCATTTGCATGTGCTCTTCCAGTGATGTATGTCACACCAGCCTTACCCATCTCCATATTTAAGAACCATGAACCAGGCAGAATAAATGCAGGAACGCCTGATCGAGCGGGTGACAAACATACTTAGCGTCCTTCTGTCGACTGTCTACTCTGTTTACTGCAATGTTGAGAGGAAAGCATCCTATATTTAAATGGACATGTAACATACGCCACTCTTATCCACTAGGGATGTGCTTCTCAATGCAATCTATTGTTTCCGGTTATCAGCAGTGTTGAGCGGATTGAAGCATTCAAAGTGGATTTGTCTCCGAAGTTAAGGAAAAAGTTCATCTAACACAAATCCAAATTTCCTCGTGCTTCGTGGTAACAAATCAGTTTTTCCTAAAATGGCGGCCGCACGTGTTACAAAATTAAACTAAGTGTAAAGGAGACAAGCCCGGGAACGCAATATCACCAATAATGCCAAGCAGCCAGCCAATCCGCAGATAGCCACCCCCTGTGATGTAACATCCCTATAAAACCCTGATCCTGCACGGTCTCTGTAATTTCACTGTGAGCTGAGCTGAGCTGCTTGTCACGAACCAGCGGGTGTGAACCCACTGTGCCACGTGTCCTACCTCCTCTAAGGGTGTTGTCTAAGTGAACCGCTCCATCTTCACAGTACCCCTGATGGTGGGGATAGACTTTCCCGAGGGGAACACCAGGTCGCTACCTCTTGAGGAGGATAGGCACACAAGGCAGCTGGTCCAGGTGGACCAGGAGGTACCTTAGAAAGGTACCAGAGGTACAGCCGTTGTCAGCAGGCTGTCGTAACCAGGAGCAACAGTGCACGACCAAAGGATGAGGCAGAGGCGAAGTCAGACAGGCAATAGGTCAGGGCAGGCGGCACAGGTACAGGTCAGGCAAAAAAATTCCTTCCCGACTCCAATCAGGCATCAGAATAACTCCCTGGATAAACGACCCCTCTCTAGTAGCTATAGCCTGTAATATTTTTACACTCCAGAAATACACTCCTCTTGAATACATCCAGGCCCCCCCTTTATTGTACTCACCATCACCAGCTCCATAGTCTCACTGCTCTTACCGTAAAGAATCCTCTTCTATGTTTGTGTAGAAACCTTCTTTCCTCCAGAGGCAGAGGATGTCCCCTCGTCACAGTCCTGGGGATAAATAGATGATGGGAGAGATCTCTGTACTGACCCCTGATATATTTATACACAGTTATTAGATCTCCCCTCAGGCGTCTTTTTTCTAAAGTGAATAACCCTAATTTTGATAACCTTTCAGGGTCCTGTAGTTGCCCCATTCCAGTTATTACTTTAGTTTTCCTCCTCTGAACCCTCTCCAGCTCTGCTATGTCTGCCTTGTTCACAGGAGCCCAGAACTGTACACTGTACTCCATGTGTGGTCTGACCAGTGATTTGTAAAGTGGTAGGACTATGTTCTCATTGATGCAACCCATTATCTTGTTGGCCTTGGCAGCAGCTGCCTGACACTGGTTTCTGCAGCTTAGTTGGCTGTTTATTAAAATTCCTAGGTCCTTTTCCATGTCAGTGTTACTGAGTGTTTTACCAATTAGTATGTACGGGTGACTTGCATTATTCCTTCCCATGTGCATAACTTTACATTTGTCAGTGTAAAACCTCATCTGTCATTTCTCTGCCCAAGCCTCCAATCTATCCAGATCCCTCTGTAGCAGTATACTGTCCTCTTCAGTGTTAATTACTTAACACAGTTTAGTGTCATCTACAAAAATTGATATTTTACTGTGCAAGCCTTCTACAAGATCATTAATAAATATATATTGAAAAGAATAGGGCCCAGTACTGACCCCTGAGGTACCCCACTAGTGACAGTGAGTGACCCAATCTGAGTATCTACCGTTAATAACCACCCTCTGTTTTCTGTCACTTAGCCAGTTACTTACCCACATACATAACGCTTACCCACATACATAAAGGATAACGCTGTACTACTAAGCTACTTGAATAAACTACAACAAAGTTACGATTGCTGGGATTTATTTTCTACTTACCCACATACAGACATTTTCTCCTAGTCCGAGCATCCTCATTTTATATACTAACCTTTTATGAGGTACGGTGTCAAATGCTTTGGAGAAGTCCAGAAATTTAGATTTTTTAACGTTTGGTATTTTTGTTCCTCCCTGAAGAAACACTCTTTTGAATCACAATTAGAAGGTTATTACTTTATGGTCACTATTTCCCAGGTGTCCCCTGACTTGCACATCTGTTGTTCTGTTAGGTCTATTGGTTAATACTAAGTCCAGTATGGCCGTCCCTCTAGTCGGGTCCTGAACCAGTTGGGAAAGGTAATTGTCTTTGGTTATTGCCAAGAACCTGTTTCCTTTATGCGATGTACAGGTTTCAGTTTCCCAGAAAGACATTGGAACTTTATATCTATACAGTGAGAAGTTAGATATCTTCCACAGTTACTATGAGGGACTATGCAAAGTTTTGGAGTGAAAAATCCAGACATACTTAGCTCTAATGTTCATGTCTAGAAAAAAACTGCTTAGTCATTCTCATCTACGACAGACTAAAATTGCAACATTGTTTCTGTTTAGGTTGTGCTTCTCCAAGTGACCCCTTCCACTAATAGGTTCTAGTTAAGCTACAAACTGTATATAAGGAGAGCAGTTAGCGGTCCTAGTTGTTTGTAGAATGGGAGACCAGTGTGTCCAAGACTGCAAGAGTGATCAGAAGAGGACACTGAGATGGGGAAACATGCCACAGACCCTGGGGCACCAGCTATTAGACCAGAGGGCCAGCCAGACAACTGAGCCACCAGCCCTTTGGCCAGGATAGCAGCTTTCTGAAAGAGACAGAGAGAGACACGGCTAGCACAGAACTTTTTTCTGCCAGGGAGGAGACAGGAGAAGCCAGCCCTATGGAGACAGGAGAAGCCAGCCCTTGCCTGAATTGTTTTGCACTTGAGTCCCTCCAGTAAAGAAGCACACGGGTTTACTACAAACCCTGACTCTGTGGGCTTATTTTCCATTGGGACGCACCACGCCTTACCGACCCCTCCAAAAAGCAGCAACAGGTGTTGACACCTCAATAGTGTTTGGGGCCCCAGCATAGCATCGCGATCACCCCAAACCTGGCCATTGCTTTAATCAATTGATATCTGTTAATCTACGCTGCACTTTAGGGGGTCTTCACAACCGGCATTGGGAGTCTGTAAGTTTATAGAAATCGTGGGCCTGGACTGGGGGATTTGATAATGAATTCCTTCAACATATCACATTTAATCATTCCAGTAACAGAACGATCCTCTGTCTGTTTTTATGGTGCTATCAAAGCTGCTCGTAACGTGTGCAGGAGACACTCAGTGAACCATACAGCTTTCCTTATTTACATATCATGAATAAATTATGCAAATGGTAATCATTGTTTCTTAATCTTCAAATGGGGGTTTCTGGTGTTCAGTGATGTAAGGTTAAAAGTGTTAATCCATTAACTTCTCTTCTCTGCTCCAGAAACTGCCAGCTTCATGTCCTGCGCACTCAATTAATGGTAATGTCCTAGATTCCTTTACTTCTAAAAGAAGGGATTACAGATGGGCCCGGCTCTTAAACATGTCTTTAAAAGCAATACCAGACTATTCATTTAACATATTATTTTACTAGTGATGTAAGCTTGCATGGCACAGAGAGCTAAAGTTATTCTCTGAAAAATGGGTCTGATTTTCTCTCATAACAGCGCTACTCTTGTCTATAGGCAATGTTTGGTATTGCAGTTCTAGCTCAATTCAGGTGAATTGGGCAAGGATGCAATACCAGACTAAACAAGCAAAGACAGGTGCACTCTGCGGTAATACTAAACCCTCACACTGATGTAAAATTGAGAGGTTAGTTCGACATATCCTACTAGGAGGACATGTCTTAAGCTCAGGCACTGCGCCAAGATCTCTCAAGTAGCCCGAGGCCCTATCACTCACCTACCTGTGCCGTATGGGCAATACCAGGCGCCAATTTTACATCAGTGTGAGGGTTTAGTATTATCGCAGAGTGCACCTGTCTTTGCTTTTGTTTAGTCTTTAATTGTTCTTTACATCCACATAATTGTTACCTTGTGTAGGATGGTTATTGTGGTACTTGTAGTCCGTTGCTGGCATCTTTCATTATATGCATTTTTTTGCTGTTGATTGCCATCAGCAACGGATTACAAGTGCAGGATATGCTCCCCTATATATATGCACAACCGCATGTGGGTTTGAGCATATCCTGCCTGTTTCACATCACACCACGTTTTCTAATGGTTTGTAAGGATGCAATACCAGACCATAATCCTATACAACCCCTGCCTAATGCAGCAGGTGTGGACCCACTGTGTCCCCGAACACATTTGGCTTAGGGCTACTTCAAAGTGCATTATCTAGGTAGCCCCACTGGTCACCCTTTCACCCCATAGAGAGATCTAAACTTTACTGCAGGGGAACTACCTGGCCGCTACCTCCTGGAGTAGTCTCTGTTCAGTGGCTTTAGCCGATTGATTGGCTCAGTCTGTCTTATGGGATGATTTCCCTGATGTTCGTGTATGTGTCTCTCTTTAGGTACTATCTGAGCATCGTCGCCTGATACCAGACCCTCATTGGACATCTGATTATCCTCCTCCTGACCTCTGTATCGGTCTATCTGGAAAAATCACCAGAAATCAGTTTATGATTGCTATGTTATTACCACATCTTTGCATATTATTATTATATCATCTGACATCATCAATTATGGTCTAGGTTTTCCGAGCACATACCATTACTACATTGTCGCTGTCACTATCAGACTGGACAGCTTGGTGTTGACATGTAACATCATTGACCTCCTGATGAACCCTGAATGCTACAGGGGGAAACGCGTCGAGGATAGTTGTTATCTATGCCGCCAATTCTGATACTGACTGGCGGAATTGACAGTATTTTATATTGGCATAATTATATATATCAATAATGTTAATGATATGTTAATCATGTATAGATAGGTAGTTGGTCTCCGCTGATACCACTGTTGGTGGCTTGGTTGTAGGTGAGGGGTACACTAGGGTATAGTAGATAAGGTTCGAGGACAGGGTATCCCCACCATCAGTAGATATCCCTGGGCTAAGGTTTGGTCTAGGGTAACAGTAGGGACAGTATCCCAGTAACTATGTTTTCCCTATGTACCTGCTTATTCTGGGTATCACACATACAGTCTAGAGGTACCTTTCTCCATCGTAAGGGACTAAGGCCACATCGAACACATTTGTCGCCACCAGAGTGTGGTATATGTAGAGAGACGCTAGATCGATTGGGATCAGCTTATCAATAGGATTATCAATAGAGAGTTTCACTAGATGGTTATGGGGAAATTTCCCCTGTTTTTATAGGGATTATAGTAAAAGTTATGTTTTAAAGAGGCTTTTTTTCGCTGGAATACGGTTATTATAGTCACACCCCTATATCTGTATATTGGTTTAAGCTGGAATTTTGTTCTCTGTTCAGTGACAACTGACCCAGGCAGGTCAAGAGACACCAAACCGGAGCACCACAGAAGAGAAGCAGAATAGTAGGTGGCTAACAAGCTCAGGTCAGAGCAGGCAGAGTTTGTTTAATATAGTAACCAGGACAAAGGTCAGGGCAGGTGGCCCTGTACAATAAGTAGGTAGGGGTCAAGGCAGAAAAAAAAGTACAGCATGGTTAACAGGCAGGGGTCAAGCATGGAAGTTCAGGTGACACCAGACATGCCTTTGCAAGTGCTAGGCAAACTAGGAACCTTTTTGCTCAAGCATCCTCCCATAATGGAAGGTGCCTTAAAAATGCTCTCTCACTTCAGCAAATGGCATTTATCATGTAGGCAAAGTTAATACAAGGCACTTACTAATGTATTGTGTTTGTCCATATTGCTGCCTTTGCTGGCTGGATTCATTTTTCCATCATGTTATACACTGCTCGCTTCCATGGTTATGACCACCCTGCAATCCAATAGTGGTGGCCGTGCTGGCACACTATAGGAAAAAGAGCAGGCCTCTCTGGTAGCTGGGACCGTGGGACTGCAATAGGTAAACACTTTTTCCTGTAGGGTGCAAGCACGACCACCACTGACGGATTGCAGGTGGTCATAACCATGGAAACAAGCTGTTTATAAAGTGATGGAAAAATTAATCAAGCCAGTAAAGGAGGCAATATGGACAATTGTAATGCCCTAGAGTGGCATTGCCACTTCTGCACCCCGCTACCTTCTGCTATATAATGTCATCTTCTATGCATTTATTTCCAGGTCCTGTATAATGTGCATGTCTATCTCTATGCAACCTTTATTGTTCATGCAATTTACCTGGTTCACCAGAGGGTGGCAGCAATCATGGCAAAGCTACACTTACAGAGAATGGAACCCTTCTTTCCATTCTAATTCTCCCTTAAAGAGGACCTTTCACTGGTCCACAGTTTATGAGTTAAAGCTATGTACATGGAGAGCGGTACCCAGGGATGTCCCTGCACTTACTTGTATCCCTGGGTGCCGCTCCGTTCGTCCTCTGTAGCCCCCGGTACCGGCGCTCCTGCTGCTCTAATTTTGCCTGAGATGGAGACTTCTTCTTCTGCCCTGGGCGTCTCCTTCTCCCAGGGCTGGAGCGCTGGCCAATCGCAGCGCTCAGCTCATATTCAGGATATGTCAAGGGTAACCCGCTGCTAATATGTATTTGTAGGGATTAGTTCTCCTGGAGAGATGGGAGAGCACCGCCTCCTCCTCCTAATTTTTGAATGTCCTTAGGTCTTGTGTATTGCCAAGCCAAGGAAAATTTTGTAGCTACCTGTTTAGCCATCAAGGTGACGAAGCATAAAGTATGATTAGACCTTGGTCCTAGGAAGGGAATACAGGATGAAGCCACCCTTCTATCTGCGGGCATATCATAGCATCATGGAGGGATAACAGTACATGACACCCCCACGCTCCACATATGACTGTGGCCACTTCGTGGTATTTGAGCGCTTTGTGCAGTATTTGTTCGGTTCACTGCGAGAGGGAAAACCGCGGTTAGACACCCTACTGATACAGGCAGGAATCTATTGGTAGCTGTGCCTACGTCTATATATGTGTGTAATAGTCTGCATGCTCAGGCAGCACTTTAACCTTTCCTTAGGTTCCTTAGAGCATATCCTAAGCACAAGCCGAGGGCGGCTTGGGTTTTAAGTAAGGGGGTATGTAACACAATCATAATACATTAGTAAGTGCCTTGTATTGTAGAACTGCAGGTGGGAGGTTGGAGGCCTCAGAGACCCAGCATGGAGCAAAGCAGAGCTACCAATACTCTGGTGGGAATTCCAGCGGCCAAGCCTGCAGAGAGCAGTGAGATGCCAAAGGGCATGGACCTTCAGCGTTGCAGTTGTGAAGCATAGTGACCACATTTGATGATACATTGGATCTTTCCATCAGGAAGTGACATTGATCATTTGTAAATCCCCATCACAGCATGGAAACCTTCCCCCATCTCTCTATACACGGTGTAATTAATTGTGTACGTCTTTGCAGAATTTATGTTTATTCTCCTTTTGAAGCCCCTTCCACTCTTAATGGATTCTGCGTGAGTTCTGGTTGCCTAGCAACAACTTGACTGTGACCATCGTGTGTGAACATGTACAGATCGACTTGTGAAGACAGGGTCAGGGGAAGCTCACGCTTCTATTCATACACAAGGTGTATATAGACTGCCGAAAGCTTAAAGGGACCCTGTCACATGAAACATGATAATATGAATGGGAAAAAAAACACCATGTAGATAATCCGGCCTATAGTATCAGAGGAGAATAGAGGGTTCAGTGCACAGGGAAAAAACAGGCCGCTTCCTGGGTCAAAATGTAAAACCAGCTCCAATCTTAGCAACGGAAAAAGTTAAAATTGGATGCATGACAATAACAAGCTTAAAGGGGTTGTCCAGCATTATTTAAAGGGCATCTGTCAGCAGACTTGTACCTATGACACTGGCTGACCTGTTACATGTGCACTTGGCAGCTGAAGACATCTGTGTTTGTCCTATGTTCATATGTGCCCGCATTGCTGAGGAAAATGATGTTTTAACATATGCAATTGAGTCTTTAAGAGCAATGGGGGCGTTACCATTACACCTAGAGGCTGTGCTCTCTCTGAAACTGCCGGGCCATCTGCACTTTGATTGACAGGGCCAGGCAGTGTAAACATCTGCACTTTGATTGACAGGGCCAGGCAGTGTAAACATCATGACGCCTGGCCCTGACTTCACCTAAATCGAAGTGGAGAGGGAACAGCAGTTGCGGAGAAAGCAGAGCCGCTAGGTGTAATGGTAAAGCCCCCGTTGCTCTTAGAGGCTCAATAATTTTTCTCAGCAATGAGGGCACATATAAACTTGGGACCAACACAGAAGCATTCAGCTGCCAAGTGCACATGTAACAGGTCAGCCAGTGTCATAGGTACAAATCTGCTGACAGATGCCCTTTAAATGTCCCCCCCCAGCCCAGTTGGACCTGTGAAGAGATCTATACTTATCTGTTCCTCGCCGCTCCGATCTGGCTCTGTGGCTCCAGGACTGTCTTTACCAGACTTCCGGTACCATCGGTAAACTTCTTGCGCAGATGAGGTTACTTGCATTGCTGCAGCCAATGAATGGCCTCAGTAGTGACATGTCCCCAAGAGGCTCGTCACTGCTGGTTCATGTGCCGCTTGGGGACATGTCACCACTGAGGCCAGTCATTGGCTGCAGAGGGGGCGCACATGACCCTGTCCATGCAGGAAATTTACAAGCGGGACTGGAAGGTGACCGCAAAGCCTGAACGGAGCAGCAGGGAGCAGATTAGTATAGCTTTCTCCAGAAGTACCGCTGGGTGGGGAGGAAATTAAAATAAAATCCTGGACAACCCCTTTAAAGGCTATGTACATCCTCGGGGAAAATGTATTATATTGCATTTTATTCATTTTGAGCTAAAATAAAAAAAAATTATTGGTCTTTACTAAAAATATTGAGTCGTTCTGTCACAAAGTTGTGTGAATCCTACTTTCACTTTGTACCGGTCATCTAATAAACCTTATCTCTAAATTACAAAAAGGTCATAGACACTTAAAGGTACTATTATACCAGTAGATGACGATAGACTCGTTAATGACGAAAACGTCGCTTATTATACACATAGATAATCGTCCATACTTGCGGTCGTTACTCATTTGCTTTGAAATCGTTCCTTGCTATTATATGTAAAGATGGTGGACAGATGCTTGGTCAAAAGGAATGTATAAGATACTTAGCGAGTAGACAACTCCATATTGTACGAACGGATGTATTAACGAGGAGCGATCATTTTTTAGCATGCTGAAAGATCACGATGAATGAGAAACAAGTGATTTGTCGCTAATCTTTAAATCGTTCAAACCTTTTACATCACACGACTCTCGTTCAATTTCGCTCGCATGCACGAGAATCTGTACATTGTATATTCGCTCCGTGTAATAGGGCCTCAGTAAGATAAGAATGGAGCCATAATGGGTGCTTAGGAGGTCAGAGAGCAGAGATAATGAGTCGTCAGCTGAGCTGCCTGATGGAACAGAATGAAAATTCAGATCCATGCTTCAAGAGAATCTCAAGGCTGCACAAAGACAGTGGTTCCAAATTTTTTATAAAGACCAATTAAAAAAAGATCTTTAGCTCAAAATGAGTACAATGCAATAATAAAAAATTATTGTCCCCAAAGGTGTACATTGCCTTTAAAGTGGGGGAATAGGCATACTTTATGGAATATAGCCTATATCAAATGTATAATGTTCCTGATGAGATAATACTTTTAATGTGATTGATTGATTGAATGTATATACAGACCTGCACCATGTATGATTTTGCATTAGCGTTTATGTACATACCCAGCGTTGGCGTTGTTGTGCTCCTATAATGTGATTCCTTTTAGCGAACCCAAGTATGCATAATACAGCGGCTTCAATCAGCACACATATACATATGTATGAAGGCCTATAATCTGAGTTGTGATTTTCCCTTTTATAGGAAATTATGCTCAGATGTTACAGTAAATACTTGGGTCTTGGATGAAGGATGTCCTCCAGTTGTTGCTATGCTCCTCAAGAAATATATACATATAACTGAACATAAATGGGACTATGTGGTGGGGGTAGAATTTTACACTGCTTTCGATTACTTCAGATGTTGGGAGTAATGCAAGATGCTGGGTCCCGGTGGAGGCAATTAGTGATTAAAGGGGTTTTCTGGTTTACAAAATGAATTCTCATATATCTTGTGTTCTAGTAATACAGAGTGAAGTGGTGTGGCTACAGAATGTGTCTGTCACTTAGGATAAACCAGTATTTATGTGCATTGCATGCACAGTTTTGTTGATTTAAATATAAACTGTGTAATTCTTCATTTCCCCTGTGGTGGTGCTGTAGGGAAACTGCACACTTGCTGCCATCAATTACAGTCTCTTAAAGGGAGTCTGTCACCGCTATATGACCATGTCCAGTGCTTACATTGTCCTGTAGCACACCTATACATGAATGTAATGATACCTTTGTTATTTTTTTTAGACTTGCAGAAGCCGGAAAAACGACATTTAATTCATATGCAAATGAGCACGCGAAAGTGTCCGGGGCCGGCGTTCAGTGTGTAGAAGCCAAGGCTGCGCTGCCTTCTTTCAGCGTTACCCCTCCCCAGCCTCTTCCTTTGCACTCCCTCCTATTCCCTTGTGTCATCCCTAGGTCCGGCCGAGATCCCGCGCCTGCGCACTGCTTTGCCGGGCCGGGGCATGCACACTGCGATTCCCATTGTGGGCACGGCCTCGATTCAACTAGTGCGCAAGCGCCGACCTGGCAAAGCACTTGCGAGTGCTCATTTGCATATGAGTTAAAAGTCTAAAGAAAATAACAAAGGCACCATTACATTCATGTATAGGTGTGCTACAGGACAATGTAAGCGCTGTATATGGTCATATAGTGGTGACAGACTCCCTTTAAAAGTCTTCTTCCATCTGACTTCATTGAGTCTAAGCCCCCTGCTGTATTTCCAACGAGCAAAAATAATGTGCTCATTTTATATTGTAGGTTGTTGTGGTTATAGTGGTATAATTTGTGTGTTGTTATTATTATGGCATTTTTTTTTTTTATAAATTGTATTTTTTTAAACTTTTTTGTACTCCCCCCATATTCCTGTTCATTATGTATTGAATGGGTTAAAGTATCTGTGTTTTGCTAGCACGTTCCTTAGGATATACACAGGGGCTATGAACTAAAAGTGGCCCCGGAAACAGTACTAAAAATGGCCCTGTTTTGTAGTCGGGTACAATACCATAGTGTGGCACATTATACCAAAAAGAACCCCAACAGAGCCATATACCACAGTCCATCACAAAATACATCCCCAAAAACTTCAGCTGGCCGTCCGGGTGGAGGGCTCAGGCGGCTCCCTGGGCATCGGCCCTTCGGGATATTTCCCTGTAAGGTCTATGGCCAATCTGCCCTTGATATTCAGTATATGCAAAGCATGCCTAAAGTCAGGAGCTACCGACCTCCACGGACCTGCATGATGGCCATTTGTGAGATGGAATTTTCCCATGACAGACCTAAAAGAAGTTCTTTGGGATTTTTATATTGATGGCCTATCCTTAGGATTGTAAGAGGTCCAACACCCTGCACCTCCAGCGTACAGCTGTTCCCCAGCAGCTCTGGCAGCAGAAATAACAAGAACTACACAGCTCCATATATTGTTTAGCAGATGGACCTGGTTACTGCAGCACTGCTCCCAGGGGTGAACTGGCCATGGACCCTACAAGGAAATTTCCTGGTGGGCCAAAGTCCAGGGGGCCGGGCCACCTGAGGCCTCCTGCTGGCTGCCAGCTCCTAGCATTAAAGGGGTTGTCCGGGTTCAGAGCTGAACTGGACATACCCATATTTTCACCCAGAGAGCACCCCTGATGTTAGCATCAGAGCATCTCATGCTCCGATGTGCACCCTTGCCCTGCGTTAGATTACAAGGGCAAGGGCTCTATTGTTTACAATAACGCGCTGCGGGGCGGAAGCTTCCAGTGTTATCCAATACATTCCAGAACTGTAAGGATTACATAGCATTATAAACCAATATAATGCTATGTGACCCCCGGCAGCGCTAGGAGTTCAGGCCGAGAGCTGTAATGCGGACTCACAGCATGACCAACGCTCGTCTGCAAGGGCCCTTAGGGTGCATACCGTCTTCCCGGCTTTTAAAAGACCATTGTACATGACCTGACCTGTCCTCAGCCAATGGCTGCCTTTCGTGGCCCATTTACAAGCAATAAGGTCTTAGCTTGTCTAGTGCTGTGAAGGTGTGCAATTGTCCTCCCATGTGCTGTGAAGGTGTGCAATCCTCCCATGCCTGATCTCTGCCCATTTAACAGATTGACCACCAGGGGCGTACACAGAAATCATTGGGCCCCATAGCAAGAATCTGAATTGAGCCCCCCTAACTCCACCCACTACCCACCCATGGACCATTCCACATCTAAACTCCTTGCTGCTGATGCTTAGGGCTCATTCACACGATCGTATGAATAGGTCCATATCTGTTCTGCAATTTTGCAGAACGGGTGCGGACCCATTCACTTCAATGGGGCCGCAAAAGATGGGGCCATGTGCTGTCCGCCTTCGCTGTTCTGTTCCGCGGCCCTGCAAAAAAGATAGAGCATGTCCTATTTTTTTCCGCAATCGTGTGTTGGAGTCCATTCCCTTCTCCTGTCTGGTGGGTGGCTGACTGAGTGAGGCAGAGCGCGGTATACAACTGCACGGTTCTGTCAGCTGAGCGATCAGTGCACTAGCCAATAAGTAGCAGGAGCTTTGCACTGCTAAATGCTGATTGGCCAGTGCAGTGCCCAGCAGACAGAAGAGAGAGCGCTGTGCTGGAATGTCACTGGCTGGGTCACACAGGGAGGAACATTGGTGTGAGATGTGTACACAATGGGGGAGGGGGAGCTGAGCAGAAGGGAAGCAGGGCCCGGGAGTCAACGGAAGACAAGCCAGCTGTGGGCTTGTGCCAATGTCCGACAGCGATCTCGATCATAATATATAAATTGAGTCTGCAGATGTAGGGGGAGGGGCCTTCAAAGCACTCCGCCCTCCCCCCCTGCCATGGGCCCCATAGCAGCTGCGTGGTCTGCCTATATTTGCGGTACGCCACTGCTTCCCACCCTGACTCAGACTTGCCTTCCAGATTGACTATGTGCTTGGTTACCAGATTAAATGAACTCTGCTTGGTTACCAGATTGAATGAACTCTGCCTGCTTTGACCTCGGCTTGTCCTTTGACCTGACTCTCTCTCTCTCCTGTCCACTTGGTGACCCACATTCAATAGGTATCCACCTGGTTCCCATGCTGGGGAGTTCAAATCCTTGTACAGGGGTTAAAGGCTGAAGGCCACCCATAGGAGTGGCGCTAAGTCAAATCTGTTCAGAAACAGAGGGGATCCAAGCCTACTGTGCTACATCAGGGACTCTGACAATTTACCATATAGCAAATATTTCTGGTGAGATCCTTTGGATGTTGTAATGATAGCTATACTGGTTGTCACCAGGTTTTTCAAAAACACGTAATATCAGATAAATCAGGGGTTTACATTGCAGGAGACTGTTCTATTACAAGGGAATTGCTCTGTGATGTGCATAGCATTCATTTACACAATCATATCAGGAAATATGTCCCTTTTAATTCTTCTGTGCCCCCCCCTTACCCTCATATTCGGAAACTGCTGCCAGGGCTGACTCATTATAGACGCTCTTCTATTTCCCATTCAGATGACTTTGTTCCCATTATCGGGCTCTGTTATTACTATATTCTAATCAAGGCGCTCAGTATTAAGTACTGTATAAACTCTGAAATTGCTCTCTCTAAAATTTCCTCTTGCACAAGATTTTGCTACAGTCTACTAATTAGTGGCTGCTTATCACTGCAATTAATTACTGAGCATTTGCATATCTGATGTGAGCACTTCAAAGTAGAAACATAAGGGGCTTTGAAAGCTCAGGGCTGGATTTACAAATAATCATTATATTGGTGCATTAGCTGTAAACATCCTGATGTTGGCTCATGTGAAGAAAGAACAATATTCCCTATTCATACCATAGATCTATGTGATAGAACTTTGACTTTGGCCTTCTGACTTCTCCAACGTATCTACAATTAAAAATAAAGCAACTTTGCAAATAGTCCTTATGGAAAACCTGCTTGTTGTCTGTGTCTCCATGGTAACAGACTACAAACATCCACTGTGTAGTCTGATTTTGCAGTCATCTTCCTACTTCTTCCCAAAACACATTTGGTAGATTAGAAAGGTTTAGGAGACAGATAAAAGGGAGTAGGAGTACACAGGGTTTGTTTGTAGGCCATAAACATGGTGACACATGGTCTGTATTTGAGCTGCAAGCACAAAACCGTAGAAGATTTTTTAATGAGGTTTGTTCAATCATTTCTAATTTTAAGTGCAGTGAGACAATTAAAAGAAATGGCTAAAAAGTTTTTTTTAAACTTTGTATATAGAAGAAACAGATGTATTTAAAGGGACATTCCAGTTAGAACAACTTATCCCCTATTCACTGGATAGAGAACAACTGTTAGATTGGTGGGGGTCTTGGACGGATGTACCCAGATGAGTGGCAATGTGCATGTTCGACACACCCGCCTTTTATACGGGGGTACAGGTCCCTCATTCTCGTGATCGGTGCACTTTCCATTGGTAGGACCTCCACCGACTTACCAGTTATCCCCTATCTAGTGTAAAGGGGATGATTTGTTCTAACTGGAATACCCCTTTAAGCACTGTATTGTTGTGACAAGGTCAATGGGGGACATTTTGGTGCAAAGGAAATCTGAAGTTGTCATCAACCAGTTTAAAGCTCATGTATAAAGGGGTCACTAGATGATAAATATTTGATTGCTGGAGGTCTGAATGCTAAAACCTCCACTTAGGATGTTGGAGATGTGGTGTCCTCACCCAGCACAGAAAGGGTGCAGAAATTTACTTTTTTCTATGTTGCCTACCTTGACATTACATTATATTCTGTGTATTATGATAACCAGTGACTGATCTCCTATATACGGGGTTGGCATTGAGACAATGACCTCACAGAGTATTCGTGAGTCGTGACACTCGATATGCTATGTTCATATCTGTTCCCTGTAAGATCTCAAATATAGCCAAGACTTCACATTTCCGCGCTCTTGACAGAAGTGCTGTTTACGTTCCTTTTAAGGTCCGTGGAGAATTGAGCAGACGATTGTGTCTCACGGTTATGAATGACTCACTCATTCTTCAGCATCACTGATGTCAGAGACCAAAATAGAAACGTTCTCCTCAAACCCTTCTATTCCATTAGAATGTCAATTTGTCTCCTTTCCAGTGTCACACGTTCTGCGCCCCCGTGCGAGGTTGGATTTTGCAGTAAGACTGGCAAAAAAATATCATAATTCCTGATACAAGAACTTGAGGGTTGAGATGAAGATGGATAATGATCAAAGAGATAAAAATTATGAATGCATTTTTGTTAAATTTTGGGAAGATGGGTTGTGAAAGAAGATGAATGATCTTGGTCTTGGCTCTTCACGGCGTCCAGATGTTGTGAACTTGCCAGGATCTAGGAGTCTGTAGATGATGATGGTGCTGATGAAGCTGATGATGAAATTGATACTTGTCCTAGTTTTTCTAGTTTAAGACAGTTTGCTGTAAGTGGATACATAGACATCTCCAGACCAGTATCTCAAATTGTTGCATTTACAAATCCATCAAGTGTCATTAGGTTACAGCAGTGAAGGCAGATCAAAGACCATAATAATGGTTCTCTATGTGTGTCTGTCACCGAGCAGGACGATAACACTACATACATGTCTATATATTATACTTAAAAGTTTTTTAAACTGACGGCCTATCCTCTGGTTAGGTCATCAGTAGTGATGAGCGAAGCAAGCCTAGATCCGAAGTCGCTTCGGTCAAAACTTCATTTGAATACTGTACAGAGATTTGTCTCCGTACAGCATTAAAATGTATGGACTCCGGCAAGGTGAAATGAGTTATCAGCCGAGTCTCGTGAGACTTCATTGAATAACTTCAGCATTCGATTTTTAAAAATTGAAAAACATTTTAAAACAGGAATTTCGCTTCGGTAGCGGCTGGTACCTCAGTACCGATGCCGACTTCAGATGCAAGTTTTAAAATTGTTTTTAAGTTGAAAAATGAAATCCCGAAGTTACGAGACTTCGGAGGTAACGAATTTAACCTCGGCAGAGCACATACATTTTAATGCTGTATGGAGACGGATCTCGGTACAGCATTAAAACGAGGTTTTGAGCACATCGACTTCAGACGTTGGATAGGAAGCTCGATTCACTCATCCCTAGTCATCAGTATCTGATTATGGGGATCCGACACCCGAAACCCCTGCTGATCAGCTGTTTGAGAAGGCAACGGTGCTCCTGTGAGCGCTGGTGCCTTCTCGCAACTTACCAAGCACAGCACCGTACATTGTATAGTGGCTGTGTTTAGTATTTAGTGTTTAGCTGAGCTACCTTTAGGGCATGTGATAGTTGAACGTGTCGTAACTGACCTAGGAAAATCTGAGAGAAGGCCGCAGCGTTCTCAAACAGCTGATCGGTGGGAGTCCCAGGAGTCAGATAACCAACGATCAGATACTGATGACCTATCCAGAGGATAGGTCATCAATATAGAAATCTTGGAAATCCCCTTTAATATGTCCATCTGGAAGGTGGGCAGGCACTAACGAGCTCCACAACCTCCCATGTTACTGGTCTGAAGAAAGGATGGGATCTGATGGAGGATGTTACTGCCACATGGCTACATGTAATGAGATGTCTTACTCACTCCTACTAAGAAGTTGATGGTGTAAGTTCATACCTCTACTGGAAATCAAGTGTGTCCTCCTTCTGCAATGATAGATTGTAATAGGATTGAAAGTTATGTGTCCTATCAATGTTGGTGCCAGTGGGAAATGAACCACATGAGCTTACTAATGTTCCTGAAATTCAACAGGGTGAAGTATTCCACACCCAATTCCCCACCTAACTGTGGACTTATTGATATTATTGGGTCTGCTGTTACTGTCCTAGAGCAGCATGGGAGATTGGGACTGGCTTTGGACCAGATCCCAAGTGACGGTAGGAGAGCCACACCCAAGAGAGAGGAACCTGCAAGTGGTTATGGACCACTGCCCAGCTGAATGTTGTAGTGGGTGATAAACCTGGGCAACCTGTGATTGTGACCAGAGTTAAGAGTGACCAGCCAGTCTGACTGCCAGGTGAACACCTGGGAAAGGTAAAACTGTATTGACATGGTGTGAGGAGACTTTGAGTCGTCTAATGCACTGAACTATGGTCTGCTACTGAGTGCTCAGTTTGCCTGTTACTCTAACCACCAATCGGTACCCCTGCCAAGATTTGTAATTATCAAGCTTAGTGCCTCTGTCAAGAAGTGTCGCTACCAAGCATAGTGCTTTCATCAAGAAGTGATACTGCCAAGCATAGTGCCTCAGCTAATAATTGTAATCAAGCTTAGTGCCTCTGTCAAGATGTGTAACCACTGAGTTTAGTGACTCAACCAAAAAGTGTCACTGCCAAGCATAGTGCCTCTGCCAAGAAATGTAACTGCCAAGAATAATGCCTCTGCTAAGAAAAGTAACCGCCAAACATACTGCCTCTCCTAAGAAGTGTAACGCCCAAGCATAGTGCCTCTGCCAAGAAGTGTAACGACCAAGCATAGTGTCTATGTAAATAACTGTTGTGTATCCTCTGTGAGAGATTTAGAGGCTGTAATAACCACACTAGTTGCCTCAATACTTAGTAAACATCTGTCCTAAGGATGAGCGAACTGGTTCGGGATTTGGTTCGAACTTCTCAAAAAGTTTGGATTCAGTCAAACTTTTTTAGAGAGTTAGAGAAAGAAAGAGAGAGTACACAAATGTGTTTCTCAACAATGTATATGCGTTGTCTAAGTGGTACTCTTTTTCATTATGGAGAGCCCATGGTATGCCAGGTACGCAGTATTGTAGGCCAGATGATGCCCCTACTATGCCAAGTACATTTGCGCAGTATTGTAGGCCAGGCAATGCGCCTGGTACGCTGAGTACGTGTGCGCAGTATTGTAGACCAGGCAATGTCCCTCTGGGTTTCTGGGGAAAATATTTAAATGAGCAAGTAGGTAAACAGTAAGAAAAACACAGCAAAAATATGAGCACTGCATTATTTTCACACACCAAAATTGGCAGAGATGCCTTACAAACATGCTTATACAGCAAAGCAAGAAAAACAGCTAAGCCAGCCTCACACCTGCAAGTAGTTCTTTCAGGACAAAAGCCTTTAATCAGAGAAAAGCCGATAAAAACAACATTTCTAGTTGCAGGGCCTTAGAGGGAACCTCTGGGTGGGTACTATTTCTATTATGGAGACCAGTTGATAATCGAGCCGACTATTATAGACTAGACAATGCTCCTCTGGATTTCTGGGTTAAATATATGCTGATGCCAGATAGGTTTAGGAAAGCTAATTTAAATATCTTTCCCGGCAACCCAGAGGTGCATCGCCTGGGCTACAACACATATTTCTGTACTAGGTGCTTTCTCTCTCTCTCTCTTGGTCTTCAAACGAAACAAATCTTGAGTGGTTCGCTCATCTCTAATCTGTCTCTTATAACCTGCTGTGGATGTCAACTCAAGGGGTCAAGGGGTAATACAACCTGTGGGGACTGACCTCCCCCTACAAGATTACATTGCATCCTACTCCTGCATCATCTGTTTTTGACCAACTCCAGTAATAAATGTAGGTCAGTTATGACTTCATGCTTTGGTTGTAAGCAAGGTATATGCTCATCCATTATAATGAGATAATCCCAGGTACACCAAGCAGCATCCTCAGGCTGATAATGGATGAAAATTGCATTATGTATTCGGTCTGCTTGTGTAATGCATTAAGCTAAAGGGTAACTTTGCCATCGTTCATTCTTAGAAACAATGGAAAGAGCCATCACTAATGCAAAGCTTTTAATGTGTCACTCGGAGAAGACCGAGGTCAACGAGGGAGGTCTCGCCTGTCATCATTTACATCAGTGAGATACTAAATGACGACGTGCCCATCGCCCACTTCACCCCATGTTAATCTAGGACAAGAGGAACAATTCACCGCCGCACTTAAAGGATTAACATTCAGCAAAGGGCTTGTGATTTTAATTGCATAATGGACACGTAGAACGAGTTGTCTTATGGGATCTCCTGCCCGGGTCAGAATTAAACAGAAGTGATATGTGTCATTAAAGGGGTCGCCTGCTTTGTACATAACTTTTAGTATTGCCATACACTTGTGTGTAATAGAAACCTGCTACATCATACTGTAGCCTGTATGGAGTTGGTCCCCCCGGTGCCCGTGGGTAGAGATGTAAACAAACGACAATGTCCATAGCCCTTCCAAGATGTCTTCTACTGCGCATGGGCTGAAGGAGTTTAGTTCAAGTGCACATAAAGGACATCCAAGGAAGATTGACTTGACTACCCATGGGTACAGGGGGTGCGGAGCAACCCCATGCAGGCTAAAGTAAGTGTGAAGGCAATTTAGCAGGTTCTTATACAAAGTGGAAAACCCCTTTAGATCTAATATAGCTCATAAGGATTAGGTTATCTTATTAGGTTAATAGTACCAGCAAAGGACATATACACTTTGGGGGTGCACAGGGTAATACATCAGGAACTTCCAACAACTACCACAAGAGTGGAGGAGCTGCCCAACAGCGCCACTCTCTGTGAGGTATTGCAACTCACACTCTGAACTGCAGTACCAGACAGCCTTTTGACAAGAGTAGCGCAGTTGTGAGAAGAAAGCAGCCATGTTTTTTTAATCTTATAAAACGCTTCCCTGTGGCTTTCCTGTCCTGGTAGGCCATTTGGATACTCCTCCTTTAGTCCCAGCAGGCAGCCATTAGCGATTATCGAGTCAGGTGATCACCGGCCGGGTCAGCATTTAGGTTATGTAGCCATCATGTCCACATTTACTTTGTGTCAGACTTACCTTGCTATCAGCTGCTGTAGTTAATGCAATGTATAACTGGAGATGTGACATCTAATGTCTGTCACATTGGAGTCAAAGTGTTTAATGGCCACCTAGTGTTCAAAGTCATTGTATACCCTAGGTTTTAATAGTAATAGAGTCCCCTACAGAACCCCTATAGCAATAAGGCTCCCCAAAAGTGCCTCTATTAGAAGAAATGCCCTCCATATTGTGCGCAATAATATTGCCCACACAGTACCCCCAGTAGTAATAATGCCATCATAGTGCCCCCATTAGAAATAAGGCCCCCAATTGTGCCCCCTATAGAGTTCAAAGCCGTAGTAAAGCCCCCTTTAGAGTCCCCAGTAGTTATAATGCTCCGTATAGTGGCCCTAGAATTTATTTGCCCCCTGTAGGAGCTCCACTAGGTATAATGACCCCTGTAGTACCCCTAGTATTTATAACACCCCCCCTGCAGTGCCCCCTGTTGTTAAAATACTCTTCTGCACGTCCCCTTTAGTGCTCTGGCCTGTATTAATACCTCCCTGTAGTTCCCCCTGTATTATAATGCCCCCACAGTAGTGCTCGGGCCTGTATAAATGCCTCCCCCCGTAGTGCCGACATATACCGTAATATATATATATATATATATATATAAAAAAATACTCACCTGACTCCTGTTCCTCAACGCCATCTGCCCAGCAGACCACAGGCCTTTTCTGCGGGCCTGCACAGGCGGTAGAGTTGACATCACAGTGACCTCCTGCATTGGGTCTCAGGCGGTGTGATGACCTGATGCTGGACTTCCTGACCACATCATATTGCCGCCTGAGTTCCACGCAGGAGGTCTCGATGATGGCATAGCTACCTCATGCATCTTTCTGCTGCCTCATAGGCTTCAGGCCTTAAACTGTCACCCCCTCAGAGACAGGTTGGGGGCCGCAGATGGGTGCATCAGAGGCCCCTGGTTTGAAGCAATTGAAATCTTGATGGAGCTCTGACAAATCCCAATATAACTCAATGCAGTTCATTGGTCGGTATTTGGATCAAATGTAGGATGGATCCAGCATTTTTTCAAGACTCATGGCTTCTGTTAAACAGTGTGAACAGAGCCGTAAAGGGAGTCTGTGGCCACTTTTATGTTGTCCTATCTGAGGGCGGCATGTCCTGGTGACAGTCACCCTGAACCTGTGGCGGATTATAACAGGGACGTCGGCAGCCCTGGGTCTGGTATCGCTGGGGGGCACAACGCTGACCCGAAGGCCCACATACTGCGGCGGGACACGGGAGCACATAGTTCCCTGCCCCGCGGCCTATCACCACCATAGGCTTCAGGCCTAGTAGGCCTGAGGCCTATGTGGTAGTAAAAGCCCGGAGCAGGCGTGCCTGATGACAGTATCAAGTGCGATTACACCATCGCGCGCCTGTGTCGGGGGCAAAATACTTAATGGGGGCAGTGTGGGGACAAATTACTTAATGGGGGCAGTGTGGGGGCAAACTACTACATAGGAGCAGTGTGGGGGAAATTACTATGTGGGGGCAGTGTGAGAGAAATTACTATATGGGGGCTGTGTGGGGGCAGTGTGGGGGAAATTACTATATAGGTCAGTGTGGGGGTAATTATTACTATATGGGGGCAGTGTGGGGGAAAATACTATATAGGGCAGTGTGGGGGTAATTATTACTATATGGGGGCAGTGTGGGGGAAATTACTATATGGGGGAAATTACTATATGGGGGCAGTGTGGGGGTAATTATTACTATAAATGGGGGCAGTATGGGGGAAAGTACTATATAGGGGAAATTACTATATGGGGGCAGTGTGGGGGAAATTACTATGTGGTGTGGGGGACATTGCTATTGGGGAGGCACTGTAGGGGCCTTTCTATTACAGGACATATTAGGGGACATTATTTTTGGGGACAATATTCAGGCATTATTACCTGGAGCACAATATAGGATGTTATTATTACTGGGGGCACTCTAGGGGACATTATAATTTCTGTAGACACTATAGCGATCTTTGGGATAGTTTATCAAACTGGTGTAAAATAGAACTGGCATAGTTGCCCATAGCAACCAATCAGATCTCACCTTTCATTTTTGACAGCTCCTTTGGAAAATGAAAGGTGGAATCTGATTGGCTGCTATAGGTAACTAAGCCAGCTTTACTTTACACCAGTTTGATAAATGACCCCATTATGTCTACTGGGGTCACTATTTTTTCAGCAGTTTAGTACCTGGGACATTGGGGAGCACAGTGGGCACAGTATTAGGAGTGGCAGCAGGATGACACTGTGGGGACACCAGGATGGGGAGGTTGATGGAAAAATTTAGAAATCTAACGTGTCTGTGTAACAAACTCTGTAGAGACGAGATGCGGCTGAAAGAATTTGTCATGGTGGTCTGGGTCAGACGCAGGAGAAGAGGAAAGAAAAGGTCTACATGACAGGAGATGTCCCTGGATGTAAGAGGTATGTGGTGCTGTATTCTCCTCCAAGTCTTCTTTCTTATAATCATATGTATTTTAAATTTCGCAAATTTGTAACAGCCCAGATAACAGTGATAACTTGCTGTGTACAGATAACGTAGTAGATGTTCCCTGCAGTCCTATGTAGTTCACTGTGTTATGTGGGGTGTTACATAGGACTGCAGGTAACATCTATGACATCTATACTCAGATAATTATGAGATGGTGGGGGTATGATTCCTGGCACCCCAGCCAATCCGCTGTTTGAGGAGACCGCGATGTCCCAGTGAGCGCCTTACCAAGCATAGCGCTGTACATTTGATAGCACTGCGCTTGTTATTGAAGCTCAGACCCAATCACTCAGATGGGACAGAGCTAAAATGGAGGTAGGGGCCCGAGTTGGGTAGGCAGCCCCGGGCCTATCATGCACTTGATCCGCCCCTGCCCTGAACAAAACACTGAGATACTTACTTGAACTGACCCAATCTGTGTTGAGCAGCAACAGTGCGAGTCAAGCACTTGGAGTCCTCTCAACAGACAGAGCGCTCTGGGGAGTCCTCATATTCATGAGCTCCGGTCTCTCCATCCACCGCCACTGATTGACAGATATTTTCTTATTGCTATCAGCCACGGAGGGGAACAGTATCTCTTTTGTAAAAGTAATGAAAGGGGTTGTTCCCATGAAGACAACCCACAAGATATGGATAGGTGTTTGACCGCTTGGGCCCCTGCTGATCATGAGAAAGAGGGCACGTGTTCCCCATCTGAAGGACGTGGCAGATCCACCATGCAAGTCAACTCTATGAGACTGACGAAGAGAGCCGAGTACATCTGAATGGAGCGGACGCATGCATGTATGACTGCCACTCAATTCCAATAAGGTCCCCATTCTCGTGATAGGCTGGTACCCCAGCAATCAGAACCTATGCCAATCACACACTTATCCCCTATTCAGTAGAATGGGACAATCCCTTAGAAAAAACGTGGCTGGCGTCTTCCAAAAAGAGCGCTACTTTAGTTCACAGGTTGGATGTGGTATTGCTGCTCAGCTCCATTTACTTCAGCGGAGCTGCAATACCAGGCCCAACCTCTTGGACTGGTGTGGTGCTGTTTCTGGAAGAGAGCAGCCATGTCTTTCTAATGTTGTACAGCCCCTTTAATAATGGTTTACATAATGTAATATCAGTGCTGCCGACGCTCATAGCTTATGGCTCATTTATCGAACTAGCTGACCTAAGAAATACGACCCGAGTCATTATACCGCTGTCTCTTTCCTTTATGAAAACCATTCGTCTAGGACTCTCAGAGGAGCCCCGGAGTGCACGGGCCCAGACACTTATTGGTTTAGGGACCGTCTTTAACCATCCTGGATATCTGCGGGATAATTGTCTCCTCTAATATTTTTGAACACATTACGGATCATCAATTTCCAGTAAATTTCGGTTCTGAATCTGCAGTCATCAGCAGCGATCGTCTTACTAACCATTTCTATGGCGCTGGTAAAATAAAAATATGATGCCGTCTAAATTAAATTTAACATTTGAACAAAAATTAAATTTTTTCAAAAATATAAACATTACCAGTAAGGTAAAAGAGTTTTCCGAGAATTTTTTCCAGATATCTGATCGGTGGGGGTCCGACACCTGGGACCACCGATCAGCTGTTTGAGAAGGCCCGACACTCCTGTGAGCACAGCGCCGTACATTGTATAGTGGCCGTGCTTGGTATCACAGCTCAGCTTCATTCACTTCGATTATAATACAATAATAATAATCTTTATTTCTATGGCGCCAACATATTCCGCAGCGCTTTACAATTCATTGGTTCATGTACAGTCATAAATAACATAGCAACAGACAAATCCATAATAAGAACAGTAGGAATGAGGGCCCTGCTCGCAAGAGCTTACAATCTATCTGGAGATAGTGGTGACACAAAAGGTAGAAGTGCTTGTTTTGTACAATGGTCCAGCCATGTTGGGAGAATAGCGGAGCAGCTATAAAGCTGCATGAGAAAGCCACCAGTGCATAGCTGTAGTGCTTCTGGGTGCGGTGGAGGAGTTTGGTGGAGGGTCAGGTTCAGGAAATGATGATAAATGGGCTATATATGGAGAGGAGTTAGATCAGGTGATGTTATAGGCCACCCTGGAAAGTGTTTTTAGGGAGCGCCTAAAACTGTGTTTATTGCGATTTAACCTAATTTCTTGGGGTAGGGCATTCCAGAGAACTGGTGCAGCTCGAAAGAAGTCTTGGAGCCGGGAGTGAGAGGTTTGGATTATGATTACAATATATAATGCCCCCCAATAGAAGCCCCCATAGTGCTCCCCATAATCTGCCAGTATATAATGCCCCCCAGTAGATGCCCCCATAATATGCCAGTATATAGTGCCAATATATAATGCCCCCCCCCCCCCAGTAGTTTCCCCCATAATTTTTGCCAGTATATAGGGCACCCAGTAGATGGCCCCATAGTGGGGGCCAGTATTGGAATTGGTAAAGAGCTGCCTTCTTCGATGAGTCACGTTTTCTGCTTGGACGTTGGTGTGTCAGGCAAGGAGCATCAGAGAGCAAACACCCTGCAACCACTGCTGGAAGAACACAAGCTGCTGGTGGCAGCGTTATGGTCTGGGGAATGTTTTCATGGCATTTTCTAGGCCCATAATGTGCCAGTATATAATGCCCCCATAATGTGTGCCAGTATATAGGGCACTCGGTAGATGCCCCCATAGTGCTCCTCTCCCCCCGTCCCCTCCTGGGAAACAGAATAGTGTAAATGAAAATAAAATAAACACATATACTTACCTCCATGCCTCTTTCAGGGATGAGATGCAGGCCTCTTCTGGCCTGTGTCCGATGCTGTACGCTGCCCGGCTCAGGTGTACTGCCTGCATCGGCCCCGCCACAGTATTCACCTGTATCGCCGGCGATACAGTTGAACATAGAGAGATGAGCGCCTCCACAATGGAAGCGCTCATTTACCTTGGCCCTGCTGCAGCTTAGAATAGGCTCCCCTCCCATCCCGAAGCGGCAGCATAGGCGATATGTCCGCTCCTGCTTCCTATCCCCTCTCTGTCTCAACTCCCCCAGGACCAGCCCACTCTTACCAAGAGGGGAGGACTAAGGTGGTTAACCCTGTTCCTGCCAACCATACCTCAATTGCTAGAGTATATGGCAGATACATAACATTAATACATAGTAGAACAAGCAAACAGGTTTGAGGTACTGCAGGGGGCTCTCATGATCGTGAGGTCTGTGTATGTACCTGCATTGATGCTATCTTCTAGAGTGGAAACTAGGAATTCACATTGCTAAAAATTTATAGAAAGATTGGGAAAAGATCCAACTGCAAACTAGACAGAAAGGAGCCAGATCTCATTAAATATGGCCATAGCCATGCGGCCAAGCTGGACACAGATCCGGTTGTTCGGTACCGAGCCAAGCCACAGTGAGCAGCTGACGTTACAACATTTCTTCTCAATGCCAGATTGCTATAATGGATAATAGAAGTAAAGGGACAGTCATACATACAACGCAGAGTGCATCCAGGCCGCAGAGGACCAGATCCATCAAGCTAATGAGACTCTTAATTACGTAACATATTGTAGGTGTCGAAGAAAGGTACAGTCCTCGTTATCCATTACACAAGATGTAACGGTCACATCTCATTATCTCTTAATTTAGGGCGATTCTCAGTGCAAAATTCATTTATTTTTCTGGTTTTCATGGTAAACACAGCAGAGAAACTCACCAGGGCACCGAAAGTTGCTACTGGGCATTCGCATCTATTCCAATATTGTACGCCGAGTGTCTGTGTTGCCTAAGAAAGGCCGGACATGTAGAGCTGCTATACTTAAAGGGCATCTGTCAGCAGTTTTGTGCCTTTGACACTGGCTGACCTGTTACATGTGCACTTGGCAGCTGAAGACGTCTGTGTTGGTCCCATGTACATATGTGTCCGCATTGCTGAGAAAAATTATGCTTTAATATATGCAAATGAGCCTGTAGGAGCAACGGGGGCGTTACCATTACACCTAGAGGCTGAGCTCTCTCTGCTTGCAAGGCTGCCGCACTTGATTGATAGGATCCAGCAGTGAAAATGTGATCCTGCCTGGAGCTGTCAAAGTGCAGAGGGCACAGACGTGGCAGAGAGAGCAGAGCCTCTAGGTGTAACAGAAACGCCCCCGTTGCTCCCAGACGCTCATTTGCATATATTAAAACGTCATTTTCTCAGCAGTGCGGGCACATATGAACATGGGACCAACACAGATGCCTTCAGCTTCCAAGTGCACATGTAACACTGAAGGATTTCACATAAAATGTTCCCATCCTCGTTAGATCCAATAGAAGGGAATGCCAGATACAGCAAGCTCGGCCATTTCTGTACAACCAGCTACCCAAATTATTTGGCCAACGGGGCAGGGTCATACATTCTAGAAATAGAGGTGGGACCCATCCCATATTTATCAGACATTTATGACATAACTTGAAGACATGCCATAAACATCTGAGATGAGAAATCCTCTGCTACTTAAAAAGAGCCAGACTGCATGTAGTTCACCATTAGCTCCACTGGAGGGCACCATCTGACCAGTAAGACTACATTTACACCATGTTTGACGCATATGCTGGGAAATTCTACACTGTACATTTTTTATTTTTAACATAATCCTGATGTATGTGAATGAATGAACTGTGAGCTTTTCTCGCATGTAAACTGAGCTCAAGTTCCAGTAAAAATTCTAAGATTTGGAATGAAAGTCACCTTGAACTGTGACCATACCTTACCCTACCCTCCTGGATCCACAGTGCACCCACAAGTTCTCCTCGTGTTACCAATACACCTCCTCAATAGTCATTGTTATGCACTATAGGTACTTACACAATGGATAGAATACTGTCTTTTCATCATTACCTCCTGCAGAGCTACCAACTCAATGAAAGGCACAGTGTAAGGGCCACTTCGGTCAATGCATTTTATGGGGAGAACTGCACCAGTCTATGAACGCGTGCACCTCCTATAATATATTCTGCATTTTATACACAGTCACATCATTACGACCACTTCCTTAGACGTCAGCAGTATGTAGTCATGAAGGAAGTCACGTGTGGCAAGCTGGCGTGGTGGGTATATAAGGTGTGCGATAGTCTGTCCGCACACATACCTCTTGTTACCGTCATGGGTAAAAGGGTTGTAAAGAGATGGTTATTGGTTTTTGGGTCAAGGGTGGCGGTATTTTTGAGCCTGCGCAGTATGGGAACTGTATGTGTGCTGCTGTGGTGAAAGTATTGTGAGCAAATAGCCCCAGGGTGAATAAGTGACCTGGAAACTGCAGAGCACCACGTGCGATTGATGCGAAGGTGCGCTAGGACGGACCGACACACTACAGTGGAGCAGCACAACGCCGAAAACTAACCAGGAGGCTACCAGACGCGTCTAATATAACAGTTCAGAGAAGCCTACCGAGTATGGGGCTCCAAAGATTTCACTGCACCTTTGCTAATGGAGCGGCATTGGCAGAAAAGGCTTTCATTTTCACGACAGCATTGGATTGGACCTCTGCCGATTGGTAAAGGGCTTCCTTCTCCGATGAGTCACGTTTTCTGCTCGGACTTTGGTGTGTCAGGCGAGAAACAGCAGAGAACAAACACCCTGCGACCATTGCTGGAGGAACACAAGATGGTGGTGGCAGCGTTATAGTGCGGGGGATGTTTTCGTGGCATTTTCTGGGCCCGCTCATCCATGTGGAAGGTGCTCTCAACCCATTTTTGCAGATCATGTACACCCATAAACGCCGATTGTCTTCACTGAGGCTTATGGGATCTTTAAGAAAGACAATGTGACGTGTGACACGGTTAGAAATGTCTGACATTGGTTGGAAGAGCATGACCAAGACTTCCAAGTACTATCCTGGCCTCCTAATTCCCTAGATTTGAACCCAATTGACCACCTCGACCATGTTCACTCTATGGATCCTCCAGCAGCTGTGGGATGCACTGCAGTCAGCATGGCTCCACATACCTGGACCTTATAGAGTCACCCCCAGCCCGTGTAGCTGCTGCACACGGCATTTACTCTGGTGGTCAGAATAATGCGATTGTCTATGTTGACATATGGAAGATTTGTAACTTACATAGAGCTTTTGCTTCCCCAGAGAGAGATGTTGGGGTTTCTGAAGTGGCTGTGTACAGTAAAGCATATGTACGAGAGTTTCTACAGGGAGGAACAAGAATACCGGACTTCAAAAAAGCAAAATTTAGCCAACTAAGAGAGGCCATAGGCCCAATTAACTGGGACATAGTCCTCAAAAATAAAAATACAACCACAAAATGGGAGATTTTTAAAAGCATTATAACATCAAATTGTGATCGATGCATACCTTATAGAAATAAAAGGCTAAGAAATAAGAAGAAACCAATGTGGATAAATAGCACTGTAAAAAAAGCAATAAATGACAAAAAGAAAGCATATAAATCACTAAAACAGGAGGGGAGCCAGGAAGCACTGATAAACTATAAGGAAAAAAATAGAATATGTAAAAAACTAATAAAAACTGCCAAACTAGAGACTGAGAGATTAATTGCCAAAGAGAGCAAAACTAACCCTAAAATGTTTTTCAATTATATAAATGGTAAAAAATATAAATCTGAAGGAGTCGGCCCTCTACACAGCAATGAGGGGGGAGTTGCAGAAAGCGATGAGGATAAAGCCAAGCTATTAAATATTTTCTTCACCACTGTTTTCACTGAGGAAAATAAACTGTCAGATGAAATGCAAAATGTAAAAGTAAATTCCCCTTTAAAAGTGCCCTGTCTGACCCAGGAAGAAGTACAGCAGCGACTTAAAAAGATTAAAATAGACAAATCGCCAGGACCGGATGGCATACACCCCGTATCCTAAGGGAATTAAGTGATGTCCTAGCCAGACCCTTATTTTTGATATTCACGGACTCCATACTGACAGGGAATGTTCCACCAGACTGGCGTATAGCAAATGTGGTGCCAATATTCAAAAAGGGTCCAAAAACAGAGCCTGAAATTATAGGCCGGTAAGTTTAACATCTGTTGTGGGTAAACTGTTTGAAGGTTTTGTAAGAGATGCTATCTTAGAGGATCTCAATGAAAATAAGCAAATTACACCATATCAGCATGGCTTCATGAGGGATCGGTCATGTCAAACTAATTTAATCAGTTTCTATGAGGAGGTAAGTTCTAGACTTGACAGCGGCGAATCAATGGATGTCGTATATCTGGACTTCTCCAAAGCATTTGACACCGTACCTCATAAAAAGGTTAGTATATAAAATGAGGATGCTCGGACTGGGAGAAAATGTCTGTATGTGGGTAAGTAACTGGCTGAGTGACAGAAAACAGAGGGTGGTTATTAACGGTAGATACTCAGATTGGGTCACGGTCACTAGTGGGGTACCTCAGGGGTCAGTATTGGGCCCTATTCTCTTCAATATATTTATTAATGATCTTGTAGAAGGCTTGCACAGTGATATATCAATTTTTGCAGATGACACTAAACTGTGTAAAGTAATTAACACTGAAGAGGACAGTTTTCTGCTACAGAGGGATCTGGATAGATTGGAGGCTTGGGCAGAGAAATGGCAGATGAGGTTTAACACTGACAAATGTAAAGTTATGCACATGGGAAGGAATAATGCAAGTCACCCGTACATACTAAATGGTAAAACACTCAGTAACACTGACATTGAAAAGGATCTAGGAATTTTAATAAATAACAAACTAAGCTGTAAAAACCAGTGTCAGGCAGCTGCTGCTAAGGCCAATAAGATAATGGGTTGCATCAAAAGGGGCATAGACGCCCGTGATGAAAATATAGTCTTACCACTTTATAAATCATTAGTCAGACCACACATGGAGTACTGTGTACAGTTCTGGGCTCCCGTGAACAAGGCAGACATAGCAGAGCTAGAGAGGGTTCAGAGGAGGGCAACTAAAGTAATAACTGGAATGGGGCAACTACAGTACCCCGAAAGGGTATCAAAATTAGGGTTATTCACTCTAGAAAAAAGACGACTGAGGGGAGATCTAATAACTATGTATAATATATCAGGGGTCAGTACAAAGATCTCTCCCATCATATCCCCGTGACTGTGATGAGGGGACATCCTCTGCGTCTGGAGGAAAGAAGGTTTGTACACAAACATAGAAAAGGATTCTTTACGGTAAGAGCAGTGAGACTATGGAACTCTATGCCTGAGGAGGTGGTGATGGTGAGTACAATAAAGGAATTCAAGAGGGGCCTGGATGTATTTCTGGAGCGTAATAATATTTCAGGCTACAGCTACTAGAGAGGGGTCGTTGATCCAGGGAGTTATTCTGATTGCCTGATTGGAGTCGGGAAGGAATTTTTTCCCCTTAAGTGGGGAAAATTGGCTCTACCTCACAGGGGTTTTTTGCCTTCCTCTGGATCAACTTGCAGGAAACAGGTCGAACTGGATGGACAAATGTCTTTTTTCGGCCTTATATACTATGTTACTATGTTACTATGCCCACAGAGCACAGTATAGAGGTATGTAAACTATACACAACCTATGGGTCCTAAGATTTCAGCTTGAGGACCTCCTCAAAATGTAAAGTAAATGGTAAAGTTTAATATCATGTTCTGCTCATTTGTGGAGGTATATGACTGGAGTACAGGATTCCCACCGCACTGCCCAGGAAAACCTCTGTTATAAAGCATTAGCAAAAAATGTAATTGTATAGAAAAGTTTTATTCCGATAAATGACAAAAACATGACAACTTTATACACCAGGACCAGTCACTCTCCTCCTCCTCATGCTTGGATGTTGCCCTTTGCCGTGTATGCTGTGTAATATAATACAATGCCGATCAATGCGGCCAGCACGTCCGTGGACACCCAAGGACCATTCCATGCCCCCTGAAACAAAAGGATACAAGTTACTAACCCTTTACATAATAAATAATTACAGCTCTCATAGGAGTTGTCACCCAGCTTTCCAAGTGTCCTGACAACTCCAGCTTCTTATTCAGTGATCCCTCGCTTCCTATATTACTGTGTAATCAGGGTACATTTGGGAATCTAACCCATCCCTTAACCAGAAGCAGTTCTAAGAAACCTCTGACCAGAATTTAAACAAATTACTTTCATACTGGAGATCAAAAAACAGATAAAAGTAAGAAATGACTGAACAGGACAGAATGGGACAGTTTGGGATTTCTGGAAGAATTAGTTCCTTTTTTTCTCACTTAGAAAAAGGTAGCCCCCAAATTTGGGGACCTCGTCTTTCAGCTGCATAGACGAGCAGGGTATGATGAGCGTTCTGCTCTTTGGAAGATCCTGCACCTCCATCCATAACTCTGGCAGCCGAACCCTGGAAACTGAACACACGCTGCCAAGTTCCCCCACCTGTCGGTACCCCGCTACTGGGATCCAAAGAGGTCATCTTAATAGGGAAAGCAAAGAAAACTGATTTCCAAAGCCGACAATTGCTCGGCCTACTGACATAAAAGCTTTCCAAAGGGATTACTTACAGGAAACCAAGAAGAATCCCCTGCCTGTCCATGATAAGCACTATGGGGGTCATTTATGACCAGATATACGCCACTCTTGTGAGAATCTGCTACTGCTTCCCCGCTCACGGCAGGTCTACAAAAGTGGGCCTGGCGTGGGCCAGACTGGCAGGCCCTTCTCATTCATCATTTTCTACGCCTGGTTAAATGTAGGACAGCAAGGAAGCTGTATTACATTTAGAATCGGCGCTGGATGCACTCAGAGTACAAGTGCAGGTAGGGCCACGTGTGCATTCTGATGCAGATTTGCCACAGGGAAATCCACAGCCTACCCGCTACGTGTACACACACCCTAAAGGTGCCCAGATGCCTTCAATAGCTCTTCTTCCCAACTCTCCCATACAAATACTTGCTCGGTTTGGATGAGTGTGTGTTCTCAATGCAGAGAGGGAATAAGCAGCTGCCGTGAGAATTGGGCATGTTGAAATTCAACACGCCTGACCTTTCTTCACAATCGCACGATTGTTATCTACGGTGGGAGAGTTGGGGCACCTCCATACATGTTACACTTTTCTGATAGGACCAGCTAGCAATCTAATGTTTATGGGGGGCTTCTGAATTCCAAAGCCTTTTGTTCTCCTGGGAGATAAGCAGCTGCTAGAGGTGACTGGCAGCTGCTTTCTCTGCTCTGCCCATGGAAGACACACACGCTCGGCCAAGTGTGTATGTGGGGGTCCGGAGAGATAGTCGCCCTAATAGGGATTCCGACGATAGCTATTAAAGGTGTATAGGCACTTCTTATCTCAGCCATCCATGGCTGAGATTACACTATCTGTCTGAGGCAGCTACAGCCAAGAACTCCGGCTGCTGCAAAGGACAAGTCTTTCAATCTCCACAATGAATGCCTGAGATAAGAATAACCTTTTAAAGGGCATCTGTCAGCAGTTTTGAACCTATGACACTGGCTGACCTGTTCCATGTGCACTTGGCTACTGAAGACATCTGTGTTGGTCTCATGTTCCATATGTGCCCGCATTGCTGAGAAAAATGATGTTTTAATATATGCAAATAAGCCTCTAGGAGCAACGGGGGCGTTACCGTTACACCTAGAGCCTCAGCTCTCTGCAACTGCCTCACCTGATTGACTTTAGAGGAAGTCAGGGCCAGGTAGGATGACATTTGCACTGGCTGGCCTGCTAAAGTGGCGAGAACACGGCAGTTGCAGAGAGAGAGTGGAACCTGTAGGTGTAACGGCAACGTCTCTATTGCTCCTAGAGGCTCATTTGCATATATTAAGACTAATTTTTCTCAGCAATGCGGGCACATATGAACATGGGACGGAAACAGATGCCTTCAGCTGCCAAGTGCACATGTAACAGGTCAGACAGTTCCATAGGTACAAACCTATAAAATAAAGCTCAGGTTCCAGTGCAGCACGGATCAGTGTGTGGTGATCTTACCCTATGATCAACATTGACGGTGAAGAGAGGCTTGATGGCAGAGATGTCTTCATTGTTCCTCTGGGCCTAGAAAACAAAAAGTATTCATGAGTTCACTGAAATATTATGAAATAGGGGTCTAAACCTTTGCCGAAAACATGAGGGTGCAGCAACGCCTCCCTGAGAATGCTCTGCCCTTTTGAGCTTCTGCTCAGCTTTTCCAGCATGCAGAGTACAGATTCATAGAAAGCATATAAGATCTGTACTCCGTATGCTGGAAAAGCTGAGCAGAGACGTTGAAACCTGAAGGTGCAGAGCGCTCTGAGAGGCGCTGTTGCATCTTTGTGGTTTCAGCAAAGGTTTAGGTCCCAGTTAATGGACAGATGCCAGAACACTGCCCCCTGCTGACCTTTCTCAGGAGACTATAAGATTCCTCATCAAAGAACTTCACTTCATAGGTGCCGGAGTGAGCGTTCTTATGTTCCAAGCTCCAGGAGACCTAGGAGAAAAGTAATGAAGAGACCATTAGATATTAGGTTTCTGCAATTTTCCTTTGGTGCACATAAAGTTCTGTCAGTGTAGGGCCAGAACCTTCATTTTTGCAGCTTTATGGTCAGACAAGCAAAGCTGGGCCACGACTATGCATGAGCTGACAAGCAGTGAACAAATATGGCCATGGTCACATCTAAAATCTCATCTCTGTATTATTAACCAGATTTTTCATATACTACAAAATCTAATGAGCAACAAAACACAAGGCAGGATCTCTATTACCAGAAGGAATGACTGACCCCCATGTGGAGGACCAGTTTGATTTTAATGAGCAAAGATTAAAGGGGTTGTCCAGGTTCATTTACCATTTATGAGTGGAGCATCTGCGCATCTCTTGCTCTGAGGCTCCCCCTTGCCCTGCGCTGCATCCCGCAGGACATGGGCTGTTTACTGCCAGTGACGTACCCGGCTTTTTCGCGGAGGCACTAATGGGCAGTCTTTAGCGCTGCCCTAGCCTGTAAAACAGCCTAGGGCAGCGCTAAAGACCCCATTTGTGCCGGTGATATCACCGGGCTCAATGCTAGGTGAAAGCTTCCTCCTAGCATTCACCAGTAGTGAAGAAGAAGCCCTTGCCCTGCGCTATGCAGCACAGGGCAAGGGGGAGCATCGGAGCAAGAAATGCGCCGATGCTCCACTCATACAGGCTAAATGAGGAAAGAAGAGGTTATGTCCGAGTTCACCTCTGAACCCCGACAACCCCTTTAACCCTGGGCAATTTTGCGTTTTTTTGCATTTCCATTTTCTTATTTTTCATTCACTTAGCCATGTGAGGGCTTGTTTTTTGCGGGACAAGTTGTACTTTCTAATGGCACCATTCAATATAGCATATAATCGAGTGGGAAGTGGAGAAAAACAAAGACAAAAAAAACCAAAACGGAATACTGCCACCGTTTACAGGTTTCTTTTTCACAGTATTCTTGGGGGGGGATATGACTGAGCACTTTTTATTACATTTTTGGGGGTAGTGAACGGAGGAAAAAAATGGCACACTGCCATTTAGATTTTTCTCAGTTACGGTGTACTCTTTATGGGATAAATACATTTATATTTTATATTGGGGTTCTGGGAAGTGGTGGTGCATATTAGGTTTACTTTTTTGTATTTTTATTATGGGTAAAGAGGGGGCGACTCATTTTTATATTTTAAAATATATTTTTAAAAACACTTACTTTTTCTTACTTGTTTTGTTTTTTAAGCCTCACTAGTGGACTAAACATGGGATCTTCAGATCGCTTCTGCCATACACTGCAATGAATTATCATTGCAATGTATTGCAGATTGGCTATGTTCTTATAGAGCCCTGCCACCTGCAGGTCTGCATAGGAACTACAGCTGTAAAAGGCTGGGATTCTTCACAGAGACCCAGGTTATTGCCACACGGTCTCAGCGTGAGGGAGCTGTTCAGGGAGCCCAGCACTCTTGGGGAAAGCTGGGCACGGCATCTGAGGGGTTAAATGTCTGAGATCGGCTTTATTGCCAATTGCAGACATTAGCCCTGGGTCTCTGCTAGAAAACCACTGGCTATGCGACACTGCAAGGGGAAAACCATTCACTGATGGCTTACTTTGTAATAATGGCCGATTCTGGAGGGGCCGCTGCCCACAATCAAGGCATTGTCAGTGGCAGCACTGACACAAACAGGGATGCCCCAATCAGAGAACCACTAAGGGAAGCCGACGCGGTGTGTGCAGCGAGTAAGATTCCTACCTGGTATCTTCCAATGTCCTGGCCTCTGGTAACTGGAAATTGTTTCCCATTTACATCCGCATAAAGTGCAACGTTCTGCAGGGAGGAAGATAAGACAATGTCCGGTCAGAAAGCCACATCTGCTGTAGTAATAACCCATAGAGGTCACATCGACTTATCAAGTTACATTTCCACATTATGTCCCCGAAGAAAGTAGGACACAACGAGTCAAGTAAGTCCTAGCACTTTCATTGTGACTGCAAGCGTATAAACCCCTGGAGGCACGCCGGCAGTCAGACCCAAACATATCCGTCTCCTCTCAACCTCTAAGGCTACATGCACACGACAGTTGTTTTTTGCTGTCCGCAAATCGCGGATCCGTCTTCCTTTTTTTTTTCATATCCACATCCTTTCCATGTGTCCCTAAATTTTGTAGGTTGTGTTTCCGTGTGTCTCCCGTTTTTTTTTGCGGATCCGCAAAAAAAAAAAAAACGGGAGGCTTGAACCAGTTTCTTAAAGTACCTGTACAAGTGCCCTGGTTTCCAAGCAATCATCCGCAAAAAAACGGATACGGGTGACAAACGGATGGCTTCCGTTGGTCATTCGCATTTTTTGCGGACCCATTGACTTCTATGGGTCTGCAAACCGTTTTTTGCAGACGAGAATAGGACATGCCATACTTTTTTTTTGCGGACGTGAAATGCGGACGCGGACAGGCAACGGAAGAGGCATCCGCATTTTTAACGGGTCCATAGAAATGAATGGGAAACCATCGGGAAAAATAAAAATAAAAATGGAGGCCGCAAAAAACCACTGCCGTGTGCATGTAGGCCAAGACCTATTGCACACGAATGTGTGCACCCGTGCCCGTATTGCGGACCGCATTTGCGGATCCGCAATACACGGGGCACCATTCCGTGGCCATTCCGCATCATGGATGCAGACCCATTCATTTCAATGGGTCCGCAAATCAGGAGATGCGGAACGGTGCGGAATGGAATGACGGAACTGAACACTATGGAAGCACTAAGGAGTGCTTCCATGGTGTTCCGTTCCGTACTTCCGTCCCACAAAAAGATAGAACATGTCCTATCTTTTTGCGGAACGGGCAGATCGCGGACCCATTCAAGTGAATGGGTCCGCGATCCGCTGCGGCTGCCCCACGGCCGGTGCCTGTGCATTGCAGGCCGCAATTTGCGGCCTGCAGCACGGTCACGGGGCGCACACGTTTGTGTGCAAGAGGCCTAAGAGTCACGTGCTGCCAGAGAGGAGTCCGGCTTTTTCATCAGCTCCTGCCCGACAGCTTTCTCCTGAGGTGGTTAGGGGAATGTAGGTGGAAGGTCCCCTTCAAATATGCAAAGATAAAATAGCCTTGGAGAAAACTGCTAATTCTAAAGCAGGGATGCCCAACCTGTGGCCCTCCAGCTGTTGCAAAACCTCAACTGCCAGCATGCCCTAATAGCTGTAGACTGTCCAGGCATGTTGGGAGTTGTAGGTTTGACACAGCTGGAGGGCCGCAGTTTGAGGATGCCTGCTCTAATGTAATGGCATAGCACTACCATATACCATAATATTCTAGCTGTGGGGGGATGACCTCTAGGACCCCACCAATCCAGAGACTGATTGGCAGAAGACCCTTTGGGTTTTTCTTGCCGACTTGTGCAAGGAACGCCAACAGAGCTCTGTTCAAGTGAGCTATATGCCGCTGTACGCCCATCCTCCACCTTCTGGTCTACAATGCTGTAGCGGTGACATACAGGTTTACGACACCTGACTGCTGCAGCTGAGCACAGTGATTGGCTGCAGTGGTCACGTGCTGTATGCCTGCATGTCACCGCCGCAGCCTTATAGGAGGACTGAAGAGAAGCAGGAGAATATAGGATTAAGGTATTCAGTGGGAACTTAGACAACCCCTTTAACTACAGCCGAGACCCCACGATTCCAAAAAAGCTAGAAGGTCCTGGGTAGTCAAAGCTCAAAAAGTGATGACATATCCTACAATAGTGCGAAAACCCCTTTAAATATTATCCGATGGGCACATTTCCCAATCCGGTGCCCGGCAAGGACAGTGGGGGAGATTTATCAAAACTGATGTAATGGAAAACTGGCTTAGGGCTCATGCACACAAACATATTTTTTTTCTGTGTCCGTTCCGTTTTTTTTCCTGGCCCGTACGCCGAACCATTCATTTCAACGAGGCCGCAAAACAAAAACATAAAAAAGTCTCTGTGTAAATTCTATATGTCAGCAAGTCCATTCCGCAAAACAATATAACATGTCCTATGGATCCGCAAAAAATACGGATTTAACACTGACATCACACGGACGTCGTCATTATTTATTTTATTTTTTGCGTATCGCAAAATACATAAAGTCGTGTGCATGAGCCCCTAGGGAGAGCTATTTCCATCTGAGATACGTTTTTCGGTGGAAAAAAGAAAGCCGATCAGCAGCACTATTTTTCCCACCTAAAAAACGGATCTCAGATGGAAATGGCTGAAACAGACGCCAACTGATGCAACAGGATCCGTTTTTTTTTCCTCTTCTGATGGATCAGTAGAACGGAAAAAGAAACTTATAGTAGCCCACGGCAACCAATCAGATTCCACTTTTAATTTTCCAAGGGAACTCTGAAAAATGAAAGGAGGAATCTGATTGGTTGCTATGGGCAACTAAACCAGTTCTACTTTACACCAGTTTTGATAAATCTCCCCATTGTGTTGCGTTTCACACTGCGGTCGATGTTTAAAGGGGTTTTCTGGAAGTCAACTAATGATGACCTACCCCAAGTATAGATCAATATCAGATCCATGGGAACCGACAACTGGCACCGCCGGCAATCAGCTGCCTGAAGAGGCCCCTGAACTCGGGTCACCTCCATCGCCCCACTGAAGTGAATCGGACTGGGCTGCAATACCAAGCCAAGCCACTATACAATGAGGGCGCTGTGTTTGGTATACCATGAAGAAGCACGTCCGAGTGTGGGTGAACAGAACCTCACTTAGGATAGGTTTTCAACATTTAACTCCCAGAAAACCCCTTTAATAAGCCCAGGGGGGAGGCATTTACATTGCCCGAACCGGTGAGAGAACAGTGCACGGAGAAGACCCCATGTGCCATACAGACTTCCATATGGGACTGTCCTGCTCTCTTCAGTGGTCACGGCTTACGGGCACAGGCCTGCCAATGGTTCGGAGCAGAACTTCTCTCTAGCATGGGGTACACTGTGGGGAGGTCATCATCAGGACCCCACCATAAATCCATAGCCATGCTGAGGGGGGAAGGGGGTCCGGCGGTATAATTACCTGGGCGCCATTGGTGCATGTCAGAGAAATCTCCACAATGAAAGCCACTTCAGAGGAGATGACGGCGTCTGAGGTAGTGTAGTAGGACGGGACGATGACTGGCTCTGTGCAGGTCTCCGCTGAAAGAGAAAGCATGGTGAGGAAAACTACAATGTCCCCTCCCTGGCATCGAGGACGGCACTGCCAACTTGCAGAATACATTACTGCAGCAGATTTATACAAGAGAGCTGTGTGAACAAGTCCTTATTTTACATTAGAAGGGGTTGTCCCATCTTAGACATTGGTCGGACCACCTCTGGGACCCGCTCCTATGTCCTGAGTGAAGGGCACCTGTCCTCCGTTTATTTCTATGGGACTGCCGAAAATAGCCGAGCGCTGACTCGCAGCCCCACAAAAGAGAACGTAGCGGTGGCCGCGCTTTGTGGTGCCCTCTCCATTGATTTCTATAGGAATTCCGAAAATGGCTGTGCGCGATTGCTCGGCTATGTTCAGAGCTCCTATATAAATGAGCAGAAAGCGTGCCGCCCAATACGCGCGGCACGCTCTCCTTCACTTTTGGGGGTCCTTTTGGAGATAGGTGCGGGTTTCTGAAGTGGGACCCGCACCTATCGGACTTTGATGGCATATCCAGGTAAGTCCAACATGACACAACCCCTTTAAGACACTTTAACTCCTATTCACAGGATAAGTAATAGGTGGGGGACAGACCTCTGGGGCCCCTGCTGATCATGAGTATGGGGGCCAGTGCTTTTCCATTTGAAGAGAGGTGGTCCCGCATTCATGCTGCCGCTCCATTCAGCTCTATCTCCGTCAGTTCTATAGAGCTGAATGGAGTAGCGGACGCGTATGTGTGTCTGACGCTCCATTCAAACAGGAAGAACAGACCCCCGAGCTCATGATCGGAGGGGGCCCCAGAGGTCAGACCCCCATCATTCAGACACCTATTCCTTATCCTGCGGATAGGGGATTAATTATCTTGATGGGACACGCCTTTTAAATGAGAATTTGCAGGCCCAATGCCTGAGGCTGCACTACTGAGACAACACAGTCCCTCCTGATCAGTCAGGTACAATATCATCATGGCGACCCCGTGGATATTCGGCCATCCCCAATATTCCCCTGCCATACGTCAATTCAGAGACAGCACTGCACCCAGCAGATTCTCAGTAGTGCAGCCTCAGGCTTTGGGTCTATAACGGTATTTCGGCACAGAATATAGAATTTGGATAATAGAGTCCTATTTCCTGGTGGATCTACTTTAAAGGGGTTCTCCATGACTCCCTCTTTTTCTAATTCTAGGCACGACCGGTTAAAGGGCTATTCCCACTTTGAGGATAGGCCATCATTGGGACTGGGGGCCCACTAGGGTCTATGTAATCCTCATAGACCCTAGTGGACAGAGCCCTGTGTAAGCCTCGCCAGTGTAGTGGATGGGAGTGGGGCCAGCCTTCACCATGGCCAAGAGTCCTATATACATATACTGATGAATACGCCAGACTTTCCTAGGCAGGCACTGGCAATGACTGTGCATCACTATTGAGCTAGGCTGAAGCCACAGACCACGGATTGTAATAACGCAGGGGGCACAGCCAGGCCCGGACTGGCCCACCGGGGAAATCCCCGGTGGGCCCTCGAACCAACCAGCAAGTGAGCTTCCTTGCTTAGAAGCTGTCTGTGATAAGCTCCACCCCCTGTACACAGTAAATGAGAAGGAGGGCTCCACACAAGGCCTATTCATGGGAACTGACAGGTTTTGTGTAATCAGCACTCCTGGTCAGAGTAAGGCTGTTTCCACATGATCCGATTCTCATAAAATCGCGGCAAAAAAATGAGGCATTTTGCATCGATTTTATGTAAATTAGATCATGTGGAAACAGCCTTACTCTGACCAGGAGTGCTGATTGGACTAAAACCTGTCCGTCAATAGCACTGACAGCCTCTCCTCCAATGAGGCAGCTCTGGACTGCGGCCTGTGTGATCAGTCTGGAGCCCAGCGAGGGGGAGGAGCCTGGCTCAGGACCGGGGGACACAACTAGGAATCTACAGGTATTGTAATTAAATTTGGACCATAGGCTTGTGCATAACTGATTATATATGATAGTTACTCTTTGGCGGAATTTTTCCTTTGTTTTTTTTTGGTATAGATGCATTGTAATTGGTTTAAAAAAGTACCTGCATGTATGACAGTGTGTGCATGTAAGAGTACATGTATGTATGAAAGTGAGTGTATGAAAGGGAGCCTGCATGTATGACAGTGTGTGTGTGTAAGGCCTCTTTCACACTTGGGTTGTGTGGATCCGGCGTGCACTTCCGTCGCCGGAAATGCCTGCCGGATCCGTCACAACGCAAGACAACTGAAAGCATTTGAAGACTGAACAGTCTTCAAAATACTTTCAGTGTTACCATGGCAGCCAGGATGCTACTAAAGTTCCAGCTGCCATGGAAAAGAAGCGGGGAGCCGGGGGAGAAGCCAATTACCATCCGTGCAGCTCCCGGGGCGCTCCACAATGACGTCACAGTGCCCCTACGTCGCATGGATCAGATGATCCATGCGACGTAGGAGCGCTGTGACGTCATCGTGGAGTGCCGGGAGCACTGCAGTAGACTGGCTCCGCTTCTCGCACTGGCTCCTGCGCCTAGCTGCGTATGTAGCATGCCTGGTATGACAGTGTGTGTATGTAACAGTGCCTGCATGTATGACAGTGTGTGTATGTAAGGGAGCCTGCATGTATGACAGTGTGTGTGTATGTAGCAGTGCCTGCATGTATGACAGTGTGTGTATGTAACAGTGCCTGCATGTATGACAGTGTATGTATGTAAGGGAGCCTGCATGTATGACAGTAAGAGTCCTGTTGCTGTATCTATGCACAGATCTTGGTATTGTTATGGTATCCAAGTACTGAGCTTGAAGCAGGTGCCTAGTTCAAATGTTTGAGGCCAAACTACAGGGATAAAAAACTAAAACCAAACTCACCATCCCGACCACTATTTGATCCAGCACCAATACCCTGGGACATGTTTTGGCTGCCGCGGTAAAATACCTGCGTACTGCACCTGACTGCTGTAACCAATCATTGGCCTCAGCGGTGTGTGCGCTATTACACTACAGCTTCCTGTATAAAGGATTAAATTAAACAATGTTGATGCAAATCGCAAAATCCCCTTAAATGTCAATATTTGTATGAAACCATAGGATGAGCCCTTAGAGTCCGACACTGGGCACTGCATATAAAAGTCATTGGTATCTGTACAGCTCGCTTCAGTGGTTGGGCACACAGTGGCAGCACCCACCAATGGTTCGGAGCAGTAGGTCTCTCTAGCATGGGGTACACTATGAGGGGATCACTGATCACATCCCACCATAAATCCATTGCCATGCTGCTAACTACTTACTGGGGGGCACTGGGATTCGAACCCAGAACGTCTGCATTCCCAGTCAGAGCACTAACCACTGAGCCACCCCAACTATGCACTGATACTGGAGCATGTTCCCCCCATACAGGCACTACCCACCTCACCACTCACCTGTACAGCCCGCCACAGCCAGCAGCAGCGCCACCAACACACGCAAAGCTCCTGCCATGATACCAACCGAGACACGACACAGGAACCTCTCCGCCGCAGGAACCCTTTCGAAGAAGAAGGAGGAGCCACACAGGGCCACCTCAGCTTGAAACGCAATGCACACTGGGACAGGATTTACGAGCGGCCATCTTTACTGTGGGAATCACCTTTACGAAAACTACACGGCTATTTTTTAAAACCGCGCCCGAAAGTCATACCCCAAAACGTCGCTTTATTGTGTCAAACCATATGACAACTGGCGACATTTCGCCTCCCAATCCTTGCGTACAGCTAAAGCGTCTTCATACCAGTATTAAACATGGCGCCTCGCTACTTCCGGTGAACGGTTTAAGACACGTCAGGGTTTAGCGCGTGCGCCGTAGTAAGGAAGGCGGCGCATGCGCAGTGTTTGCGGCGAGGGTTTGGATGGAGGTAGGCTTTTGAGCATGCGCACAGCGCGTACCTGTCAGCCTGCGGCATTCACTCCTCCAAAATGGCAGCCGGCAGGGTCTTCGCATCTTCCAGGGTCCTGCTGTCGGCTGTCCCGGGGAAAGCTGGAATCAGGCAGCAGGTAGTGACTGCTTTCCATATGTTGCAGGCTGAACTGCTGTGTGTTTGTGTGTTTTTCAATGTCAGAGCCAGAAGCTGCTGGGTGTAAATGACCTTCACACTGGATGTGACAATCCTCAAAATCGTGGAATCCCAACCTGCACTGTTGCAAAACTACAATTCCCAGCATGCCCTGACAGCCTGCTGCTGCCGTCGCCGCTCAGTGGACCGCCTCAGTTTGCACCTGGCTGTCAGAGCATGCTGGGAGTTGTAGTTTTGCGCTAGATTGTGAGCTTTAAAGATCCTTTAACCCTTCCCAAACTGGTGGAGCAGTGAGAGGACCCCGGAAGAAGATTTAGTAAAATTCAGCGAATTCCGTATGCTTAGTAGAGCCGAGGTGCTGGATGATTGGAAGTTCTGGACTATTGAATGGTCAGATATATACATGCAGCCATGTTGGCTCTGGCACTGATGCAGCATGTATACGTCAGGCACTAACCTACACCAGGGACCCAGAGTTGTCACAACCTCATGGCCTAATTTTTGGGTAAGTTCATGGAATTAAAGGGGTTGTCCTAGAGCAGGGGGTCAGCAACCTTCCTCACTCCAGCTGTTGTGTAACTACAATTCCCAACGTGCTCCATTTATTTCTGAGAGAGTAGAGGAAGTGTGCATGTTGGGAGTTGTAGTTTCACAACAGCTGGAGTGCTGGAGGTTTCCTAGCTCTGTCCTAGAGGGACAGCTGATCACCTGTCTACAGAAGAGGGGGAAAGTGCCTAATCAGTGGGGGTCTGATTGCTGGGACCCCCATTGATTACAAGAACACATGTCCTCTGTCTCTGTGTGACCGGTGAAGCCTCATGGGACTAATGACGATAGCCTGTACTGGCAGTGAGCGTCACCCGACCATCACTCTCTTCAGACTTATGACCAGTGGGGGTCCCAGCAGTCACACCCCACCGTCGATCAGACTGGAGGATAAGAATGCTTCATTGGAAAACCCCTTTAAATTGTTTTGACTCAAGCCAGAATCGGCAGGTTCCTGCACCCCACGGTGCCTGATTAAAGGGACCTCGTTGTATTTGTAGCAGGTACCGGTCTTCTGGTAGAGCATGACCATTCCTTCCTCGAAGCGAAGTCTGGTTATAAAAATCCCTCTTACATTTCCAAGCCTTCTGTATCATGATGTGGTCATATACAGCTGCTTCCATATAGGACAGGGGTAGGCAACCTTCGGCACTCCAACTGTTGTGAAACTACAACTCCCAGCATGCATACTTGCTCTGCTCTTCTCAGGACCCTCATAAAAATGAATGGAGCATGCTGGGAATTGTAGTTTCAGCCGAAGGTTGCTGATGTAGGAGATCACTAGAGCTTCTGGCCATGGATGAGGATGCCCTGAAGTTCCTGATGGTTGGAGTTGGGCAGATGTCCCTCCACCTACGTGCTGGTGAAACGTCTAGGTTTGTTTAGCCAACCTTCATGGGAAGCCTACTGTTTTATATATGTCCCATCAAACCTTGTCCTAACAGATCTGTATTTCTTGGACTCATCCTTTTTAGGTGTTGCCTGCTTCATGGACTCAACGCAGGGATTCATCGGTAAGTGATGAGTTTGCATGCTCCGCCATTTCTATTGCTGGGACTCATGTCAAAAATAAGACCCAAAGTTAAACACTGTAGAACCAACTTAGAAGAGGCAGTTAGACCAGGACTTGAGTTTGCTTCAGGCCAACATGGTGTCTTCTGGAACCATTCAGACTGCTAGGTTCTCCGACCGCTATCAGAAAATCTGGATTAGAATGTAACTGAGGAACCCATATGAGTGATTATCTGGAAGGAATACCAACAGGTTGGACTATGAATACCTGATAGGTGCAGGTCCTGTTGGGAGAACTTGGGTCACCTCTTTCCAAAACTGTCTAAGTTAGACCCCCATTCTCCTGATAGGTTTCACTCCCAAAGGTGGGATCCTTGCCTACCAGACATTGGTATAGGAACTCCCCTTTAAGTACACCAGCCCATGGCAACCAATCAGATTACAGTTTTGGCTTCCAGATCTGCTGTGGAAGAATAAAAGCTGGATCTTTTTGGTTGCTATGAGTCACCCAAGTCACTGAAGTGGCCTGCCCGTTGTATTAACATTTGTAGCATGGTCTCTAACCTTAGGTTCTCCAGCTGTTACAGAACTACAACTCTCAGCATGCTAAGAGTTGTAGTTTGGCAACATCTGGAGAGGTGCAGGTTGGAGATCACTGATCAATGGCTTACCTTGCCCTTCTCTATATTCATTTCTCGGGCCTATCAACGTAGAGGACTGAAGTGAGTCTTCTTCTATACAGTGGTCGGAGTGTAGTTCATATCGGCAGGGATGTGGGGTCTGGACCGCCACCGATCAGGCATTGGTGGCCTATCCTATCATTATAAAAGCTCTGGACAACTCCTTTATTGAGCACCTGTTAACCAGACCGAGCACCCATCAGGTTGCCTAATAACACTTCCCAAGCTGGTCCAATCGAGTGGTCCGAGGGAGTCATGATCGGACGGCCATTGATGCAGCATACACATCTCCCTCGCGAATTTCTGGCCACGAGAGATAGGTTCTTTGGCTCTTTCTTTTGTCCTTACCTCACCCCTCCGAACAGTACATCATGGAGTCATTCAGTGGAGGCTATTGCACCCACTAGGTCAGGGTCACTTAGTTTATCATCTAGATTGACTGTCTCTGTGATAGATCCTCTTAAGCTGCCTTAAAGGGGTCATCCAGGACTAGAAAGATGGCGCTTTCTTCCAAACAGCCCAACACCTTGGTGTGGTATTGCAGCTCCGTTCCTTTCACCTCAATGAAGCGGTACCAGACACTACCTGAACAAAGGGATGGGTCATTGAAATTCAACATGCCTGATCCTTCTCTCTTCAGACAGACTATGTCAGGAGCTCCTCGTAGACATTAGACCGGTGACAGGCCCTGCCAAAAACGGCAGGTTCTTCCAACAATAGCCTAGTATATATAGGGGCCTCGCACTTTGGGAGCATATTGCTGGGATGTCCGATAGGGACCCTCATCCATCTCTAGAATGGAGCCCCCTAAAGTGAACGAGGGTGCACTGCGAAAGCGTGGCCACCCTCCATTCACTCCTCGGCTTCCATAGAAGTGAACGGACAGCACGCTACGCATGTGCGGTGCGCTCTACTTCGCTTTAAGGGCTCTGTTGTAAAGATAGGTGCAGATCCCAGAGGTGGGACCTGCACCTATTGAACATTGGTGACATATCCGTGTGCGAGTTGGGCCAACCCCTTTAAAGCTAAGTATTTGCAATCAAAGGTGAACTTTGAAGGTAAAATCCGAAGATCAGGTTGATGGAGTCTGTGGTCTGCGACCCCCACTGATCTCCAGAATGAAGGGTTGTATAGAATAATCAAACCCCTTTGGCACTGTGTAGAGGTTCCCCCTTGTCACCTATATCTATGATCAATTAGAAGATCATTTAGACCCCATTTCCCTTTGACGCTGTACTTAACCTTTTATATAGTGGAACAGGGATTATTTGGGGTGTAGGGGTCATGTTCCTCAGAATCTTTTGTTCATTTGGCGCACAAGGGTCAATCCATTCAACGGCGTCCGCTTCTACACGTCTCTGACTTTCCCTTTTTTCTGTCTCTTAACAGCAACACATGATAGTAAGTATGCGTCTTTGAGCATTGTGTGTCTGTGTGTTTTTTCGTGTGCTTTTTTTAAATTTCTTTTGCATTTCCAATCTTCCATAACATTGCATCATGTTCTGACCCAATCACCCAATCCTTCGCTAGGCATGATTGTTCCCTTTTCTAACAGCACTGTCTTCGATGTGAGCAATCACAATAATCATCGGTAGTGGTGGCTATGATTAGAATGATCCAGAATTAGAAGAAGGGTCTGCATTAATGCAGAAACGGCGCCACTCTTGTTCATAGGCCATTTCCAGTATTGCAGCTCAGTTCCATTCAGTTGAAGTTGTGGTACCAGAAACAGCCCATGGACAGGAATGGCACTTTCCAAAAAAAGAAAAAAAAATTATAGCCCTTCTTTCAAATTTTGGACATCCCCTTTTAATTTTTAGTATAAACCTGGCTGATGGGGATTTGTCAGTGATGGCGTTGGCTGACTGGTGTGCTGAATGTTCCCATCATCACTCCAAAGTCTAACATCTTGCTTGTGCCTGGTTCTAGCCTCCCCCTGCAAAGTATGGAGGAAGACATACCGTGACTATGATCCCTGGGGATGGCATTGGTCCAGAACTTGCCCTACATGTGAAGGAGGTTTTCAGGTGAGGCCCAATCCTGGTAGAGGAGATCAGTGGTTCCTGGTCCTACTGGTGATACATGGTATGGTGTACTCTTGCAGACATGCCTGTGTGCCAGTGGATTTCGAAGTGGTGAACGTGAACTCCACGGCTACTGATGAAGAAGACATTCAGAACGCCATAACCGCCATCCGAAGGAACAGGGTGGCGCTTAAAGGTATTGAGCGGATGTACAGGCTGGTAGAATTATGACCAGTGCTGAAAATAATTGTGCCTTCCTGTTTATATCGCCAGGTAACATCGAGACAAACCATAACATGCCACCATCCCACCTGTCTCGGAATAACCTGCTTCGGTAAGTTATCATATACAGGTATTGAAGCTGGTGAGATCTTCAAAATTTTCAGTGATGGTCACAATGGGCCTATAGGTGTAGACGCTGCCCCAGAACATACTAGGATGACAGTCTCAGTCTTTGGATATTTGGGCTTTTTTTACATGGCTATATATTTGGACTATGCTCCCATTTAGAAAAGGGGGTTTTCTTCTCGTCTTTGACGACAGTTAGGGTCCATTCACACGCCCGTGTGTGTTTTGCGGATCCGCAAAACACGGACATCGCCGGCACTCTCATAGAAAATGCCTTTTCTTGTCCGCAATTGCGGACAAAAATAGGACATGTTCTATTTTTTTCGGGAACGTGATTGCGGACCCGGAAGTGCGGATCCGCAATTGCGGACCCGGCCGGGACATCGTCTGTCCCCATTCAAACGAATGGGTCTACCATATTGTCGCTGCAGAGTCTGTGTAGTTCATGTACATATCTGCTGCTTCCGACATTGAACCCAAGGCACACTGCTGTTTGCTCTCTCCTTCCCTTCTCTTAGTGTTAGGATAGCAGCAGGGAGGGGGAGGAAGATATACATCGCAGATCAGTGTGTGGAGAGAGGGGAAAGCCTCCAAGGAGGACACCGCACATCGGCTGTTGGGAAGAAAGAACACTCAAGGCAGTTTTCAGGAGTATAATCACATAATCTTGGGTCCGACTCTGTAAGGGGAAATCAGTCAGGTGGCGTTGATGCATGGATGCACAGATCCAGCATGCATTTCTTGGAGGGAAATGTCCATGTCCACATGGAAAAAGTCAGAAGCTAAGAGCAGGTTACAAACTGAAACGGGCTGAAATTGCATGAAAAATGAAGATTTTAGAATAAAACTCAGTGCAGCTTTTTAACTCAAGGTAATCAGTCATGTCAAAGGCGTCCACAGCCTCTATATAACAATGTGATTTGTCTTTTGCTTCTCAGTACCAGCTTAGATCTTTACGCTAATGTTATCCACTGTCAGAGCTTGCCCGGGGTGCAGACCCGCCATAAGGACATCGACATCCTAATTGTGCGGGAGAATACGGAGGGAGAGTACAGCAGCCTGGAACATGAGGTGAGATATTGACGGGAGGTTTAAGACTGAACGAGAGGGGACAGATGTGCTTCCATTGAGGACAACCAAAAAACTCCACAAACCAAGATGCTCATGAAACCTCGTGCCATCTGTAGATGTTTTTATACATTATTCTATTTGCCTTGTAGAGTGTGTCCGGCGTGGTGGAGAGTCTGAAGATCATCACACGGGTTAACTCCCTGCGCATTGCAGAATACGCTTTCAAACTGGCACGAGAGAAAGGAAGGAAGAAGATCACGGCTGTGCACAAGGCCAACATCATGTAGGTCATAGTAACGGTGGCGGGCAGGCCTCGTTCCGTATGCTGGTTCATTTTGACCTATTGAATGTCTTCTACAGGAAACTTGGGGACGGACTGTTCCTTCAATGCTGCAAGGAGGTCGCTTCTGGTTACCCAGATATTACTTTTGAGAGTATGATTGTAGACAACACCACAATGCAGGTAAAGTAAACATAAGGTAGTCGATGAGTCTTGGGGATTGTCCCAGGATAGAAGGATATGTGTGATCGGTGGCGATCCATCAGCTGTGTATCAGTGTACGGCTATCTCCAGCAGTCCCAAAGAGAGTGAATGGAGGAGCAGGACACATGGTAGACATTTGCTTTATTTGGGGAATTCAGACGCTGAGAAACCCATTCTTGTGATTGCTGGGGGTCCCAGCAGTTGGCGCTCCACCAATTAGTCTGTACGTTTTATATATTGGAACAACCACTTTAAAGGGAACTGTAGGAAGGGTTCATCTACATTTAGGCCAGTTTCAGACAAGCATGTTCACTGTGTGAATTCCCATAGTGAACACTGCTCCTTGGACCGGACCGCCCGGCATTGTAATGATTTATAATGCTTTGTGTCTCTGTCTGACCTCCACTGTAATGATTTATGCTTGCATAATGCCATCAGTACAAGTCTTTAGTGTCGAGGTTGGGCAGAGACACACAGCATTATAAATCATTACAGTCGAGGTTGGGCAGAGACACACAGCATTATAAATCATTACAGTCGAGGTTGGGCAGACACACACAGCATTATAAATCATTACCGTCGAGGTTAGGCAGACACACACAGCATTATAAATCATTACCGTCGAGGTTGGGCAGACACACACAGCATTATAAATCATTACAGGCGAGGTTGGGCAGACACACACAGCATTATAAATCATTACAGGCGAGGTTGGGCAGACACACACAGCATTATAAATCATTACAGGCGAGGTTGGGCAGACACACAGCATTATAAATCATTACAGGCGAGGTTGGGCAGACACACACAGCATTATAAATCATTACAGGCGAGGTTGGGCAGAGACACACAGCATTATAAATCATTACAGTCGAGGTTGGGCAGACACACACAGCATTATAAATCATTACAGGCGAGGTTGGGCAGACACACATAGCATTATAAATCATTACAGGCGAGGTTGGGCAGACACACACAGCATTATAAATCATTACAGTCGAGGTTGGGCAGAGACACACAGCATTATAAATCATTACAGTCGAGGTTGGGCAGACACACACAGCATTATAAATCATTACAGTCGAGGTTGGGCAGAGACACACAGCATTATAAATCATTACAGGCGAGGTTGGGCAGACACACACAGCATTATAAATCATTACAGTCAAGGTTGGGCAGACACACACAGCATTATAAATCATTACAGTCAAGCTTGGGCAGAGGCACACAGCATTATAAATCATTACGGGCGAGGTTGGGCAGACACACACAGCATTATAAATCATTACAGGCGAGGTTGGGCAGACACACACAGCATTATAAATCATTACAGTCGAGGTTGGGCAGAGACACACAGCATTATAAATCATTACAGTCGAGGTTGGGCAGAGACACACAGCATTATAAATCATTACAGGCGAGGTTGGGCAGACACACACAGCATTATAAATCATTGAAGGCGAGGTTGGGCAGACACACACAGCATTATTAATTATTATAAAGCCACGCAGTCCACTCCGGGAATTCACGCCCTTACACTAAGCATGTTTCACGCAGTGAACACATCTGAAACCGGCCTTACTGTTCCTGTACATCTATTTTTTGCAGCTTGTGTCCAACCCCCAGCAGTTTGATGTTATGGTGATGCCTAACCTGTATGGGAACATAGTTAATAATGTCTGTGCTGGACTTGTCGGTGGCCCTGGCCTTGTACCCGGAGCTAACTATGGCGACGTGTATGCTGTATTTGAAACGGTAAGACAGGTTTTCTTTCTTACTATTGGCTATCATAGAAATATCCCTTTTTGTGCAATACGCAGTATAACCAATATTTCTGAATCAATCATTTTACAGGCGACCAGAAACACCGGGAAAAGTATAGCCAACAAGAACATTGCAAACCCTACAGCGATGCTCCTGGCCAGCTGCATGATGTTAGACCATCTAAAGTACGACCTGCTATTCACTAATCATTCTTCCCTTGTATATACTGGATACACCTCTCTGTCCCACTGTGAGCATATATTGGGTAATGAAGCTGCTCTTTTTCTTTTGGCAGATTGCACACTTACGCTGCCTCCATTCGTAAAGCTACTCTGGGCAGTATGAATGAACATCGGGTAAGTTCCTCAGATGTCTGAGGTGACAGCGGGCCCTCTTTGAGACAGACCATCCTGTGGTGGGGACACCACTTTGCCCCTACATCAGACCACATTGGTATTGCATGAGGTCTAAACTACAACATACCAGTGATGCCACCAGCTGCCTTTACATATTGGCAGACTCTATTTTATGCAGTCATCACAATGGATGTCTATACACACATGAGTACATATAGACATTCCAGAGGAGCGCTTCCTTAAACTGTAACCATAAAATATCAGCTTTTGAGTTGCCTTTCACTGTCGATGTGTGGAAAACTCCATTTAACTAAACAGCTGCCATTACAGCTCCCTTATGGCTAGTCGCTTAGCTTTTACATTCTGTAGCATTATAGGACCACATCAGTCAGACCTCTGCTGACCTCCCTCCTCAGCCACTTACCCCCTATCGTGTGAATATGGGTGTTTGCTATGGAACAACCTATTCAAACTTATCCCCGGTGTGAAGAATAGGTGTCCAGTTGGTGGGGTTCTGAAAGCTGGGATCACCACCAGTCACAAGAACACGGATGCTGTGTTGCCTCAATTCAACGGTATGGGACTATCAGAGATAGCTAAGATGAATAGAGCGGCAGCTGCTCCATTCATATGGGGATCCAGGACCCCTGTATTTGTGATCCCACCACACCGGTGCTTATCCTCTATCCCGTATGGATATACACTTTTTTTTTCCCATAAAGAGATTTTCAGGATTTCTATAAGATATTTGATTTCCTCACTCCTGCCCTGCATTGATAGGTTGACTAGTTCACCAGAAATGCAACCTACATATAATGTGGACCAACATCTCTGTACTGTCATTGTGACTGATGACTTGATATTTTCTTCCCTGCAGATGCACACTCCAGATATAGGGGGTCAGGGTACCACCTCCGAAGTGGTGCAGTCCATTTGCAGGCAGATTATTATAAAGAATGGACGTGCAGTGACCATATAAAAGAGGTAAGATAACATTTTAAGATTGCAGTTTATGTATTTATAAAGAAAGTGAGACGTACCAGTGATGCCACTACAACATACCAGTGATGCCACTAGCTTGCTATACAATGGTTTAGGTTACAAAATGGCAGCCTCTATTTTTTGCAGCTTCACTAAATCACCTTTGACAGAGACCTTCACATTTATCCAAAAAGCCTCTTAAAGGAATATCTCCATCTTGTGCATTGATGGTACGTCCCCAAGATATTCCATAAATGTCTAATTGGTGAAGGAGGCAGTCAATAAAAGGGTATTCCCAGTTTAGCCTGTGGTATGCAGGGGCAAGAGTTACTGAAACAGCCGAGCGTGCCATGCCGTTCTGTGATCCCCATTTACATCTATTGGAGTAACGGAAAGGGCACAGCCCGCTCAGCTGGTTCCATAAGCCCAGCTACCGAATAGGACAGGATGGGAATACTCACTGAAGATTGGAAGAACACATGCAGTTTGTTTTTCTGAGTCAAAGTATAAATGGGCAGGAAGGAGAAGTCTTGGAAACCATTACTTGCTTGGTTAAAAAAAAAAAAAAACCTGCACCAAAACTCCAGGCTAAGGACCCCTTCACACACACATGGCGGATCTTTTTGGGGGTTATATTTGCCTTTACAAAAAAAAGTAAAAAACTGAAGGTTTACAAACAACATCTAGCAACCATCAGTGAAAAACGCTGTGCATCCGCACTTACTTCCGAAAGCAACGCGTTTTTCACTGAAGCCCCATCCACTTCTATGGGACCAGGGCTGCGTGAAAAACGCATAATGAAATGAATGGGTCAGGATTCAGTGCGGGTGCTGTACGTTCACGTCACGCATTGCACCCGTGGGGAAAATGTGTAAAAGGGGCCCAAAAGAAAAAAAACTGCAACAGTCAGCAAAAACTGTGAATCCAAAGGAAAAACGATCCAGGAGGTTGCGAAATGACAGCCACCATTGTCACTAGCTTTAGGGTGTGTTTTATAGAGGAGCGAATCGCTTCTAATGAAATAAATTGGTTTAAAATCAGCCGCCTGGAGCACCAAGGGGCTGGCCCCATGGCTCAAGAGCCTCAACTCGCCCCTTCCCATTGATTGATGGGGCCCTTTGTCCTTGGTGCCGTTGTTCTGAGTATCAATGCAAACAATCTGCTGCTGCTAGCTGAGCAGTGCAGATGCCAACTGCGCATGCGCCTCTGACGTCTGAGTACACCCAGAAATCTGAAACCGCCTCCTCTCCTTCCAGGTGCACCCAGACGTCAGATGCGCATGCGCAGTCATGGTCTGCACTGCTCAGGTAGCAGCAACAGATCCTCTGCCTTTGGATACTTGAAGCAATGGCGCCAGAGTGAGATTGACAGGGCCAGGCGGGATTCTCTGGCCCTGTCAATCAAGAGGGAATCTCGTGGGCAGCGGGGCCAGCCCCTGAAGCTGATTTTGAACGAAGTAGATCTTAGAATCGATTCGCTCCTCTCTAGCGTGTTTACATCTCCTAACAGAGCCTCTGTCTCAGATCCCGCTTAAAATGCTGACCCAATTACTGCAGTATGTTATTTTTAGCAAAATTTCACCTCGCCTCAGCTCATACATTTGAATGCTGTACGGAGACGGATCTCCGTTCGGCATTCAATCAAAGTTTTGACCGAAGAGACTTCGGATCTATGATCCGACCCTCGCTTCGCTCAACGCCAGTTATTTTGTCTGGTAAAATGATGGCGCCCATCATAGTCAATGCGGCCCCCATTGTGCGTGGCTGCTGGCCATCCTCTGATGCAGTCAATGCGGCCCCCATTGTGTGTGGCTGCTGGCCATCGTCTGATGCAGTCAATGCGGCCCCCATTGTGTGTGGCTGCTGGCCATCGTTTGATGCAGTCAATGCGGCCCCCATTGTGCGTGGCTGCTGGCCATCCTTTGATGCAGTCAATGCGGCCCCCATTGTGCGTGGCTGCTGGCCATCCTCTGATGCATCCTGCACGTCCGTCACTTTGCTTGTTCTGGTCACAGGACCGGCAGCAGTATAGCAGCAATGTGAACGAGCTCTTAGGGTTGTCATAGCATATAATAGAAGCCCACCCTAGCTTCCATGTTAAGATTCACATGACACTTTTATGTTTGCAGGATACTGACCTTACGAAGCTAACCATGTGTGCTCCATGCTCCTCCGCCATCGCCGGCCGCTGCTACTTCCAGCCCTCAGCTCCTCTGTTACGTAAAGTATATAGGTGTGAACACTCCTGTACCATTCTCTTTTACCCCGGACCTCTCTATAACTGATTGGCTTTAGTACATTAAGCTCTGCGTGCTCATGGAGGTGCGGCTATCTGTCCGTGTGTCTGTCCATAAGGTCACAGTATGTGTAAGCTCTGATTTGTCATCTTAAAATAAAGAGATTAATAAACCAGATGCTGCGTGCTGCAAATTTGTAAGAAGGAATCTTTTTCTGTATGGCGTTGTCTTGTAGAACAGTCCAGTCCTGTGGCATCTTTCTTATGATGGGATTTCAATGATGTAATGTTTCTTGTCCACTGGCTGCGTTTGGCATTGCAGTTCAGTCCCATTAAAGTGAATGGGACTGACCTGTTAGAGCAGTGCATTGCCAGAGCTCAGGTTATACAGGGCATCTGTCAGCAGATTTGTACCTATGACACTGGCTGACCTGTTCCATGTGCACTTGGCAGCTGAAGACATCTGTGTTGGTCCCATGTTCATATGTGCCCGCATTGCTGAGAAAAATGAAGTTTTTATTTATGCAAATGAGCCTCTAGGAGCAACGGGGGCGTTGCCATTACACCTAGAGGTTCAGCTCTCCCTATGCACTTTTAGGCCCCTTTCACACGGGCGTTGTGGGAAAAGATGCGCGTGCTTTGCGGGAAAGTGGGCTATTTTTCAGCGCGAGTGCAAAGCGTTTTAATGCGTTTTGCACGCGCGTAGGAAAAATCTGTATGTTTGGTACCCAGACCCGAACCCGGACTTCTTCACTAAAGTCCGGTTTCGGGTTGAGTATTCTGTAGATTTTATTATCTTCCCTTATAACATGGTAAGAAGGGAAAATAATAGCATTCTCAATACAGAATGCTTAGTAAAATGAGGATGGAGGGGTTAAAAAATAAATAAAAAATTAACTCGCCTTATCCACTTGATCGCGTAGTTGCCGATCTCTTCTTTCTTCTTTAATCATGAGCTGCCGGCTAAAGGGCCTGTGGTGACGTCTCTGCGCTCATCACATGGTCCATCACCATGGTGATGGACCATGTGATGTGACGTCACCACAGGTCCTTTAGCCGGCAGCTAATGAATGAAGAAGAAAGAAGAGATCGGCAACTACGCGATCAAGTGGATAAGGCGCCTTCAGCGGCCAAGCGCACATGTCACAGGTCAGCCAGTGTCATAGGTACAAGACTGCTGACAGATGCCCTTTAAAGAGACTCTGTTACCTGACTCCGCAAAAAATAGAGCATGTCCTATTCTTGTCCGCAGCCTGCGGAAAAGAATAGGCATCTCTATGGGGAGTGCCGGCATGGTGTGTTGCGGATCCGCAACACACCACGGACGTGTGAATGGGGCATTACTTGCGGGGTTTTGCCGCAAATTTCACCCTGGCATTGAAAAGGGTAAAATTCGCACACAAAAATAAATAAAAATACACCAAAAAATTACGCTGCTGGTTTCTAAATCCATACGGCAGGTCAAAAAAGGTAGTGTACATGAGGTTTGTCTAATCTCATTTACTTTGCTGGTACTGCATTACGCTGCAGGTAGCCTTAAGGCATATCCTATTGCTATGCCATGAATGTCCAGATGGGAATACCCATTTAAGTTCTAGGCGTGTAGGAATGGATGGTCAAAATGCTGTATCTCTGCCCTGGTTGAAGGAATCGCTGATTTCTAATGTTAATCTGTTTTCCCTTAGTCCTGTAGTAGAATTGATAGATTTTTTTAAATTTAATCTAGTTACTAATTAATTAGAGACCCCTGAGCCTATATAAGGATACCTAGCCCCTCCTACCATGCGTTTATTATAAAGAAGTAATATACTTAGGGAGGGAAGCTTGTGCGGCTGTTAGGACTAAGGGAAAACAGATTAACGTTACAAATCAACGATTCCCTCAAGTCCTAACCAGCAGCACAATAACAGGGAATTAATAAGAAATATGCCCATAGGGAGGGCCCTCTTGTGTGGTGGAAATCAAATAGACCGCCACAAAGCAGTCTCTTCTGAGAACCGTAAATTCAACATACAGTGCGTGCTACATGCAACAAACTTGATCCACAAGCAAAGGAAGCCATCTGTCCAAGTCTACACAAGACAGAAAAAAACAGGGTAGGAGGGACTAGGTGTCCTTGTATAGGCTCAGGGGTCTCTAATTAATAATTTGATTAATTCCATCTGTCCTACTAGTACACAGGGGCAGAAATACCCCATTACTGTGCTGTTGGTTAGGACGTAAGGGAAACCCTAGCTACAGCTCTGCGTTCCGTTATGATCAGAGGTACCCACTAGCCCTCCTTTCTTCGGGCCCCTCGTAGGTGGATCCAGCCTTCGTAAGTAACGATCAACACATCATGAACTTTTTGTACCAATTTAATGACAACAGACACACATTTCATAGAATTCAAAACCAGAATAGTTTTATACAGGTTTCTGAAGCACTCAGACACTCGAACACAAGGCAGCCACGCTGGAAGTAACGGATTTCTAGAGAAGTCTCCAGACAGACAGGTAACGGCCCGACCAGTGGACACTGGTAGACAGGAATAGGGCTGGTAACACTGATCGTATGAGGAGGGAGCTGCACATCTACGATGTGGTCACAATGAATGATCAACTGCGCCTTCATCGCCCATTATTACTGGTTCCGTTTATCCACGTATATTGCTTCTAGTGAAGTGATTATCAAACGTTTGCTGTAAGCTACTAAAGAAATACCTCGTGTGGTGGCGATGGGATTTGGAAATGAGGTATGATCCTAATAAAGCCTTCATGAATGGTTCACTTGTACGCCCGTCTTCTGTTTCAGAGTCCTTTTGATCTCCATCTTAACAGTTACTGGTGCCATCTCTTACAACCTAATGGACATGCCACAAACCCCAGGCTCTCCAGTCCACAAGAGGTGGTAGCAGCTCCATCATGACATCTGCTAGAAGAGTCTTCTAGTTGAGCTGGCTACCAGCCTCTCTCCTTCCCTACCTTGTACAATTTCATGTACACAAGTTTTCAATCCCGAACCTTCTACAACATGAACGTTCCTGTTCCTAAAAGTAGGTAATTGCAAGGAACCTGTTGATATGGTGGGGGGTGAGGCCCCCAGCAAAGCACCTTCATCAGAAATGGACACCAATTTATATGCATATTACCAATGTAGGACCCATGTATGGAGCAGAACATTTAGGCCACATTCATGTGGGTGCCTTTTAGTGTCCATATTACAGGGTGTAATGATCTGCAAATATAGCATCGCATATCCCCAAGATGTTCGTCTGGAATATCATATCTCGTGGTCAGGACCGAAAAATGCATCCACATGTGGCCATCTGAATGAGGGCGTATGCTCCTGAACCTTGTCTGCCTCCATCGGAATAATTCAGTAAAACTTCTTCTCAGTAAAGCGGTCTTAAGGGGCCTTCATTACAGATAGATAGGTTCAGGGCGGACTGACCATAGCCTCTACAGGGAAATTTCCCAGGGGGCCACCCAAGCCCTTCCAAGTACATAATATTCTGATGCTCTCAGCGATAATTAACGCTAGAAACATCAGGTACTCATGTACCTGACCAGTGGCTGCAGATCCTGAATTCAACTGTATGGCTGTTCTCAAGATGGTGATACGGTCAACGAGGAGGACAAAACGTGTACCTACTGATGGCCACCACAGAAGGACACTTTCTGGGGCAGTATTTTGTATTGCCATATGATATTGCTGACCCTGCCTACTTGTGTTGCCCCACCTTCTATCAATTTAGACCCACCTACAACATGGGGACCACTTTTTGTTTTTTTTCCAGGGACACTTTAAAGGGGTTGTCGGCTTTTTATTATTGATGAATATCAGATCGGTGGGGGTCTGACACCCAGCATTGCCGCTGATCAGCTGTTTGAACAGACCGAGCCGTCCCACAGAAGTGAATAGGGACACCATACTTGTAATTACACCTGCTCACTGTGCAATTGCTGTGGCAGGCAGGTAAACAGAGCAGAGAAGGCAGCGCTTGTATGAGCTCTGCCTTCTCTTCAAACAGCCGATCAGCGGGGATGTTGGGAGTCGGATTCCCACCAATCTGAAATTCATGACCTATCCTCAGAATAGGTCATCAACAGTAAAAAGCGGACAACCCATTTAAGTTCCCGGTCCACCTCTGGATAGGTTTCACACAAGTTTAGTTGCATGCACCGAGGTTCGAGGATCCGCAAAATACGGGTACTGGCCATGTGCCTGCTGCATTCACCTAACAGAACTGCCTAGCCTTGTCTGCAAAATGGGCAAGAATAGGACATGTTCTGTGATTTTCGGAACAGCTGCACGGATGCAGACTACCCCAGTAGGTGGATGGATAGGTGGCATAATCTGGCCACTGTTTGCAGGTTTGTACACTTTTTAAATTCTCTGCTTGCTGTCAGAGAATGGCGCAACCTCAACCTCATCTGTTGTGTAAAGACGTCAAAGCTGTTGCTGGTAATAGATGAAGGCTGAAATGGATGGTTGAGACAGGAACATCTTTTGGACATGCTGGTGGTTTAGGGACCCCAAATCTGGTGACTGGTTCCCAGCTTTTTTTTTTTGCATAAGACTGGATAATCCCTTCAAGCTCATTGCCTCCCCCTTAGACCTCCTGCACACGACCGTATTTTTTTTTCTGTTACGTTTTTTTGCGTTCCGTTTGCGGTCTATTTATGGAACCATTCACTTCAATGGGTCCGTAAAACAACAGAAGGAACTCCGTATGCATTCCATTTCCGCATTTCCATTCCGTTCAAACGTCCTATTATTGCCCGCAAATCACGTTCCGTGGCTCCATTCAAGTCAATGGTTCCGCCAAAAAAAAACGAATACATACGGAACGCATCCATATGTCTTCCATATCCGTTCCTGCGGAACCATCTATTGAAAATTTTATGCCCAGCCCAATTTTTTAATGTACTTACTGTTTAAACATTATTGTATGCTTCTGTTTCTGATCCGCAAAAAACGGATCACAAATGGTAACCAAACGGAACGGAAACACTACTGAAACAAAAAAACTGATCCGTTTAAAACGGACCACAAAACCATACGGTCGTGTGCTGGAGGCTTTACAGTGCTGCTTAACCAAAATTAAACACCTTCCATCGCAGAATTACCAAAGTTAATGCGGAATATACAATTAGCAACACAACCCCAATAAATCACCACATTATATAAATAATAAAAAATCAAATTTTATTTCATAATGTTAAAAATACACAAATAGCAAGCCAAAATTTTAAAAAGGATCCTCATAGAATTGGTGGACGGTAATCACACTCCACAAAGGTCTGTACCCATAAACCCTATTCACAATGTGCTAGTAGCCAGTGTGATATGACTACAACCATATAACTGACCAGTGCATATCACAATAGATGAATGGAACAAGTGGATACAATCCATCCACAGTATATAAGCATAGGGTAGAAACACATGTCCCAATGTTCAAAGGTCCGGTTACAGAAAGTGTACAAGGGTAAACGATACAGACCGATGTTGGAGGAAGCACTACCTCCACATCGGTCTGTATCTTTACCCTTTGTATACTTTCTGTAACCGACCTTTTGAACATTGGGACATGTGTTTCTACCCTATGCTTATATACTGTGGATGGATTGTATCCACTTGTTCCATTCATCTATTGTGATATGCACTGGTCAGTTATATGGTTGTAGTCATATCACACTGGCTACTAGCACATTGTGAATAGGGTTTATGGGTACAGACCTTTGTGGAGTGTGATTACCGTCCACCAATTCTATGAGGATCCTTTTTAAAATTTTGGCTTGCTATTTGTGTATTTTTAACATTATGAAATAAAATTTGATTTTTTATTATTTATATAATGTGGTGATTTATTGGGGTAGTGCTGCTTAACCCCAGATTATAACAGAGGATCAGTACATTGAAGGGGTTTTCCAGGAGTATGATATCAATGTCCTATCCTCAGCAACACTGATCAGCTGTTACAGTGAAGGCGGAGTCCACCTTGCAGCTTATCATGCACAGCGTCGTACATTGTATAGTGGCTGTCTTTGGTACTGCAGCTTGGGCCCGCTCACCTGATCAATGAATGTGACATCACTGGCCTAGGAAGAGGCTGCAGCGCTCACCAGAGTGTCGCAGCCTCTTCAAACAGCTAATAAGCGGGAGTGGAGGGAGTCGAACCCCCGCCAATCAGATACTGATGACCTATCGTGTTGATAGGCAATTGATATTAAACTCCTGGAAAACCCCTATAAATGGCCGAACATCTTTTTCCTGATAATGCCCACGCATTTTTTTTTTATTACTGACGGATCTTGCAGACTGCAATAGGATCCGTAAACAGGAAGAATTCTAAATGTGTATGAGCCGTTTTAAAAAGACAAAGACAGTCAAACTAAGAGAGCCCATGCAAAACCTCAGTCAATGGTGGGGGTAGGAAGAAAATGGGGTACCCCTCTAATTGGCTACATGACTGTAAGGGCCCCCATAGGCATTATGTGTACTGTCAGCCAAACATGCATGTGGGGGAAGGATCAGATGACGTCGGGGGAAGGATCACGTAAACTGAAATTTTTAAGCCAGAGGTGTCTTTCTCTTCTCTCGCCCCTGAACCGATCATGTATGTGCATAGGGGGGGGGGGTCAGGAGAGACAGCGGTCGGCCATAGAACCGTTCGTCCCGCGGCTACTGATAAAGAACACAGAGTATACGACCTGTTAAAGGTCACTGCCCATACAAGCTCTTCTAGCTTAGAGATATATCATGTATATATTTTTTTTCGATACGATTAGACCTTGCCTCCTCCGATCTCAGGAGGGTTCAGGATAGCCGCAGCCTTGACAGACCCAGGGTTTGCCGTCTGTATAAATAGCTGTATCTGTCTTCGAGTCCAGGGTAATGTGCCGAGTGTAGGCAATGGGTCACCACCTATCACTGAGAAATGACTAAGACGACTTCTTCGCCACTGACATCACTTTTGAGAATTAGTGACTGGATATGGTTACATATATCGCTTGGATTCGTAGTAGAAAAACAGCTCATTCTGGCCGCTGCGCCCGCAGCCACACATCCGTCTCCATAAGATTCACACACATGCAGGTTTCCCACCTCTAGTCCATAAAGCATACAAGACATACGTGTGCCACCCACCGCGCACAATGGAGGCAGCTCATGGGTTAAACCACGGTGTTCTCCAGCCTGTGGCTCTCTGGCTGTTGTAAAACTACAACTCTCAGCATGCTGGGAGTTCTGGTTCCACAAGAGCATGAGAGGCACAGGTTGGTGATCAATGGGTTAAAGGCAGTTCCACCTAAAATCCTAAAAATATAATAATAGCAGCAGTAACTAAACACCTGCTTCACGTAGCTCCCACCAAAGTGGTCACCCAGCTTTTCTAGACCCCATGAAAGGGCATATACCTGATATTACCTCTTAATGGAAGAATCATCTTAAAGGGGTTGTCCACTTTTTACTATTGATGACCTAAAGACGGCAGCGCTCGTACGATCGGCAGGGGTGCCGGGTGTCGGTCCCCTGCCGATCGTACGAGCGCTGCCTTCTTTGCTCTGTTTACCTGCTCGGCTAGCCATTTCATTTAGAAGTATGGCGTCTCTATCCCGTCTAGGGGACGGCTCTGTAGTATTCACTTGAACAGACAGGAGCCGCCCCATGGTAAAAAGCAGACAATCCCTTTAAACGAGACGGGAGTCAGACATTTTTTCCAACCTAAACCTTGCCAATGAATACAAACCACCCCCTACCCTTCATAAGCAGTGTCAGCATGCCACCAGCAGAGTTCCTCCTCACTTCACACAGCCATAGAACTGTGTAAAATTACCACTAGAGGGCGCTCACTTGTTCCACTTCCCGAGGGGCCGATGCCCTGGAGGCCACCCGAGCCCTCCTCACGGCCGTCAGCCAGGTAAGTCATGACCCGACGCTCTCCTCCTGAAGCAACTGTATTGCCATCCTGAGGAAACTAAAGTATGGGGGACAGAACATGGTGGCTGGGACCTTCCTACCACAGTGGCAGTTCTTGGGAAGGTATTTTGTGATGCACTGTGATATTTGGCTCTGTTGGGGTGGTATAATCTGCCACGTTATGGTATTGCTCGCCCCGCCTTCTGTCCATTTAGACCCAACTGTAAAATTGGGCCACTTTTAGCTTTTTTTTTTCTGCCCCTAGAGATAATATAGATATAGTGAAATCTCTCCAAAGACCACCCCCTTACCCAGACCAGATTTCAGTCCCTTCAAATATACTGGTCATCTCTGAGAACACCACCCACCTGGAAGACTACTTTTCAATGCAATTATGGGAGGTTGTCCCCGACTATGCCTCTAGCTCCATCTAGTGGCAGCAGCTAGCAGCATTTTACAAAACGTTTATTATCTCAGGCAGTATAGGAGAATAGATAAGCATGCCATTCAGGAGCCTGGGAAAACGGAGTTAAAGTCCCTCTAGGAGATGCATGGGTGCTCAGGTGCGGTTGCATGGCCTGGCCTGGCCATGTCATTTTTACTGGTGCATTTTTGGATTTAGGTGGACATGTCATAACTTACTGTACATGATCAGTGAAGATGGCTGCATGCACAGTGAAACGCTCTGAAACCATCAACCTAAGTGTCACATAATATAAACTTCTGTATCCATCAAAGCAAAGAGTGATCTTTCACTACATAAAAATAGAACATCTCCTATAGATCCTTCCACGCTACAATAGAACAGTCCCTATGTCCCACTAGGGGGGTGGAAGACATCTCTCCTGGTAAGCCACCTCCGTGCATGAACCTAGATGGATATCCAAAGGTTTTTCTCATTTTTCATTCATGCAGATGGTTGCTCTAATGGAGCCTTTGAATTCACATGGATATGAATGCCATTCATTCACCAGCCTGTGCTGAGCATCCCCTGACAGCCCCGCGCTGGAACCTAGACCTCTCAATAGCTGGAGACTCACAGATCGGAGAATGCTTCTTTAGCATTACAGAAAAAAATAAATATAATAATCCTTGTAATCGACATATAGTATAGATATTGGTGTGTATGGTGAATGACAGCACTCCTACAGGTTTGGGGTGGTACTGCAATTGCAATATAAAGTACCTTCAATAAATGTAAACTTAAAGGGGGTCGTCCGACCCTCAAGCCAAAATTTATTAAAAACCGGAATGTGTTTAAAATAAAGAAAGAAAACCTATTCACTGGTGGGAGGTGGGAGCTGGATTTCCAGCAGTGAACACATTCCAGCCCCCAATTAATTTATGGCTTGAGGTTTGGAAATCCCTTCAAATCTGGTTTCCCATAAACAAAATTTATCACCCATCCACCAAATAAATGTATGATCGCTGGGGGTCCTGGGGGTCCGACTGCTAATACATCCCATTGTTGAGGGTTTGTATTGCAGTTGTAGTACTGCAAACCACCTACTGGAGTGCTGTGGTGCCTCACTGGGCCCTCCTTTACACAACCGCATGGATTTCTGCAAAGGTCCAATCTGCCTCCACAATCGCATCGCGTATATTATAGAGGCAGAACAGACAGCTGCCACGGGGCCCCCAGCTGATAGCACATGGCTACTGCCGCCAATCAATGGGCTCAACAGTCACGTGCTGTACTTACTGGCGTGTGACAGTGGAGGCCAGATTGGCTGCAGCAGTCACATGCAACCACTGCATGTCATCATGGGATTAAAGAGGCGAGTGGTGTGGGGGCGGTTTTGTTAATTTATAACATTTGCAGCTCACTTTTTTCTTTGTCTAATACCGGACAACACCTGTCAGCAGGATCAACCCTATTACACCAGGCATATCACTTGGTAAAAGTTTCTCCTGCTGATTAAAAAGATACCTGTCTTGTAAAAAAAAAACATTTAGGCTACGTTCACACGACGATGACATTTGTCACGCGACAATTTTTATAACGGGAGTCTATGGTGTCGCATTGCGACATGCAACATGCTGCGACTGCGACAGTCGCAAAAAATCCATTCAAGGTGGGTTTTTCTGCGACTGTCGCGTCGCAGTCGCGCGACAAATGTTGCAGTGAAGTTATGCCCTATTTCTCGCGCGACAAATGTCGTCGTGTGAACGTAGCCTTATACTTCATGCAAAGAATAAAAGCTTTTTTTTGTATTTTTTTTTTTTAAGAACTCCGCAACTAATTTTTACAATACAGGTATCATTTTAACCCCTCCCCAACCTGATGATTTTTTTTTTGTTTGTTTTTTACTCCTTGCCTTACTGGAGCCATAACTTTTTTAATTCTTACTCATTAACTTTTATTAACTTTCTGGGAGGGCATAGAAAACAGCAATACTGTCACTGAGTTTTTACATTATAATTTTTCGCCATAAATAATATAACTTTATTCTCTGGGTCAGTACACTTACAGCGATACCAAATACATATAGTTTTTTTTTTTACGTTTTACTACTTTAGATCAATAAAACCCCTTTTTAAAAAAAAAAAAAAAGACGAAAATGTTTTTTGCATCATCGCATCCAAGACCTATAACTTTTTTTTACTTTTCTTTCTACAGCCGTGTGAGGGCTTATTTATTGTGGGACAATTTGTGTAGGTTTATTGTGTAGTTTTCACTGGTATAATTTTGGGGGACATAACACTTTTTGTTGCATTTTTTTGTGGCAAATAAGCAAAAAGCAGCAATTCTGGCACTTTTTTTTTGCTTTTTTCACTGTACGGGATAAATTGCATGATAATTGCATACTGCAGGTCGTAACGGACACGGTGATGCAAATATGTGGAGATTTTATTTTGCTATTTTTTTTAAATGGGAAAAAAGCATACTTTTTATTGGAATTTTTTTAAACCTTTTTACACCATTTAATAATCCCACGAGGGGACTAAAACAGGTGATATTTTGATCGCTTCTACAATTGCTTGCACTATTCCTATAGTGCAATTAATTTTAATGTCAGCGTTAGGGTCCATTCACACGTCCGCAATTCTGTTCCGCATTTTGCGGAACGGAATTGCGGACCCATTAGTTTCAATGGGGACAGACGATGTCCCGGCCGGGTCCGCAATTGCGGATCCGCACTTCCGGGTCCGCAATTGCGTTCCCGAAAAAAATAGAACATGTCCTATTCTTGTCCGCAATTGCGGACAAGAAAAGGCATTTTCTATGAGAGTGCCGGCGATGTGCGGTCCGCAAATTGCGGAATGCACATCGCCGATGTCCGTGTTTTGCGGATCCGCGGATCCGCAAAACACTTACGGACGTGTGAATGGACCCTTATACTGACATTCACCAGCAGGCTGCGTAAGAGAGGCACAGCCTACTGGGAAACGCTGGAGGCTGGCTTGGGGTCTTCACTAGGCCCAGGCCTACCTGCACCAACATCAGCACCCCGCAATCTCATTTGCAGAGTGCCCAAAGAAGACATGCGGTGGGCACCATTGCCCACGACAGTCTGGGCCGTTGAAAAGCGCAGCTGTCATGTAAGAGCCGAGTCCCTGCTCTGTGCTTAGACTGGCTTGCTGTAAAAAGGTGGTGGCCCAGCCTAAGGCCCCTTAGTGACTGCCGTAAAAAGCCGTACTGGTGGTCGCTAAGGGGTTATTACACCGATTCCACATTTAAATAGTTTTTCTTGTATTTAATACTGAAAAAATTATAAAAGCTTTAGAAAAAAATAATTTTTTCTTTGCATTGCCATTTAGAGTTTTTTTTTCTGTTATGGCGTTCGGCGTACAGGATAAATACATTTATGTTTTAATAGTATGGGGATTTTGAGAGGCGGCGATGCTATTGAACTTTATTTTTTTTATTTTTAATATGGGGAGAGGAGGACGATTTGAATTTTTATATTTTTAAAAGCCTTTTTTTACTTTATTTTATACTAGGGGGCTTGAACATGTGATCATCTAATCACTTCTCCAATAGACTGCAATGAATTACCACTAGAGTCTATGGGAAATTCTCTATATTCCTCTCAAGCCCTGCCAGGCAGGGCTCCACAGGAACATAGCTGTGCAGGCCTTGGATTCTTCAGAGGGCCCAAGGCTGCCACAGTAACCAAACGACACCCTCGATCTAAGTACGGTGGAGCCATTATGTCCCTGGGAGCCCTGGTTTCCTGGAGAAAGCCCACTCAGATGCAATGGTCGCAACTGACCGCGGCATCTGAGGGGGTTAAAAGTCCAAAACTGGCGTTACTACAGACATTACCTCTGGGTGTCTGCTGTGTAAAACCACCTAAGTGCCACCTTTAAAGACCAGATATGTATGGCGCATGTCGGAAGGAGTTAGGATCAACCCTACTAGGTAGTATGAGCGGTTTAATATGGTAGATCTTGCTGACTGGTGCTCTTTAATGCCTCTTTCATAAAGTCAGTGCTTGATCAGTGATTTCCATGAAGGTGAGGCAAAACCAGGAGCGGGTGAAAAACACAGAACAGGAGGAAATATTCCCATTGTACCTTATGTCTGTGTAGCCTCCTCTCCTGTTCCGGCACTCACTGATCAAATACTGACCAAACACTGACTGTGTGAAAGTGGCCCACGAAAGGCTCAATCTCTCTATTGGCTGCAGAAGGGGAAACGCCCAGGGTCAAACTGCTCCTTTCTCCTAGAATGGACTTCACGTTGCAAGTAAAAATAGGAAAACATTTCGGAAGCAAGTATACAAAACTGGTAGGCGGGGTACACATCTGCGGAGGAGGTTCTGGCGGCAGCCTCCTTTGCAGATTTCGGCAAATAGAAAAAAAAATGTGGCATTTTGTCTGCCAGAGTGCCAAAATCTGCACCAGGAACACAATGGACTCCATTATAGTCAATGGCCGTCGGTGTCGTCCGGCACGCGCTAGATCTGGCAATTTCTTTAACACAGGAATGCCCAATCTGCGGCTCTCCAGCTGTTGTAAAACCACAACTCCCACCATGCCCTGCTGTAGGAGGACAGCTGTAGGCCGTCTGGGTATGCTGGGAGTTATAGTTTTGTAACAGCGGGAGGGCCGCAGGCTGAGCATCCCTGCTTTAACAGAAAAATGGAATTTGGCTACAGATCTGCACCTAGCCTTAGCTGGCTACAGGAAATGTTTGGAGGCTGCGATTTCTGTCCAAGGCGTCATACGTTTGCATCTGTCATTTGCACTACATCAGAGATATCAGCTGGTGAACAGTAGTGACTATGACAAGGGGTGCCCAAACTTTTGCATCAGACTGTATATATCCAGCCTACTCACTTACTTGACATCCCCGATGCGCAGGGCAGGTAATGTTTCTAATGAACGGATAGGCTACAGATTAGTTACCATTCATTTAGTTTATCTTGTCACTGGGATCCAATGATGTAACTGAGGCATAAGGCACAAAGTGTCTTACTCCACAGCGAGGTGATATGTAAAGCTTCATGTGCATGGGGGTCGATCATGTAGACTACAGGACCCTACAGAATACCATCCGCACCCCAACTTCAGAGAGTAAAAGAACCCAAATAATACCAGGCACCAGGATGATGGATGGTGGCAGATTCTCCTACCGACTGATCTGTACCCACTAACCATTAGTCATATCAAAATCGCATCTGTAGAATGGGGTCCTTTATAGGACAGATGTCCGCCGGACGTGGCAAGACCTCCCGAGCAGCAGACATGTAGCCAGGGTTAGGAGTTAAGCCAGGGGTGCTGCAGGCACTGTGCGGCTGTGGCCCTCTTTTCCGGAATAAACTCCAACATGGGCATCAGAAAGTCCGAAAACTGAGTGGCTTCTTCAAGTGACCACTCGTACTTCTCCACCAGGACCTCGAACAGGCCCCAGTGCTTCAGGTTTTGTATGTGCCGAAGTTCCCCTGTAAGGAAAATAGAGTTAACCCATGGCATACTGGAATTATGTTTTCCCATAGAAACAGCTCCATTCTTGTCCATTGGTTGTGTCTGGTATTGCAGCTCGGCCACATTTATGTGAATAGGGGCTTAACTGCAAAACCAGACGTGATATATGGCTAAAGATGCTGCTGTTTCTGGAAATAAATAAAGCATCCCCTTCTTTCCATGTTCTCTATCATCAAGGTAGAAGAAATAGAGTAGAATTTATCTGCACAAGTTGTACTTTCTAACGGCACCGTTTAATATTGCATACGATGTAGTCGGAAGCTGGCGGAAAAATTCTAAATGGGGTAGAATTTTTTTTTATGGGCTACATTTTTTACAGCGTTCCCTATTAGGTAAAAATGACATGTTAACTTCATTCTGCAGGTCAGTACAATTACCACGCACAGTTTTTCTTGTGTTTCAATACTAAATAGAATTTTTCTTTTTAATCGCCATATTCTGATCTCCACACCTTTTTTAATTAAGGGGTTCTGCACTTTGTTTAAACTGATGATCTATCCTCTGGATAGATCATCAGCATCTGATCAGCGGAGTCCGACACCCGGACCCCAGCCGATCAGCTGTTTGAGAAGGCAGCGGCGCTCCAGGAGCGCCGCGGCCTTCTCACTGTTTACCGCCGGCCTTTACAGCTGGCCTGGGCGCGACTAAGCTCTGTTCACTTCAATGGAGCTTAGTCGCGCCCAGGCCAGTGATAATTGTGACGTCACTGGGCCAGCGGTAAACAGTGAGAGGAGCGCCGCTGCCTTCTCAAACAGCTGATCGGCGGGGGTCCCGGGTGTCGGACTCCCGCCGATCAGATGCTGATGATCTATCCAGAGGATAGATCATCAGTTTAAACAAAGTGCAGAACCCCTTTAAAGTCTACAGAGCTGTGTGAGGGCTTATTCTTACAGGGAGATATGTTTTTTATTGATACCATGTATGGCATTTTTGATTACTTATTTGGTAGGTGACGCAATGAAAATAAGTCTAATTGGACATTTTGATTTTTTCTGTAACACCGTTTACCATATAGGATAACAGTATTATATTTTAAAGTGGTTTTGATATTTATGACTTATCCTCAGGATAGGTAATAAATATCAGATCGGCGGGGGTCCGACTCCCGGCACCCCCACTAATCAGCTGTTTGAAGAGACCGCAGTGTTCTGGTGAGAGATGCGGCCTCTTCCTAGGCCACTGACATCACATTAAATCGCTCACATGGCCAAGGTGCCGCTCAGTCCCATTCAAGTGAATGGCGCTGAGCTGTTATACCAAGTACAGCCGCTATCCAACGCACGGTGCTGTTCTTGATAAGCTGCGAGGAGTCCGTGGGGCCCACTGGAGTGCTGCAGCCTCCTCAAACAGCTAATCCGATAGCAATATCACAATCTCGAAAAAACCTTTATTAGTTTGGCCATTTTCAGAAGCGGTGATACTAATTATCTATTTATTTATCATTTATTTTTAAAATGGGGAAAGGGGATGATTGCATTTTTATATCTTTTAAGGGTTTTTTCATATATTTTTAAAACTTTTATTTTTTTCCACATGAAGGCCCGAGGCTGCCACAGCAACCGGACAGTTCCAGTGATCTTGTAGTTGATTCTGTGGTCACAATTGATAATCACGACATCTGAGGGGTTCAGATTCCGTGAGTGGTGTTATCACAGGCACTCGGCGGATACGATGCCCTCTCAGTTCCTGAGCGGGTTCCATCGTTAAAGATCCAACATCCACCATATATGTACAGTAGATGTTGGAAGGGGTTAAAGATTAGGCAGTAGTAGTACATTTATAGGTGGTCTAGCTACCTGGCTCCTGTCATTTTGTTCCGTTTAGGAGCCCCGAATAGCAGCTAGTTGTGTGTCCGTCACTTACCTCTTCTTGTGAAGTACTCTCGGGAGTAACGGCCTGACAGTGCAAAATGTGGGGGGATGTCTCCCAGAAGCTCAATGATATGTGCTATGTGATCTGAAACAAGAAGGAATTGACAATTAGATGAAAATTGCATTTATTTTCGGTTACTTTTACAGTGTCACCATATTCTGCAGCGTCATACACAGACTGTATTCACTTATTGTACGTCTTCAATGGGGCTCATTCCCAATCTGAGACACGCACACTATGGGCACTTCCTGAAGAGCCAATGATCGGGAACGAACAATTGACCCTAATAAATATGGAGCCTATCGCCCGACAAGCAAACATTTGTTTTGTCAGGTGGCCTCATTGTCTATGCGGTACTAAAGCATTGCTTGCTGACAGCACATCTGCAAGTATCGACTTACATAGGACTGCTCAGATCTCCTCGGAGCCGTAAGCAGAGAAGTGCGCACACTCATATACTTTCTATAAGCCCATACATGGCTAACCCAACTTCTCAGAGACAAGCCAGCTGAAAGCATCTGCCTCTTTAAAGGGGTTGTCTCACTTCAGCAAATGACATTTATAATGTAGAGAAAGTTAATACAAGGCACTTACTAATGTAATGTGATTGTCCATATTGCTTCCTTTGCTGGCTGGATTCATTTTTCCATCACATTATACACTGCTCGTTTCCATGGTTACACACCACCCTGCAATCCATCAGCGGTGGTCGTGCTTGCACACTATAGAATAAAGCACCAGCCTATGTGTGCTCCCACGGTCCCGGCCTCCAGAGAGGCTGACGCTTTTTCCTGTAGTGTGCAAGCACGACCACCACTGCTGGATTCCAGGGTGGTCGTAACCATGGAAACGAGCCGTGTATAATGTGATGGAAAAATGAATCCAGCCAGCAAAGGAAGCAATATGGAGAATCACAATACATTAGTAAGTGCCTCGTATTAACTTCCTCTACACGATAAATGCAACTGACTGAAGTGAGAGGACCCCTTTAAGTGATTGGCGGGGTTCTCAAAACCAAGACCTTCACTAATTAAAACCACTGACATGTCTCTGGGACATGCCAAAGGTTTTCTGAAACTGGAGGCGCACTTTAAATAAAATGGCAATAAAACCATGAACAGGAAGCATTCTGAATGATACAATTGCCTTCTAACAAAATCTATACGACAAGTTTTGAGGAAGGAGACAAGAAAATCTGTTCTAAAGCATCCATAAATGAGCATGTTGTCATTGTTGTAGGGGTCCAATATTTCAGGGTTGTCTTAGGGCCCTTCATATGGATCAATGCTTGGGGCAATTATCAGGAAGGAGTATTCCTAGGAACTCTCGTTCCCATGATTGTCCTGTGTGAAGGTGGTACATTTGTTCATCGTTTCTGGGCATCATTTCTGGGCAGCAGATCGTGCAGTCTACACAGCAGCATCTACTGCCTGAAAAGACTGATTCTCTATGGGGATGAGCTGTTTCCTCATCCTCATACAGAGATGATTGCAGCATCTAAATGCAACTCACTTCGTCCCAATTATCAGGAATGAAAGGTTCAACCGGTGTAAAGTGGCCGTAACTACAGTGATGCCATCAATGTCAATGGGCAATTTATACAATTCTCCAGCATTCTTAAAGGGCATCTGTCAGCAGTTTTGTACCTATGACACTGGCTGACCTGTTACATGTGCATTTGGCAGCTGAAGGCATCTGTGTTGGTCCCAGGTCCATCTGTGCCCGCATTGCTGAGAAAAATGAAGCTTTAATATATGCAAATGAGCCTCTAGGAGCAACAGGGGCGTTACCATTACACCTGGAGGCTCTGCTCTCTCTGCAACTGCTCTGCCCTCTGTACTTTGATTGACAGGTCCAGGCAGTGAAAACGTCATCACGCCTGGACCTGACTTCTAAAGTGGAGATGGAGCGGCAGTTGAAGAGAGAGTAGAGCCTCTAGGTGTAATGGTAACGCCCCCGTTGCTCCTAGGAGCTCATTTGCATATATTAAAACCTCATTTTTCTCAGCAATGCGGGCACATATGAACATGGGACCAACACAGATGCCTTCAGCTGCCAAGCGCACATGTAACAGGTCAGCCAGTGTCATAGGTGTAAATCTGCTGACAGATGCCCTTTAAAATAGCCCTAAATGAAAAACATCATCTGAAAACATTCCTAGATACAAGTGCATAGGGCGAGTATTAGCATACCTTCATCACGTGTGTAATCTTCCCCTGAATGAGGCTCAAAGAGGTAATCTCCTGTCGCCAGCTCAAAGGCCTATGGGAGGAATACATGACAGTGGCCAAGGTGAATAATATACATCAGTTATTGCATTTTGAGTCTGAGACCAGCAGATAATGGAAACAAGCGTTCAAGCAGGATCCTGAACAAGCAGGGAATGCTTGGAAATTCCAACTCTGAAGCCAGAATAATTGTGAATGTTTCCCCAGGGCTTTCCTGATCTAGTCATTACTAAGATTATCTATCAAGTACAACTACTCCACACCATACTCATTATAAAAATAAATTTTTATTATGCATATACATATAAAGGAGGAAGCGAGGGTGCGAAACGGCTGTTGGGTGTGCTGCCTGCTGTGATCCCGGACCCCCATTTACTTGATGTAAGCATTATATACTTTCTTTTTATGCCCTTGCGTTGTGTTGTATCAGGTCCTGTGACACTTTAATTTCAGTAGTGTACACTATGGATGGATTCAACCACTGCTAAGCGGGGCTGTTGTATTGCACTTTATCATCAGTGGGTTATTATGTCCGTGTTCATGCTGGCTTTTGTGTTATCTTCTTGTTACCATTCATTATTATTGTGATTTTATATTGTATTGTTTATATGTATATGCATAATAAAAATTTATTTTTATAATGAGTATGGTGTGGAGTAGTTGTACTTGATAGGTGTTCTTGGTTAAACCACACCAATTTTTGATATTTTTGTTGAGTGGTGATTCATTACTAAGATTATATTGCTGCCATCTTGAAAGCCACCTAAAATTTAAAGCTCCCAGCCATAACCTACCATACAAGCAGTGCTCCAAATATCAGCAGGGGTTCCATATCCGGCACCAATTAAAACCTCCAAGGCACGATACTGCCGCGTCTGAATGTCGTCAGTGAAGTGTTTGTGCTGCAGGAAGACAACAACACCCCCCTAGTCATCTACACAAGCAGAACCTGTGACCTAGTGACGCCATATACATAACCAGTATACTCACCACCCAGCATGCATTGCCCAAGTCTGCAATTTTCACCGACATTTTGTCTGCATTTTGTGGGTCCAGAGGGTTAACCAGGAAATCTGCAGCTTTGATGGACACTGTAAATGTAAGGAAGATTTTTTTTTCTCCCTATTTCTCATTTCTGCAGTAAGTGAAGGTGCAGTCGTGCCTGTGCTGGACTTACAGTTTGGGGACAGAAGGCCTCCTCCTTCCCGTCCTCCAGAGAACCCAGATATGGCGGAGCCTGAGGTGGCAGAGAACGCAGAGCTGGAGAAGCCAGAGGTGTGGGTATCTGGACTGATGCCCCGAGGGCCGCTGTTGTACCCATTGCAGTTCTCATATGTGCCGGAGGACTGCGGACTTTGAGCGAGATACGTGGTGCCTCCGCTTCCTAAGGAGGAGTCCGCACCTTCATTGTCCCCAGGGACGGATGGGATAGGATCTGATAAGGTATGACCATAAAAATCTCATCCAGGTTTGTTAGAATCTCTACACATACTTCAGATATAGTCATTATAGCCACCGTATCTCCAGATACGTACACAGTAAACTGCCTCCAATCTGGATCACTGGATGGTCTGACAATCCGGCACAGTACCAGTCCAATAATACAGGATATTAGATTTGTAGCACAAATCTATACATGTATTCTTAATAGGGAAACCTGCTTCCAAACACCTCTGAGAACAAAAGGACTGTCATGTTGAAATCAAACAATCTAATCCTTCTCTCCCCTCAAGTCCTGCCAAAAATTGGCGGTTTTATGGCTAAAGTAGGGATCAGCAACCTCCAGCACTCCCGCTGCTGTGAAACTACAACTCCTAGCATGCACACCTAAACGGCTGTTCTTGTAACTTCCATAGAAGTGAAAGGAGGATTCTGGGAGTTGTAGTTTCAGAACAGCTGGCGTGCCGGAGGTTGCTGATCCCCTATCTAAAGTGTATGGCCAAGGGGATTTTGATATTGACCTCCGATCCTCCGGATAGGTCATCAACATCTGATGGTTAGGGGTCCGACTACTGGCACTCCTACATATCAGCTTGGCGTGACTTCTTCTTAGGTCAGTGACGTAACATTTATCAGTCGTGTGGCCGAGGTGCAGCTCAGTCCCATTTAAAGGGGTTGTACAAGAATGGGGGGAATTTTGACAACCCCTTCCTACTTGGCCGGACCTGTAAAGGGAAGCTTACCCGTTTCCCAGAGCTGGCTCCCCACTTCTCCTCCTGACCTACGATGCTCCGCTGGGCTCCCTTACTGTAAACATCTGGTTGGACATCGCCGCAGCCTGGCTGTAGCAGTGACCAGCTCTCTTTATGTCGTGACAAATGGTCACATGACGCAAGGGGATCCAGTCCCTGCCATGGCCAATGATTGGCTGCAGCGATGTTAGTGGCGAGGGAGCCCAGCAGAGCACTGCAGGCCTGGAGGAGCAGCAGTGGGGAGTCAGCGCCAGGAAGCAGGTAAGTAAGCTTCCCTTTCCAGGTCCAACCAAGCTGGAGAGGGGGGATTTGTCAAATCCTGAAACAACCCCTTTAAGTTAAATGTATATAGGCTGAACAAGCCCAATACACTCGGTTCCTAGGACTGGGGGTGAAAACCAGCACTCTGAGAAGGACCCCCCTTTTCAGTTTGGTCAGTGTACCGGCTCATATAGTATAATGGTGTCAGAGCAGATACTCACTCTCCCTGTTGTCAGCAGCCTCATGGCTTGTTTGGGAGCCCCAAGACTGCTCATTGTGTCCCTGCGGACACTGGTCTGGGATAGGAGTGCCTAAACAGCCGTTGCCAGAGCCTAGCTCCTCCATGTTGTGGATGTCCCTCAGTCGCTCCTCCAGAAGCTTCTGCTGACGCTTTTGTTGCCTTTTTAACTTCTTCTTCTTGTTTTTAGAGACTTTTCCATTCTAAGGTAAAAAAAAAAAAAAAAGGAGAAAAAGCAATCAAGTTGAATAAAAGCAACCCATACTTTGCCTTAAAGGAGTCGTCTCATCTTAGACATTGGTGGCATATCGCTGGATATGCCACCAGTGTCAAGGAGGTGGGCCTCGAACCTACCTCTAGAAGGGGCCCTCTAAATTGAAGGAGATCTACCTGCTCTCCATTCAGTTCTATGGGAGATCCGAAAAAAGCCAAGCAGTCCCTTAGAAATGAATGGAGGACAGTCACGCCTATGCTCTTTCCGGGGGTCCCGTTCTAGAGACAGTAGCAGATAACAGAGGTGGGACCCGCGCCTATCTGACACTGGTGGCATATGCCAGCGATATGCCACCAATGTCCAAGACGACGCACCCCTTTAAAGGGGATTTCATCAGGACAAACCTTTTAATGAAGCAGCGCCCCCTGGTGGTAAGCCAGGCAATCAGCTGTTCTCACCAGGAGAAGCTGTCAGGGCCCACCATGTAATATACAGTCATCTAGAGTGAAAGGTGCGAGAGGGGGTCCTGAATGTAGGCGCCCCCCCCGGTCGACAATATGATTCCCAATAGTACAATCCCTTTAATATCAGCCATTTTCATAGATTCAGTAAAATACTGAAGCCAAGAAAACCAGAGAATGATACAATATAGAGATGTATAAGTAAATATTCCTTTAATCCGGCATCCTATAGTCCATTACATCATTATGGCGTCCATACAGATTGTCGCTCATTTTTATGGAGCGATACAGAAGGGGTAGTCCTGTATCAGCCATTCATCCAGAGGTGGCCTGGGTTAGGTTAGCCAAGCCAAGAGACCCTGCGGCACAGCCCGCTTAGCTACCTCTGGCCGCCCCATGACCCACTGACATGGGATTAGCCCTTTAACCAAGCAATCTGGGACACACAAGTGACAACCCCTTTGAAAGCTGGAATGGCAGCCATACAGGGGGGCTTCCTGTAAGTACAATATTGATGACCTATCCTCAGGGTAGTTCATCAATATCAGATCGGCGGTTGTCCAACTCCAGACATCCTCTCTCTAGGTCAGTGACATCACGTTCATTGGTCACATGACCAGTCCTATTCAAGTGAATAGACCTGGGCTGCAATACCAGACACAGCCACTACACAATGTATGGCGCTGTGCTTGGTATACCGTGAAGAGGCAGCAGCGTTACATCCCTTTCAAACCCCTGATCGGCAGGGGGTGCCAGGAGTCAGACCCCACCGATCCTGAGGATAGGTCATCAAAACCGTACTACCGGAAAATCCCTAGGATTGATCCAGTACTGTAATAAGGAATCAAATACATGCACATGTCATGCCGGATTAAAGGAATGTCACGTACAGAACGGCCAAGCACAGCAACCAACAACTCACAGGCTGAACATCCTTTTTATGAACATTTTTCTAAATAACGTTATTTTGCTGCTATAGCCATGGAGGTGTCACGTCCTTAAGTCGAGCTCTTACTGGGAGTCCCAGTTCCAGCAAGGAATTGCATAAATAGTAACCCTTTATGGGCACTTCTATCAGGACCATCAAACATATACAGTACCTATGGTCTACCACAAGGGGGAGCTTTATAAGGGAGATTGCTAGGTTCTTTTTCATCCCATATTTTCAAATTCTCATAGATTTCTCACTTTGAGTGTGTAGCGATAGTTTTATTCCAGGGCATAAAAGACCATTGAAAATACGTCCGTCCCCCCCCCCTCCTCCCCCAAATGGCTTTGTCTGCATTTAACATTACAACTATGAAGAGGGCACAATGGGCATTACTACTATGAATGGGACACAATGGGCATTATTAGTATGAAGGGGCACAATAGGCATTACTACTGTAAAGGGGGCACAGAGGGCATTATTACCATGAAGGGGGCACAGAGGGCATTACTATTATGAATGGGACACAATGGGCATTATTAGTATGAAAGGGGCACAGAGGGCATTATTACTGTGAAGGGGGCACAGAGGGCATTACTTCCTATAATTGGGACGCAATGGGCATTATTAGTATGAAGGAGAACAATGGGCATTACTACTGTGAAGGGGGCACAGAGGCCATTATTACCATGAAGAGGGCACAGAGAGAGCATTACTCCTGTTAAGGGGGACAGAGAAGGCATAACTACTGTGAGGGGGGCACAAAGAGGGCATTAAAACTGTGAATGGGGCACAGATAGAGCATTACTACTGTGAAGGGGGCACAATGAAGGGATGAGTACTTTAAAGGGGGCACAATGTGGTCATAACTACTGTGAATGTTGTACAGTGTGGGCATAAATACTGTGAGGGGGTACTTTTTTTTTTTTTATTATTGGGGGTGGGGGGGGGGGAGTGGCACCTATTCCCATCCCTAAAATGGGCCCCCTAAAATGAAAGAGAGCACAATGCGCAAGTGCGACAACCTCCGTTCACTGCTATGGGAGTTCCGAAAATAGATCAGCTATTCCTGGCAATCCCATAGCGGTGAATGGAGAGGCGGCTGTGCATGCTCCTCATTTACTACTATAGGACTTTCGAAGTGAGCCGTGCACGCTTGCTCGTATCTTTTTGAAGCTTCCACAGACGTAAATGGAGAGCACAACAAGCGTGCATTGTGCGCTTTCTGGAGATCGGAGTGGGTCCCACCTAGTGATAAGCCACCAATGTCTGACAGGGATATAATCCTCTAAACCGGGGGTGAGCAACCTCTGGCCCTCCAGCTGTTGTGAAACTACAACTCCCAGCATGCTCCATTCACTTCTAGGGGAGTTTCAAGAACGGCAAAGCAAGTGTGCATGCTGGGAGTCGTAGTTTGACCACAGCTGGAGTGCCGAACGTTGCTGATCCCTGCTCTAAGCCTAGCCCACTGAATAACCGGAGCAGTAAACAATCAGAGTTGTCATGTGGACACCGCAGACGACTATTCTAGCTCTCACGCAGCTACTTGTCCATAAAAAGCTCGTACAGTCTGCGCTGAACTCAAGCAACCTCCGCAGAGGCTTATCTCAGGCACTTACCGAGTTGTGATGTGCAGGAGGCGCAGAGCTGACTGATTATACCCAGCGGATAGGACAGGAGAGCAGAAAGGAGCAGGATTGAAGGAAACACAAAGAGAGACAGCCTTAGCCCACAGTGCTCAGGAGAATGACGCTTAATACCTTGGTACCGGGGAAAACGAGAAAGAAAACAGCAGCAGCCAGCCTGTGCGGGAGGAGCGCAGGGCAGACGCGCAGCAGGCTCTGTGCAGTCAGTACAGGGATGAGATTGAAAGAGAAGCTTTGTCTTTGGAGTCACCACAAAAAAATAAAATAATAGGGAAGGGGTTGTAGGCTTTGTACGTAAATTTCAGTAATGGCGCAAGAACCTACTAAATGGCCCCCAGGCTTACCATAGTCAGCACATGGGGGTGCTCCCCGATGCCCATGGGTGGCAGTGTCCATAGGCACCAAGCTCAATAGCCTTTCCACAACGGGAGTGTTCAGCGAAAATGTAGATACAGGATATCCAGGGAAACCATGGACGTCCTGTATGCAGGGGCGGACTGGCCGTAAACATTACAGGAAATTTTCCTGGTGGGCTGATGCCCATAGGGCACCAGAGCCGCTGGGTACATACTACTGGGGGCACTAAAGGGGTCATTTTTAGAGGAAGTCCAGGCAGTATGCCAAAGGTAGGTCGGCACTGAATCAGGCATATTTGCCAGCTCTCGGCAGGACCAAAAAATCCTACACACAGCATTTTTTGTCCAGACGACAGGCGGCATGTATGCCGCAATGCGTCAGGATCCTATTACAGTGAATGGGAATCCGGCGCGCACGGTGGTATCTGGCTATGCCGGATACGGTGAACTCTAGTAATCTGTTCCTCTGCCAGCGTTTACAGCGCATACGTGAACGCGGCTAAGCCCCATGCTCCACATTAGAGGCAGGAGGAGGAGGACACCACAGGAGGACAGCTTCTGGGGGGGTACTCTGTGCTGCACGGTGGTGCCAGCTTGTATTGGCCCAGCCTTCTGTCAGTTTGGACCCACCTACAACCTGCGGCCTCTCTTAGGTTTTTTTCCAGGGCCACTTTAAGTTCTCAGTCCGCCCCTGCCTTTATGCACTTGGGTTGAATACTTTCAGCTCATGTGCTTTAGAAGACACAGGCGCCATCTTAGCAAGGCAACAGACAATGGCACATCCCTATGCGTAGGTGGGCAACTCCATGCGGGATAATGTAAGCCCGGAGGAGATTTATAGCAGGTTTTATGCCATTACACACAAGTGTATAGCATCACTGACGTTTATGGAGAAAGCAAAGAACCCCTTTAAACAGAACTGCTGTTTATGGTAGCCTGCGAATGGATGCCAAACTACAGGCTGGCATAAAACATCTCCTCACCAGCATTCACTGAAATGCTCCCATGGGCTGGGGGGAAATTCTCTTATACAAGGGGATTGTGAGGCCCCTTGGAGATGCGAGTTCCACTCTCTGGACTCGCAGCGTAAGTGTGCAGCAGCTCCCGTCCTGACCTCCCAGCACTGACGGGGTTGTATAGCATTACATTGATTTAGGATGCTATGTAACCCATTGAGTTCCGGAATGTACTGGATAACACCGACAGCATTAGGTCAGTGTTATCCAATACATTCCAGACCTCTAAGGGTTACATAGCATCCTAAATCAATCCGGAGTGTGGAACTCGCTCGTCTGAAAGGGGCCTTATTCCAGCGCTACCCCAACATTTCTTTTACAGCGTCTTCAAAGGCTTAAACCACGCAGTTCAACGTGAAATACCCACCGGCAGATCCTGAAGGCGGAGGCTCTCCAGACTGCTGCCAAATGGTGGCCTCGGCAGCAAGGCGCCGAATGTACCCCTCGCCCACGCACAGTAGTATGTTTTCCGGCTTGATATCTGTATGGATGATTTTGCATTTGGTGTGGAGATAATCCAGGCCTTGGAGGACCTAAGCGAGCGAGCAAAACATGAGAACTAAAGTTACTGCGGCCACAGATGGTCACAGAGGTGCAAGATTCCCTGTCGACTTACAGTAGATGAGAACTTACCTGACGTATGATGCTCTTCACACACGGTAAGGGGAGTCCTTCATAGTTAGATTTGATGATCCACTTCAGTAGCTGGTGTCCGAGCACCTCCAACACCATGCAGACATCTGAGCTGGTTAAGGCAATACACCCATAGGCACCCACACCCCAAAACTACCACAGAAAGCAGGGCGACAGCTCCCACAAAGCGCTCCTCATGGGATCTCTGCTCTGAAGGATACGTACGCCGTTCACACCGGATATCTTGAAGTCATCGATAAGCTGCACAATCATTTCCCGCTTGGGATCGTTGGGGTCACTGTCTCTAACCTGAGAAGACAGCGGAGAAGGGGGCACAGTGACTTACTGCCGCATCGCGAGGTGAGAGATGAGACTGTAAGAAGCGAGCCAGGACTGAGCTAGAAGAGGGCCCGTCAGGTCAGCCGTGTATCAGTGACGCAGCCCGATAGGAGTGATACTTACACATTTCAGCAGTTTAATCTCATCAATGGCTGTCTCCGTGTAATGCACGGCACTCTTCACCACTTTGAGAGCTCCAAAACGCTTCCTCCTGCACCCAGAAACACAAGGTTAAAATGGGGCAAGGGGAAAGTAAAGGGACGTCCATTAAGGATGTATTCACACACTGCGTTTGCCAGTGTCCTGTTTGCAGTAAGTGGTGGCAAAGCTCTCAGGCCAGGTACTCCATCAGCCTGTATACATTGCTATATAGTTTTACTGCTGCATGTTACACAGTTGGCTCTGCTATTCCATTCAACGTGTCTTCTCATAGACACTGCGGGGGTCTAAAATGTCCAGGAGTTTACTATTCCCTAAGGATAGGCTATGAATATTAGATCAGTGGAGGTCTGACTCCCGGGACCCCAAATATCATCTGTTTTCACTAGCTGTAGAGCCAGAACTACATGGCCCAGTCTCCTCATTGTCCTGTGGCTGTAAGATAACAGGCTGGAGAAGGAGCCACACCGCCCTGCCTGCAGTAGGACAAAACCATTGTTAAAGGGGTTGTGCAGCGATTAATAGGATAAGTCATCAATATCTGATTGGTGGGGTCCGATACCAGGGACGGTGCTCCATGTGAGCGCTGCTTCCTGTTCATTACACTGCCCATCGTCTCGTAAGTGCAGGATTGACAACGAGTACTCGCTCCATTTGAGTGAAGCGAGTACTTGGAAATACACTACGCCGCCACTCCCGAGAAGACAATGTGCAGCGTAATAAACAGGAAGGAGCGCCACCGCCTCTTCAAACAGCTGACGGGTGGGGGTGCTGGGTGTCGACCCCCCCGCTGATTAGATATTGATTACCTATCCTGAGGAGAGGTCATCACTATAAATCGCTGCGCTGCACAACCCCTTTAAAGGGGTTGTCCCATCTCAAAAAATGGGGGCATATCGCTAGGATATGCCCCCATTGTCTGATAGGTGCGGGTTCCAGCAGTGGGACCCGCACCTATATCGAGAACTGAGCGGGGAGAGCTGTGGCTGGAGGACCCCAGATTTCCCACCAAGCTCTACTCCCATAGAAGTGAATGGGAGCGTACCACGCATGCGCAGCCGCCCTCCATTCATTTTCTATGGGGCAGAGGAATATAGCCGAACGTTGTCTCGGCTATTTCCGTTGGCCCCTAGAAATGAATGGGAGCATGGGCTGCGCATGCATGGTACGCACCCATTCACTTCTATGGGAGCAGAGCTTGGTGGAAAATCTGGGGTCCTCCAGCCACAGCTCTCCCCGCTCAGTTCTCGATAAAGGGGCGGGTCCCACTGCTGGAACCCGCACCTATCAGACAATGGGGGCATATCCTAGCGATATGCCCCCATTGTCTGAGATGGGAATACCCCTTTAAGCCTTGCCCCATCAGACATCTCCAAACAGAAAATGGAATTGTTCGGCCTAAGAATGTTTACTGTGCTCTCTGCAGGATTTCTACAAGTCTGTCTGTTTCCAAAGTATGCAGAAAATCCTACTGAAAAAACAGTGAAGGCAAAAGTAACTGATGTGTAGCATTCATTTCTAAGTTAGCGGGGGCCTTTTTATTATTATATTTTACTTATCTTGGGTTAAAAATCATTTTTTTCAATTCGTCTTTAGTTAAAAGATTTCAACTGTTTTTCCCCTACAGCTTTCAGTTTTACCGCCTCTGCAGACTGTTCCTTCTCCTTCTCCATGAATCCATCAGGGAGCTGCTCTGACAGTTTGATCTGTAGCCCTTATCACTTTATACCTGACAGCTCATAAACACTCTTTTAAAATAAATCTTGAATCAAACTGATAACGATATAGCTTAAATGAGTGTTAAGGGTTACAGATCGAGCCGACAAAGCAGTTCTCTGACGGATTTTACTGAGAAGAAGGAACAGCCGGCAGTAAAACCCCAAGGTGGCAGAAGACAGACTATCGAAAATTTTTAATAAAGGCCGAGTGGTAATCGATTTTTAGTCCAAAACAAGTAGAATGCAAAAGTAAAAAACACCCAAAGGTCTCCAAAGCCTTTTAATCGGACCCCCCCCCCCCCCTTCCAAATGCTCTAATAGAAAAATTTGGAAAGTGCAGGTAGTATTTCTTAGCACTGTCAGAGAAGGGATGTAGGATAGGAAGCGAATACAGCCATGGGTCATGCAATCGATATTTACTATGGGTTACTGATCAGTACGGTCAGTATGCCGATCCCATTCTAATAGGGATGAGAAGACGTCTACTGCACTTACTGGAGGTCCCAGCACAGCCACACGGTTGAGAAGTGGCCCCAGCCAAGTTTCCGTACAACATGGTACCGGCCGTTAAAAAGGTCCCCGATTTTAACTGGGTAATAGCCTCCTAAAAGATGGGAATAAACATAAAAAATGACTTTATGTAACACTTCAAATGCCGAATTCTCCAAGCGTCTGAGCCTAGAGGTTCTTTACAAAGGCTAAAAAAAGACAAGGGGTCTTAAGTGGCGTGCCCTAATGACGTCTCACCTCTACAATAATCTCCAGGATCTTCCTGCTCTTCATTGTCAGAGCCCAGCGGCCCAGGAGGTGGCAGCACTGGGGTAGGTGGCGTGGGAGGGGGTCCTGGAGACATGGGCACATCCTGTAGGCTGGGGTCAGTGATGCTGTAAGAAAACGGAAGAGGGAAAAAAAAAAAAAAAAGAGTGAAGAAGACCATTTACTTTACGCACCAAGTAGGATTAGCTTTCAGGGACAAAAAGCAAAGAACCAGTCTACCAGCCGTGATCCCCGATATCTTAGTTTGGGGTCACAATTTGAGAAGATTGAGAAGATATTTAGCGATTTAAAGAAATGAGGGGCTATCGTTGGGAGAGACTATAAACCTCAGATCAGAGGGGTGCCCCGCAGAACAGCTGATTGAAGGGTACCCTTTGTAGTCTATTGGGCACAGCTCTGTACTTTAGTTGGCGCTGTGCCTATTATTACTAAGATACAATACCAGGAACTACTGTGCCTCCTAAACATCGTGGCTTAGGCAGGATGCTAAATCTCCTTCAAGGGGTTCTCCAGGCTTTTAACGTTGATAACCTATCCTCAGGATAGGCCATCAATATCAGATCCGACAACCGGCACCCCTGCTGATCAGCTGTATGAAGAGATCAATATTAAAAGCCCGGAGAACACCTTTAAACAGACCAGTACTATATAGGCAATGGTCCATGGGAAACGAATATGTAAGGAAGAATCTCCAAAGGACGACGACCATCTCGCCAGCGTCAGCTCCGTAAAGAGATCCAACACCCTGCCTAAGCCGCATTCAAGGCATCGCACTCAGCCAGCCAGAGTCCTACTCTGTACTGACGAAGGGCAAGCACCCCGAAACGGCTGTCTACAGACGAATATCTGGCCTGGCTAAGTTCTCTTGTCAAATCATGAGGCTTGTTGGCGCTGGCGAGATGGTTCTCTTCCTCATAAACAAGGAAAGGGAGGTGGGGCTCGCTTGATCGCCTTTAATCAGTTGATGGCTGGGGGTGCTGGGCATTGGACTCCCGCCTGTCTCATACTGATGGCTTATCCTTAGCATAGGCCATTCATTTTCTAATCCTGGAGGACCCCTTTAAATCTTTTGCACGTCAACATATAAAGCACATTCCAACATGGTAGCCAACAGGAAACCTGGAGCAAGGAGGTGTGGAGCGCACGGATATTTCACCAAAAGCTCTCCAGCCATCAAGGGTAGAATTGCTGAGGGGTTTATTAAAGGGGTATTCCCATCTGGCACATTGATGGCACATGGTTAGGATATCACCTATGAGACCCGCTCCCATCTCCAGAATGGGACCCCCGAAGTGAAAGGAGAGCGCACAGCACATGTGCGGCCCCCCTACTTACTTACTCCAAACCGCTATAGTCCCATATAGCTAAAGGCACGATCCGCCCTCCGTTCATCACTAAGAGACTTCCTAAAATATCAGAGGGCGCTCAGTGGCGTTTAGACATTAATGGCCGTGTGTGGAGTTATTCTGAGGACACACCCAATTTACACCGCCATACAAGCCGTACACTGACTACTGTACATCATATCAGTGTCAGATCTGCAGTGCAGATGTCAGATCTCATATATGTATATATCGCACTATACATACAGCCTATATACCGCACTATACATACAGCCTATATACCGCACTATACATACAGCCTCATATATGTATATACCACACTATACATACAGCCTCATATGTGTATATACCGCACTATACATACAGCCTCATATATGTATATACCGCACTATACATACAGCCTCATATATGTATACATACAGCCTCATATGTGTATATACCGCACTATACATACACTATACATACAGCCTCATATGTGTATATACCGCACTATACATACACTATACATACAGCCTCATATGTGTATATACCGCACTATACATACAGCCTCATATACTACAGCCTCTATTTATATCCGCACTATACATACAGCCTCATATGTGTATATACCGCACTATACATACAGCCTTATATGTGTATATACCGCACTATACATACAGCCTCATATGTGTATATACCGCACTATACATACAGCCTCATATGTGTATATACCGCACTATACATACAGCCTCATATATGTATATACCGCTACATACTACATACAGCCTCATATGTGTATATACCGCACTATACATACAGCCTCATATGTGTATATACCGCACTATACATACAGCCTCATATGTGTATATACCGCACTATACATACAGCCTATATACCGCACTATACATACAGCCTCATATATGTAAATACCGCACTATACATACAGCCTCATATATGTAAATACCGCACTATACATATAGCCTCATATGTGTATATACCGCACTATACATACAGCCTCATATATGTATATACCGCTCTATACATACACTATACATACAGCCTCATATGTGTATATAGTATACCGCACTATACATACAGCCTCATATATGTATATACCGCACTATACATACAGCCTATATACCGCACTATACATACAGCCTCATATATGTAAATACCGCACTATACATACAGCCTCATATATGTATATACCGCACTATACATACAGCCTATATACCGCACTATACATACAGCCTATATACCGCACTATACATACAGCCTCATATATGTATACATACAGCCTCATATATATATACCGCACTATACATACAGCCTCATATGTATATACCGCACTATAGTATACATACAGCCTCATATGTGTATATACCGCACTATACATACAGCCTCATATGTATATACCGCACTATACATACAGCCTTATATGTGTATATACCGCACTATACATACAGCCTCATATGTATATACCGCACTATACATACAGCCTCATATATGTATATACCGCACTATAGTATACATACAGCCTCATATATGTATATACCGCACTATACATACAGCCTTATATGTATATATCGCACTATACATACCGCCTCATATATGTATATACCGCACTATACATACAGCCTATATACCGCACTATACATACAGCCTCACATATGTATATACCGCGGCACACAGATTTGTCTGGTTGCACTTTGTGCGCCAGTATACACAGTGCTGGTGTCCGCTATTCTCCAGATTCTGGATGCTCCGGGAACGTCTTGATTCGCAGCCAATTTGGCGGCAGTTCGTGTAGAAGATGGAAGGTGTCCAGACATCTGAGCACTCGGACGAGGCGCGCGGTCAGGCCTCAGTGCGTACGGGCTGATGGCATTTACCAGTACCTCCAGTTAAAAAGCCTTATCGCTTTCCCATCGAACCAGTCGGACATTCGCACGCCGCTATTTCGCAGCAACTGTTTGGACGGAACCCGAACGCTGGTCTTGGTGACTCCAGACATGTCCACGTACATCAGCCCTTCTCACAGGGGAATCTTCTCAGACATATCATACGTTGGGGGTCAATTACAAAACTTTTATGCCGTTTTTTTTGGCGTACAATTTTGCACAAGCATCAATTTGCGCAAAAAGTTTGCAACTTGTTATTGTACGTTTTTCACTGTTCTCGCTAGGTTTATTAGATTAAAAATGGGTGGAGATTAGTGAAAGGGGGCGGGGCCACCACCGCAGCGCAGCACAGTAAAACTAATTTACCCCAATAAACTGGAGTAAATTATAACTCCTAGCCGGCGTGGATTTCAATGTCTGGCTCACGGACTGCGCCTCTTTGTATATATACCGCACCTTACTCTGGTGGACTTTATACCTGGCACCGTCTTTAGCCCAAATCTCTGTGGACTGTAAGCCAACATGGTTTGTAGTGCAGGAAGAAAGTGTGCTGCTCCTCTGTTCTTCCTCCGGGAAATATATGACTCATTTTACACCTGTAGTGCAGGAAGAAACTGTGCTGCTCCTCTCACTTTCCTCCTGGAAATGTATGACTAATTTGACACCTGGGCGTTACCGTTCCTCACACAGTCTGACACTTCCAGCACTTACTGGACAGCGTCCGAGTATATAGGGACGTGCCCCCAACTGGTAACACTGCCAGCTGCCAATTTATTCCGAAATTTCTAGGAGGAATAACAGAGGAATGACAACACAAAGCTATAAGTCTTGCTTTTTCATAGGGAATACAAGTACTTACTACAAAAGATGTAAAGGGGTTGTCTCATCTCCTAGCATATCGCTAGGATATGCCCCTGTTGTCCGATAGGTGCTGGGACCTGCACCTGTATCGAAAACGGAGCGCTGAAAGTGGTGGGACCCGCACCTATGAGACAATGGGGGCATATCCTAAGATAAGACAACCCCTTTAAGGTGTGATAGTGGTGTAAAATGTGAAAAAAAAAAAAAGTCTCAAAACGTAGCGTAACCCATTAGTAAATGACCCCCAGTGTGCACGCATGACTACCACTCCATTCCATGCAGTGGGGCCCCAGCGATAGCGACCAGTGGGTATACTAGTGCTGGGGTCCCACATCCCCTATCCTGTGAAGCCCCCCTTTAAATTCTCCGCAGGCCTGTGTATCATCAGAACACAGGCACAGGCAATGGTGTTTCTCCACCATTTATGCAATTCCCTAACGCTGCGGACTCAATCCGTACCAACTGCGCCACCCACCGTGCACCCCAGAAAGCGTGCCCCCGCTTCCCCTCTCTGTAGCCCCACTGTCCAGGGTTCCCGCAGGGCTGCTCTAGCCACCGTCCGGGGCCCGCAGAGATCCCTGCAGTGTGTTTCCTGGCTTTGAATGGGTCTGGGCGGATTTCACAGCTCGCGGATAGACTGGCAGCAGCATCAGGGTTATAAATACACAGCAGCTGCCGGCGGGGGTTGGGATCCAGTGCAGGGCCGGGATAGACAGCCAGCCACGTTCCACCTGCAGGCTACATTACCGCTATATATACCGCCTGGAACACGTGGGCACTAAAATCAGTAAGGGCTATTATCACAGGTATAATATCCTGTCTGACGGTATCACACTACCCACATACGATACCGCCTGTGCCAGCTGGGGATGCATGTGAATGCCCGCTCATAACGCTACTTCATAATCCGGACCATTTACTGCCAGACAAACGTGGCACACGTGGCAAAAAACGACCAACTACTACTAAAACTTACAGAACAGTCTCTGCACGACGTGTAGTCTGCCACTTATGTGGGCGCCCTACCAGCACCCGAGGATGGCACAGTCCAGAAACTGACAGCTACTCCCCCAGATATATCAGCACATGTATGTTACCTACATATACCAGCATATGTACACGTGGAGATTATACATATGTGCACTATATATACACATTACACATATACGAGCACACACACATGTACATTGCACATATACGAGCACACACACATGTACATTACACATATACGAGCACACACACATGTACATTACACATATACGAGCACACACACATGTACATTACACATATACGAGCACACACATGTACATTGCACATATACGAGCACACACACATGTACATTACACATATACGAGCACACACACATGTACATTACCCATATACGAGCACACACATGTACATTGCACATATACGAGCACACACACATGTACATTACACATATACTGAGCACACACACATGTACATTACACATATACGAGCACACACATGTACATTGCACATATACTGAGCACACACATGTACATTACACATATGAGCACACACACATGTACATTACACATATACGAGCACACACATGTACATTACACATATCTGACACACATGTACATTCACATATCGAGCACACATGTACATTACACATATACGAGCACACACACATGTACATTACACATATACGAGCACACACATGTACATTACACATATCGAGCACACACATGTACATTGCCATATCGAGCACACACATGTACATTACACATATACGAGCACACACACATGTACATTACACATATACTGAGCACACACACATGTACATTGCACACATATACTGAGCTACACACACATGTACATTACCCATATACTGAGCACACACACATGTACATTACATATATCGAGCGCACACATGTACATTACATATCAGCAGCACATGTACATTACATATATGAGCACACACATGTACATTACACATATCTGAGCACACACACATGTACATTACACATATACTGAGTACACACACATGTACATTACATATACTGAGCACACACACATGTACATTACACATATATGACACGCATGCATTACACATATCGACACATGTACATTACATATATCGAGCACACATGTACATTGCACATATACGAGCACACACACATGTACATTACATATACTGAGCACACACATGTACATTACACATATACGAGCACACACATGTACATTACACATGTACATAACACACACATGTACATTACACATATACGAGCACACACATGTACATTACACATGTACGAGCACACACACATGTACATTACACATATACGAGCACACACACATGTACATTACACATATACGAGCACACACATGTACATTACACATATACATGTACATGCACTACACATGTACATTACACATATCTGAACGCACACACATGTACACTACATGTACATGAGCACACATGTACATTACATATACTGAGCACACACGTACATTACACATATACGAGCACACACGTACATTACACATATACGAGCACACACGTACATTACACATATACGAGCACACACACATGTACATTACACATATACGAGCACACACACATGTACATTACACATATACGAGCACACACATGTACATTACACATGTACATAACACACACATGTACATTACACATATACGAGCACACACACATGTACATTACACATATACGAGCACACACATGTACATTACACATGTACATAACACACACATGTACACTACACATATACGAGCACACATACATGTACATTAAACATACACGTAGGCTCTCTCCACATATATGTACTTATATACACGTGAATTCCCACGTGATGAGGTCAGCGCCGCTCTTAGACGCGGTATCAGCTCGCATACCATCAGAGATAACAATATGCCCAGTGACGGGCACAAGGGGGGTACCTACCCGTTCTGGCTATCTAGGCTGGGGCTTCGCGCCTCCGGGGCCCCCGCCGTCTCCCGCTCCGGGGCCTTCTTGTGCTTTCTTTGCTTCTTCTTGCTCTTCTTTCCTGAACTGTTACCTGAAACTGGGAGAGGGCAGCGGTGAATGAGCGGGCACTGGTGCCAATCTGGACCAACTACATATTATACAGACAGGTAGGGGTTAACAGGGGGATGTAATGTCATAAGGGCCTGGAGACTATAAGCCCACACTATGTGGATGGAAGCCCCCTCCGGCCATGTCTTGGGGTCTCACCTTTCTTGGAGCTCATGTCCGAGGTGGAGAGGCAGTGGGCAGGAGAGGGGACATAATGAGCGAGGACAGGCAGGGGAGGAGGGGGGCAGACAGCTGGCAGCAGGGTGGGAGACGGCCGGGACACAGCTGCACCCGGAGGAGACGACACCGAGGGGACCCTGCACGAGATGTCAGCAGAGAGACGGGCGGTGTAACGCGGAGGAGCAGCGATGTCACCACAGCGTCACCGGGTGGGGGGGAGGAGACATGACAGGCGAGAGGGCGGCCCGAGGGGGGCTGTGTGCGCCGGGATCGGCCTCTGGGCGCTGGACTGTTCACACATGATTCTCACGGGTCACTGAAATCTGTAGCGTCCTCCATAACAATGCCAGCCCCCCCCCCCCCATAACAATACCAGCCAGCTGCCCCCCATAACAATGCTAGCCAGCTGCCCCCCCATAACAATGCCAGCCCCCCCCATAACAATACCAGCCGGCTGCCCCCCATAACAATATTAGCCCCCCCCCATAACAATATCAGCCCCCCCCCATAACAATGCTAGCCAGCTGCCCCCCCATAACAATACCGGCCCCCCCATAACAATATCAGCCTCCCATAACAATGCTAGCCAGCTGCCTCCCATAACAATGCCAGCCAGCTGCCCCTCATAACAATGCCGACCAGCTGCCCCCATAACAATGCTGACCAGCTGCCCCCATAACAATGCTAGCCAGCTGCAGCCCCTATAACAATGCCGCCTCCATAACAATGCCAACCAGCTGCCCCCCATAACAATGCCAGCCAGCTGCCCCCCATAACAATGCCAGCCCCCATAACAATGCCAGCCAGCTGCCCCCATAACAATGTCAGCCCCCTATAACAATTCCAGCTCCCCATAACAATGCCAGCCCCTGCAACCCCCATAACGATGCCAGCCCCTGCAGCCCCCATAACAATGCAAGCCCCCCATAACAATGCCAGCCCCTGCAGCCCACATAACAATGCCAGCCCCTGCAGCCCCTATAACAATGCCAGCCCCCCCATAGAGATGCCAGCCCCCCATAACACAGCTAACTGGTTGCTGCTCTAGAGTGATGTCTAATTTACCTGGCTTGGGCGTAGTGGTCTGTTGAAGCCCCCCCCTCTGGCACCGGTGGCCAAAGTTCATCCTAGCAATGCCCCTCTCTAGTACCACTGCCCACCATGGTACAACTTTACCACTGCCCACCGTGGTACTGCTATATCACTGCCCGCCATAGTACTGGTATTCCACTGCCCAACATTGTACCACTATTCCACTGCCCACCGTGTTATTGCTATACCACCCACCATGGTAACCCTATACCACTGCCCTCCATGGTACCGCTATTCCACTGCCCGCCATAGTATGGCTATACCACTGCCCACCATGGTACTGCTATACTAATACCCATGGTACCGCTATGCCACTGCTAGCCAGAAACATGCTGCCATTGCACTCCCACTGCTCCTATCAACCACAGAAGTCCCTGGCATCATCAGATACTCCTGTCACACTGCCAGCCCCCATTGCTGTCTCCAGACCTCTGCCATCTATAGATCTCCCTGTAGGACTGCCAGCTACAGATATCACCATAATACTGCCCGCCACAAGGCTCCCTGCTAACTGCTCTGTACCAGATGTCCCCAGAACACCGCCAACCCTACATACCGCCATATATACCACTTTATACTGGCTGGGAATTCTGTGCTTTGACCTCGTGGTTTTCAGTGGCTTTGGTGGTCCACTTTCTGGAAGTATCTACAGTAGGTGTCCCAGAATGTGATCTTCAGCACTTCAGGTGATGGGTTCATGAATGGGCTCGTCATCTTTAGGGATGAGCCAATCGATTTCGGATGAAACCTCCAAAGTCGATTCGCATAAAACTTCGTTCTAAGGGTACTTTCGCACTTGCGTTGCTGGATTCCGGCAGGCAGTTCTGTCGCCAGATCCGGCAATCTGTATGTAAACGGAAACCATTTGTAGACGGATCCGGATGCGGATCCGTCTCACAAATGCATTGCAATACCGGATCCGTCTCATCCGGAAAAACAAATCCAGTATTTATCTTTTTCACATTTTTAAAATTCTGCGCATGCGAAGACCGATAGACCGGATCCGTCAATGCGGTCATTTTTAATGCAGGATCCAGCACTAATACATTTCAATGGAAATTAATGCCGGATCCGGCATTCCGGCAAGTGTTCCGGAATTTTGGATGGCGAAAATACTGCAGCATGCTGCAGTATTTTCTCCGGCCAAAAAACGTAGGAGGGACTGAACGGAATGCTCTCCATTCAGAATGCATTAGGATTAAACTGATCAGTTATTTTCCGGTAGTGAGCCCCTAGGACGGAACTCAATACCGGAAAAGAATAACGCTAGTGTGAAAGTTCCCTAATTCGGGTTTGGTTCCAAGGTAACACTTGAAACCGAACCCGAGTTGGGGAAATGTTTTTTTACAGTACAAATTTGTTTATGAAGTTATTGCGCGAAGTCTCGCAAGACTTCCTAAAGAAATAACTTCTGCTCATCGGAGCCAATACATTCTAATACTGTGCGGAGCTCCTGCCCCGTACAGTATTGGAACGAAGTTTTATGCGAATCGACTTTGGAGGTTTAATCCGAAGTCGATTCGCTCATCCCTAATCCTCTTGGTGGCCATACTGACCACACGTCTTCTGACCGCTATGCCCAGTTGTGTTCTACTGGGGGAACAGATGAAAGAGAATACAAACCAAAGGGCGAGAAGGTCTTACGTGTGTCAGACAGGTATCCGAATCTATCGTATTGCGGAGGAACATGGCATCTTGCGGTATTCTTCCTCTCACTCCCATGCAAGTAATTCCTTCTCAGCTAGATGTAGTTGGCAACAAGGACTGAGTTGCAATACCAGACACTGCCTATGGACAAGGGTGGCACTGTTTCAGTTCACCATGAAATGGGGTCACCTACAAGACCCCTGATTGCTGAGAGAACGGACATTACCCCGGGTCTCTATATAAGCATTTGGTAGGATTTGATTCTTCATTTAAAGGGCGTCTGTCAGCAGTTTTGTCCCTATGACACTGGCTGACCTGTTACATGTGCGCTTGGCAGCTGAAGGCGTCTGTGTTGGTCCCATGTTCATATGTGCCCGCATTGCTGAGAAAAATGATGTTTTATTATATGCAAATGAGCCTCTAGGAGCAACGGGGGCGTTACCATTACACCTAGAGGCTCAGCTCTCTCTGCAACTGCTGCACCCTCTGCACTTTGACAGGATCTGGAGTGATGATGTTTTCACTGCCCTGTCAATTAGGGCTTATTCACACGAACATATGTGTTCCGTTCCGTGCATTGGGCCCGCAATTTGCGGCCCCCAATGCACGGAGAACGTTTGCGAGGCCTCCAGGACGGATTCAGACCCATTCAACTTTATTGGGTCCGCATCCCTCCGTTCCGCAAAAAGATAGGACATGTTCTATCTTTTTGCGGTACGGAATGGAACCCCACAGAAGCACTCCGTAGTGCTTCCGCGGGGTTCCGTTTCGCACAGCTCCGGATTTGAGGACCTATTCAAGTGAATGGGTCTGTGTCCGTGATGCGGAATGCACACGGAACTGAGTCCATTTATTGCGGATCTGCCTATGCGGTCCGCAATACGGAAACGGAACCCATAAATTCGTGTGAATAAGCCCTTAAAGTGCAGAGGGCGCAGCAGTTGCAGAGAGAGCTGAGCCTCTAGGTGTAATGGTAACGCCCCCGTTGCTCTTAGAGGCTCATTTGCATATAATAAAACGTCATTTTTCTCAGCAATACGGGCACATATGAACATGGGGCCAATACAGATGCCTTCAGCTGCCAAGTGCACATGGAACAGGTCAGCCAGTGTCATAGGGACAAAACTGCTGACAGACGCCCTTTAATTATGGAAATGTTATACACTCCCCAAAATCTCACCGTGAAGAAATCACTATGTGGGGAAATTTCAGGATGCGATATAATACCCTTCCTGAAGAGTCTGGTGGCACATTGATACGATCCTTACCCTGAAGAATCTCTGTAAGTTGTCATTGCCAGTTGGCGTGTGACATCACTGTCCCCGATTCTGCGGTGTCACAATATCGGATTCTCAAATCCAGTATCCAAAAACTCCTGGCTCCCTTCCCAGCCTTATAATAGCGGTATTTATTAGTGCTGGCGCTGCGGGTATTATACTGTATCCTGGTAGTGGAGGGACGAGAGATGAGAAAAACTGTTCCAAAAATTAGATGGAGAGCGGCTGCAGCAGAATTACCTTCATTCACTGCTCTCAGCTTTAGGGCCAGTTCACACTGAGTTTTTTGGTGCAGATTTTGGAGCGTTTCTGCCTCAAAATCAGCTCCAAAAAACGCCTGAAAACAGCCTCCCATTCATTTCAGTGGGAAGCAGCACTTGCTTTTTTGTTTTGTCACGTGGAAATAAGAAGCGGCCTGCCCTATCTTAAGACGTAATCCGCGCCGAATCTCCTATTGAAATGAAAGGGAAGTATCAAAAACCGTCCGCTGCAAATCCTCGAGCTGAAAATTCAGCTTTGTATTGAAGTGAAAGCCCATTGGTTAACCGCTTGCCGACCGCTGAACGCACGGATGCGTCCAGGCGGCGGCAAGTTTGTTCCTCCTGGACGCATCCGTGCGTCATCTCGCGAGAGGCGAGATCTGCTGTGAACGCGCGCGCGGCTCTGCAGTTATACTACAGCCTGCCAGTGATGATCCATCGCTGGCAGGCTGTAAATGTAAAATAAATTAGATCAAAGTGGTATATCAGACGCTGTGTTGCTAACAGCGTCTGATATACCTAATACCTGGTCCTCTGGTGGTCCCATTTACTGGGATCGACCACCAGAGGACCAGGTAACAATGTAAAGTTGCACCAAACACTACACTAACCCCACCCCCAACCCCCCCTCACTTTATAACCACTATTAACCCCTTGTTACCCCTGATCACCCCATATAGACTCCCTGATCACCCCCCTGTCACTGATCATCCCCCCTGTAAGGCTCTATTCACATGTCCATATGTGTTTTGCGGATCCACAGATCCGTGCCACGGATCCGCGGTGCGGATCCGCAAAACACGGACACCGTCAATGTGCTTTCCGCATTTTGCAGATCCGCACATTGCCAGAACTATATAGAAAATGCTTTTTCTTGTCCGCAATTGCGGACAAGAAAAGGGCATGTTCTATATTTTTATGGAACGGAAATGCAGACTCGTAGGCGCGGATCCGTAATTCCGATCCGAGCGGGACAAAGTCTGTCCCCATAGAAATGAATGGGTCCGCAATTCCGCTCCGCAAACAGAATTTCGGACGTGTGAATGGGGCATAAGGGTCCCTTATCACCGCCAGTTAGTTAGCTACTTGTTAGGTAGCTAGCGCCCAGCCCACCGCACCGCAGTCACTGATTTGGCAGAGATTTTTCATCCACATTGACCGATGCGAATGAAAAATCTGTGCCGTTTCATTTTATTTTTTTCAGCGCAGCGGCTATACGGAAAAAATCTCATTACCCGTATGCTCAATATACGGAGAATCGCAGAAACTCCTAATGCTGGCCATACGTGTAATGACTGCGGAGACCTCAAATGCCAGGGCAGTACAAAACCCCACATGTGACCCCATTTTGGAAAGAAGACACCCCAAGGTATTCCGTGAGGGGTATGGCGAGTTCATGTAAAATTTTATTTTTTGTCACAAGTTAGTGGAATATGAGACTGTAAAAACATATATATATATATATATATATCAATTTCCGCTAACTTGTGCCAAAAATTTTTTTCTGTGAACTCGCCATGCCCTCACGGAATACCTTGAGGTGTCTTCTTTCCACAATGGGGTCACATGTGGGGTATTTATACTGCCCTGGCATTTTAGGGGTCCTAAAGTGTGAGAATCCAAATACGTAAAAATGCCCTGTGAAATTCTAAAGGTACTCATTGGTTTTAGGCCCTTTAGCATCTTGGCTGCAAAAAGTGTCATCATGTGGTATCGCCGACTCAGGAGAAGTAGGGCAATGTGTTTGGGGTGTATTTTTACATATACCCATATTGGGTGAGAGAAATATCTCTGTAAATGACAACTTTTTAAAAAAATTTATACAAAGTTGTCAATTTACAGCGATATTTCTCACACAAAGTATGGATATATGTAAAAATACACCCCAAAACACATTGCCCTACTTCTCCTGAATACGGCGATACCACATGAGTGACACTTTTTTGCAGCCTAGGTGCGCAAAGGGGCCCAAATTCCAACGAGTACCTTTAGCTTTTACATGGCTGCTCACAATTTAGCCCCGCCCAAAATGCCAGAACAGTAAACACACCCCACAAATGACCCCATTTTGGAAAGAAGACACCCCAAGGTATTCTGTGAGGGGCATGGCGAGTCCACAGAAATTTTTTTTTTTTTGGCACAAGTTAGCGGAAATTGATATATATATTTTTTTTTTTACGAAGTCTCATATTTCACTAACTTGTGACAAAAAATAAAATTTTACATGAACTCACCATACCCCTCACGGAATACCTTGGGGTGTCTTCTTTCTAAAATGGGGTCACATGTGGGTATTTATACTGTCCTGGCATTTTAGGGGCCCCTAAAGCGTGAGAAGAAGTCTGGAATCCAAATGCGTAAAAATGCCCTGTGAAATCCTAAAGGTACTCATTGTTTAGGGCCCCTTTAGCATCTTGGCTGCAAAAGTGGCACACATGTGGTAGTCGTTGCATCAGGAGAAGTAGGGCTTGTGGGTGTATTTATATATACCCATGCTGTGTGTGAGAAATATCGCTGAAAACGACAACTTTTTTAATTTTTTTATACAAAGTTGTCAGTTTACAGAGATATTTCTCTCACCCAACATGGGTATATGTAAAAATACACCCCAAAACACATTGCCCTACTTCTCCTGAGTACGACGATACCACATGAGTGACACGTTTTTGCAGCCTGGGTGCGCAAAGGGGCCCAAATTCCAACGAGTACCTTTAGCTTTTACATGGCTGCTCACAATTTAGCCCCGCCCAAAATGCCAGGGCAGTACAAACACCCGACAAATGACCCCATTTCGGAAAGTAGACACCCCGAGGTATTCACTGAGGGGCATAGTGAGTCCGTGGGAGATTTAATTTTTTTTTGCCAGAAGTTAGCAGAAATGGAAACTTTATTATTTTTATTTTTTTCCTCAGAAAGTGTCATTTTCCGCTAACTTGTGAAAAAAAATGAAATGATACATGAACTCACCAAGCCCCTCCGTGAATACTTTGGGGTGTCTTCTTTCTAAAATGGTGTGATTTGGGGGGTATTTATACTATCCTGGCATTCTAGCACCTGAAGAAACACGACAGGCGCTCAGAAAGTCAGAGCTGCTTCAAAATGCAGAAATTCACTTTTTTGCACCATAGTTTGTAAACGCTATAACTTTTACCCAAACCAATAAATATACAATTATTGGACTTTTTTTTTTATCAAAGACATGTAGAACAATACATTTAGAGAAAAATTTATATAGTAATGTAGTTTTTTTTGAAAAATTTTACAACAGAAAGTGAAAAATGTCATTTTTTTGCAAAAATGTTGGTCATTTTTGATTAATAGCAAAAAAAAGTAAAAATGTCAGCAGCAATGAAATACCACCAAATGAAAGCTCTATTAGTGAGAAGAAAAGGAGGTAAAATTCATTTGGGTGGTAAGTTGTATGACGGAGCAATAAACGGTGAAAGTAGTGTAGTGCAGAATTGTAAAAAGTGGCCTGGTCATTAAGGGTGTTTAAGCTAGGGGGGCTGAAGCGGTTAAAAAAGAGATGCATCGAAAAAACTGCATTAAATACGTTTAAAAAAAATTGTGGGTTCCGCAAAATTTTTTTTGCATGTTTTCAAAATCCATCATGTGACCATCCCCTAAGGCCTCATTCACACGTCTATGACGTCATCCATGATAAGATGGCCAGTGGTTCATCCGTGAAGGATCCGTGTTTGGTCTGTGTGCCAGTTTTTTACCCTCCGTGTGTCATCCATGTTTCACGAACACTAAAATCACATTCACACGACAGTGTGTAATCCTTTCCGTTTTGCGGTCCGCAAATAACAGAGCCGTGTGTCCGCATTTTGGACGAATGACTTCCATTTGTGTTCCGTATGTCTTCTGTTTTTTATGGTCCGCAAAAAACGGAAGGAAATAAAAAAAGAGAGAGAAAAAAAAATTATTAATTCATAGTTGTCAAGGAAATACAGAAACGGATCCGCAAAAAACGGATGACATACGGAAACTATTCCGTATGTCATTCGCAATTTGCAGATCCATTGACTTGAATAGGGCTGCGGACCGATCTCTGCAGACAATAATATTACAAGCTTCATATTTTTGCGGACTAGAAATGCGGAAACACGGATGCGGACAACATACTGAATGTTGTCCGCACATTTTATTCACCCATTGGAATGAATGGATCCGCATCTATTCCGCAAAATGCTGAACGGATGCGGATCGGAAGTGGATAAAATTATACAGTCGTGTAAATGTACCCTAAGGGCTCATGCACACGAACATATTTGCTTTCCGTGTCCCGTATGCAGAACCATTCCCTTCAGTGGGGCCACACACAAAAAAACGGAAATGACAGCATTCCGTTTCTGTATGTCCGCACGGCCTTTCCGCAAAAAAGATAGAACATGTCCAATTCTTTTCCTTTTTGCTGGATAGGCATTGTTACAATGCTACGGATGACGTCATCCGTATTTTTTGTGGATCCGTGTTTGGCGGACCGCAAAATACATATGGCTGTGTGCATGAGCCCTAATTTCCAGATCAGCTCATAGCAATGATCTGTGAAAACCACAGGCCAAACACCGACAACGCGTTGTGTCCGTAGTTTTCACAGATTCAGGCCTCATGCACACGACAGTATGTATTTTGTGGTCCGCAAAAAATACGGATGACGTCCGTGTGCATTCCGTATTTTGAGGAAAGGAACTGCCGGCCCCTAATAGAACAGTCCTATCCTTGTCCGTAATGCAGACAATAATAGGACATGTTCTATTCTTTTGCGGAATGGACATACAGAAACGGAATGCACACGGAAAAACGTAAGTTTTTTTTGCGGACCCATTGAAATGAATGGTTCCGCATATGGTCCGCAAAAAAAACTGGAACGGACGCGGAAAGAAAATACGTTCCTGTACATGAGGCCTCATAGATAGGGCGTGCTCACGCGGTGTCACCACAGACCCACGGTCTGTGGAAAACCACTGATGTGTGAATCCACACGTTACAGTCAATGTGTACGTGTGCGGTCCGACACAAGTGTGTTCATAGCCTAGGACAACCCCTTTTGAATTAATTTCCGCAAAAAAAGCAGATCGGACGCGGACGCAAAATACGGTCGTGTGCATGAGGCCTAATCCTTTTAGAACGTTAGGACCTTATATCAATTTGCCCCCTTCAGCATTGGTATATCTGGTTTCCTGGGGCCTTGATGGGACAACCCTATGGAATCTGCCAAGGCTTACAAAAAAATGCTCTCTTAAAGGGGTTGTCAAGCTGTCAAACACTTTTTGGTTGCCACCCTTCCCCGCCGGACCTGTGGTGGGAGGGGAGCATACTTTTTGTACTTATTCTCCACCCCTTGATTCCACTCCTCATGTGGGGTGAAATAATCCTTTTTATCTCTAGATTCCTTTCCTAATACCAGGCTATATCTAGTTACCTTTTGAAGCAGCAGACTGGCATTGAGTTTACACACAAATCCTTTTTCATTGAAGATGCTCCCAGTTCTGATCCATTAACGGCATTTGCGTTTGCCCCAAAATACTGCATCTAACTTCACCTTTTTCAATGTTAAACCTCATCTGCCATTTGGCGACCCATGTGGCCAATTCATCTAGGTCACCCTGTGGGGACTGGACTTTCAGAACTGTATCTATGATGCTTTGAGTCATTTAGAAACAGTAACGGCCCCAGGACAGACCCTTCGGCAATGCACTTACACCATGAGTCCTGTTCATGACTGTTCTTTTCATTTTGAATCCACGAGATGGCACAATGCAGCCACTGCGAGGGTGGACACGGCCTGTCTGTGATAAGGTTTGGGTAGACTAGAATGAAGTCTAATAAAGATGTCTTCCATCTCTAATAGCTGGAATCTGCTGCCTCCAAGTGGTGAATCGTAGCACTGCAGACAAACCTCCCTGATATTGTCAGAACTTTTTTATTTTTCCATTCACATAGTTGTATTAGAGCTTGTTTTTTTGTGTGGGATAAGTTCATACCTCCCAACCATCCCAGATTTTAGTGGCTGTCCCGCTATGGGGGCGGTATGTCCCGCTTTCTGGCAGCTGTCTATGTTTCCGCAGAGAAAGTTGCCTGTGTATTATGATGAAGCAGAGAGACGGCATTGGCTCCCTGCTTCATCATCCCTCCCCCCTGTCCACTCTCCACACCTCTTGTCTGTGCGGGGGCGGGGCCAGCAGCCCTAATACTGGAGGCACATAACTGGGCATAATACTGGAGGCACATAACTGGGCATATTACTGGGGGCACATAACTGGGCATATTACTGGGGGCACATAACTGGGCATAATACTGGAGGCACATAACTGGGCATAATACTGGAGGCACATAACTGGGCATATTACTGGGGGCACATAACTGGGCATATTACTGGGGGCACATAACTGGGCATAATACTGGAGGCACATAACTGGGCATAATACTGGAGGCACATAACTGGGCATATTACTGGGGGCACATAACTGGGCATATTACTGGGGGCACATAACTGGGCATAATACTGGAGGCACATAACTGGGCATAATACTGGAGGCACATAACTGGGCATAATACTGGAGGCATATAACTGGGCATATTACTGTGGGCACATAACTGGGCATATTACTGTGGGCACATAACTGGGCATATTACTGGAGGCACATAACTGGGCATATTACTGGGGCACAGCTGGGCATATTACTGGGGCATATAACAGGGCATATTACTGTAGGCACATAACTGGACATATTACTGGGGGCACATAACTGGGCATATTACTGGGGGCACATAACTGGGCATAATACTGGAGGCACATAACTGGGCATAATACTGGAGGCACATAACTGGGCATAATACTGGAGGCACATAACTGGGCATAATACTGGGGGAACATAACTGGGCATAATACTGGAGGCACATAACTGGGCATAATACTGGAGGCACATAACTGGGCATATTACTGGAGGCACATAACTGGACATATTACTGGGGGCACATAACTGGACATATTACTGGCGGCACATAACTGGGCATATTACTGGGGGCATATAACAGGGCATATTACTGGGGCACAGCTGGGCATATTACTGTAGGCACATAACTGGGCATAATACTGGAGGCACATAACTGGGCATAATACTGGAGGCACATAACTGGGCATAATACTGGAGGCACATAACTGGGCATAATACTGGAGGCACATAACTGGGCATATTACTGGAGGCACATAACTGGGCATATTACTGGAGGCACATAACTGGGCATATTACTGGAGGCACATAACTGGGCATATTACTGGGGGCACAGCTGGATATAATTCTGTGTGGGGGCACAATGTGGGCATAAATACTGTTCGGTGTCATGAAGGGGTAATAATTGCTATGGGGGCATTAAGAGGACTGGTTGGGATTAGATGCATAGTTATGTTTTGAGTGGAGTTAGAGGTGTGGCCTAGTGCTGAAAGAATTTGCTGCGGCTCGCTTTGCTTCCCTCTTTTGTTCATTTAGAAAGTTGGGAGGTATGCAAGTTGTACTTGTGGTCGGGGCTACATGACACGTAACCGTCTACCTGCCTAACTAACTAAACTAAGCGGCTTGAGTTGTGCCATAACCGCTGCGTAGGAGGAATGCCTGAAAGGGGGCATACCCTGCAAGGTGTTTATTAAAAAGAAGGGCGGGTTGGGAGGGTACGCAGCACCGTTGACACACCCAGGGGAGGCACCTGCCTGGTATAAATGTGCTACTTACCCCCCTCCCACAAATACAGGCCAATAAATCGGCCTTTACACTTGTGGTCGGAGCTACATGACACGTAACCGTCTATCTGCCTAACTAACTAAACTAAGCGGCTTGAATTGTGCCATAACCGTTGCGTAGGAGGAATGCCTGAAAGGGGGCAAAAACTCACATCTAAATGATACACAATAGTACGTAACAACACTAACAGTACCAATCTCTGGAATGCGAGAACATCTCTCGACCAGGTTGAGGTATGAACCTATTGAACATGCAGAGCGCCTAATTTCCGGATAACATGGGCCAGAACTTTGTTCGCAGAGGCAGCACATGCTGCACCTGACCTGAAGGAAAGGCCCGGTAGCTGTTGGTGTCAACCCTAAAATTGGACACTGGCATACAGACATGCCGCATAACTGAGAAGTGGTGAGTGGTGCCGTGAGGACCGCAACAGAGTACTCTCAAGGTCTCGGTCTGTTACTGTTGCCAGTAATTGCTGAAAGACACGAATCGGGCACCCTGAATGGAATGTCGGAAAGAGAATGATTATATTAAGGGCCAATAAAATGGCAACAAAACCAGTGCCAACAACACCACTAACAAGACCAAGCTCTGGAATGCAAGAACATCTCTCGACTAGATTGAGGTATGAACTTATTGAACATGTAGAGCGCCACTGACCTAGCTTCCGGATAATATGGGCCAGAACGTTTGTTCCTAGAGGCAGCATATGCTGCACCTTACCTGAAGGAAAGGCCCGATAGCTGTCGGTTTCAACCCTAAATTGGACACCGGCATACGGACATGCCACAGTACTGAGAGGTGTTGAGTAGCGATGAGCGCAAAGACCCACATTCGACAAGCAACCCGCATCACATTCGTCACACATCCGCAATATTCGTTATTTCGCATTCAATATCATGACTTGCGATTGATTTTCTAAGTTATATTAGCGTGCGCATGGAACCTGTACGTTCTTAATGTTTAAGCAGCTTTACACGTATTAAAAGCTTGAAATGGCGGGAGTCGTTTGTGCGAATGGAAGGGCGCAAAAAGACATACGAATTATCACAATACATGCCGCGTACTGGAGTCTGACACAACCTATTAACGCTAGGTATTTAAGGGAATACCAACCGCGAATAGATTATTGCGAATATTCAAGTGACAAACATTCGCAGGACAGTTTTACCTATTAAATCTTTACTCTGACAGGAACAGTGGAAATTGTTAAAGAAGCAACTAAGGTTGGGGAAATTAGGTCTAAAATTATTTATTTATTTTTTAGTATTTATTTATTTTTTTCCTTTAAGATACAGTTTCCCCTATCACTCACTATCTATCTGAAAAGCGAATATACGTAATTGCGAACATGGGATCATGTAGTCGACATTCGCAAAATCTCAAAATCACGACATTCAAGACCAAAACTCGCCCTGCGAATACTCGCGCCCAACACCAGTGGTGAGTGGTGTCGTGGTAACCGCAACAGAGTACTCCCAAGGCCTTGGTCTGTTACTGCTGCCAGTAATTGCTGAAAGACACGAACCGGGCACCCTGAATGGAAAGTCGGAAAGAAAATGATTATATTGGGGGGCCAAGAAATGGCAACAAAACCAGTGCCAGCGGAAGCATCAGAAAACAAAATAGTTGCAACTGCTGTGACCTGAGCGACATGTCCTGTTTGACGTTGTGATACCGCAACCTGATGAAAACGTGACTTACCCAACACTCTGAACCTATAGCAACGTATAAAGAAACATCAAGTAGCGAGTTTGTAAGCTGATAAAGTTATATATATGTATATTTTTTTTTTTTTTCCTCCTACATGAGCAAAAGACGTAATAGAGCACACCAGCGGAGAACGCAGAGCTGTGACAGGACCTTAACAGCAAAAATTACATGCAATGATGATCCTGGCTGTGGTAGTGCTGACATGAGGCATGCAGGCATCAGAAACCTGCAAAATAGTCGAAACCGCCGAGGCCTAAGTGATGGGTCAGGTCTGACGTAGTGACATCGCAAACTGATGAAAATGTGACTTACCCAACATTCTGAACCTATAACGACCTAAAAATAAAATCGTCAAGTAGTAAAGCCCGTAACCCAATGGAAAATCCACCTGTAATGTGACTTTTTTTTTTCCTTTCCTACTACCTTAGCAAAAGATGTGATTGACCACATCAACTGAGAATGACGAGCTGTGACGTGACCTAAAAAGCAAAAAAATGACATGTAAAGACAATCCTGACTGTGGTAGTATGCCGACACGAGACATGTAGTAATCAATCACCTGCACCACACCGCTATAGGTGAGTGAATACAAACGATGCCACCATCAGATCGTACACCCTGTGAGCATATATGCCGTAAAACAAACCAAACTCGGTTCTTGGCGAACGCCAAGCTCATATCTATTTTTAGCACAAATAAAGCAACAAAACGAGGCAAAATAACAGGTCCTCTTAGGTCTCTGCAATTACCTTTGTAGCAAGCAGCTCCCCCAGTGACCAGCTAACACTCTGAACTGAGGATGGATCCCTCCTCAGCACAGGTGCTTTTTTTTTTTTTTTACACAAATTCAGGTTTACAACCTTAAAGTGGCACACACACATTTTATATTTCCAAAACAAATGAAACAAGACAAAGGAAAATACAACAACACAGAGGAGCTTACCGTGGGCTGCCAGGCAGAATAGCTCCGGTGCAATGCCGCTCCTCCTCACCAAAGAAGCCGACGCATCGCCGGCCGGATTGTAACGGGACGATGCTGCACAAGCTGGTTGCAAACCCTCACCCGACCGGAACGACCTCAACTGGGATCCTGGACGCTGACTGGGTATGGAAGCTGCAGATTCAGCCCATGTGCTGCAACAGGTGGCTCTGACTGCACACAACTACGCAGCACCGTCGACACACCCAGGGGAGGCGCCTGCCTGGTATAAATGTGCTACTTATGCCCCTCCCACAAATACAGGCCAATAAATCGGCCTTTACACTTGTCTGAAGAGATGCTGTTGAGGTTCCAGTTAATAGGGAAGCTGTAGAGGTCACTGTTAAAGGTGTTATTCGTGTTCCGAGCTGCTACGATGCTTTGCTTTGCCCTGTGCGAGCTTTTTATGTAGATCCGGTGACGTATCGGGCTCTCCATGGGTAAGTGTCACTTTCGGGTGTGGGAGGGAAACACCACACTGAACATAGGAGAGAAAGGGGTGAGGGAATAAGGCCTGGAAACTAGGGAAAGGAGATGAACACCTCTTAGTAAAACCCTAATCAAAGTCCTGACTAATTACCAGTATGCACAGACCCCAGAGGTAGGTGAGTTCATACACAGGAATACCTAATGTCCTAACTCACCCTATAGGACCCTGGTACTAATGTCAGGACTGAGACAACCTGTTCCTCCAAAAATAAGGACGAATGGAAGTCTCCCTCAGGCCTTAATACAAATGACAGGGAAATGCAACACGCAAAATAACCCAAACAAAATACAAAAGGGAAAGAAAACACTTAACTTCAAGTGGCTATGGCAGCACCAGGAACTCAGCCGAAATCCACACACCAGCTATCCACAACTCAAACTGAAGCTATAAACCGCATAGCATAGTGGGAGAAACAACAATAAATAGAGAAGGTAAATGACCACAATAGCCACACCTAGGGAAAGAAGGTGTGGCAGGCACCAGAAACAACACAGACGTCATTTGATCCAAAAGGAAAACATGTCAGATCAAACCACCTGTTGCCAGTCTCACCGATCTCCTGCCACCTGTCGCGGGAACGTCCATGACAGTAAGCTAGGCGGAGGCTTCCACCTAGCAGTGAGTCCGGTGACGTTACCAGCAGTAATGTGCTGTCGTTAGAGCTACACTAGCCTGTAATATGGAAAGACTCTAGTGCTCATATCAGGGGGCCCTGCCTGGGTGAAAACTGAGATATGTTCGGGTTCAGAGCTGAACCCCTTTAAGAGGCAGACCACTCTTGAATGTCTGTCACGGACGTTCCCGCGACAGGTGGCAGGATATCGGTGAGATTGGCAACACGTGGTTTGATCTGACATGTTTTCCTTTTGGATCAAATGACGTCTGTGTTGTTTCTGGTGATTGCTACACCTTCTTTCCCCAGGTGTGGCTATTATGGTCATTTAACCTTCTCTATTTATAGTTGCTTCTCCCACTATGCTGTGCGGTTTATAGCTTCTGTTTGGATAGATTGTGGTTGGATCTCAGCTGAGTTCCTGGTGCTTCCATTGCTCCTTTGAAGTTAAGTCTTTCCTTTCCCTTTTGTATTTTGTTTGGGTTCCGTGTGTTGCATTTCCCTATTGTTTGTATTAGGCCTGAAGCAGACTCCTGTTCATCCATCCTTTTGGAGGAACAGGTAGTCTCGTCCCTGTCATTAGTACCAGGGTCCTATAGGGCTTGATAGGACTCTAGGTATTCCTGCGTATGAACTCACCTACCTTTGGGGTCTGTTCATACTGGTAGTCAGTCAGGATTTTGGTTAGGGTTTTCACTAGCAGGTGTCCATCTTCCTTCCCTAGTTCTCAGGTCTGATTCCCTGTTCCCCCCTTCCCTCCTATGCTCGGTGTGGTGTTTCTCTCCCACACTGAAGTGTGACAATGTCACTATTAAGGGGGCGGGGTGTAGTGGGGGGGGTCACTGTTAAGGGGGCGAAGTTCTGTGGATGTCACATTTTAAGGGGCGCTGCACTGTGCAGGTCACAGTTAAGGGGGCATGCCACTATGGAAGTCAATGTTAAGGGGGCGAGTCACTGTGGAGGTCACTGTTAAGGGGGCAAAGTTCTGTGGAGGTCACATTTTAAGGGGAAGGAGCGCTGTGGCGGTTACTGTGAAGGGGGCGGGCCGCTGTGGAGGTTACTGTTAAAGGGGCAGGATTCTGTGGAGGTCTCTGTTAAGTTTAAATCACCCCCTTTTCCCCAAAATAAGAATAATTAACAAAAAAAAACATCATGGACATCGCCCCATCTGAAAACACCTGTACTATTAAAATATAAAAATATTTAGCCCATAGAACATGACGGAAACAAAATTAAAAATGGCCAATTCACCATTTTTTTGTCACTATACCGTCCCCAAAAATGTAATAACAAGTGATTGAAAAGTTACACGCACTTCTGTAATGAAAAAGCACTCATAGATCTGTACACATAACCACAAAAAAGTTATGGGTGTTAGAAAGTGGCAATGAAAAAAAAAAACATTTTATTTTGGTTTTCATTTTTTTTTAGTATTAAAATGCAAGAAAAACTGTATAAATGTGGTATTGTTGTAATCGTACTGACCTGGAGAATGAAGATAACAGATCAATTTTACCGCATAGGGAACGCTGTACAAAAAACCCCATAAAACTGTGGTTTTTTTCCAATTACATCACATTTAGGGCCCTTGCACACGATCGTATGACCTCTGAGATATATGGTACATGAGCGGGCCATATGTCCCGAAATGGCATTGATCATGCGCATGGAAGTGCACAGCATCATAGATTACAATTAGGGATGAGCGAATCGACTTCGGATGAAACATGCAGTAAAATTCTGTCTGCCTGCAGCCACCACTAGAGGGAGCTCACTGCATACTGTTGTTTTGCTGAGTTCAATGTATAAATTGCATGCAGTGAGCTCCCCCTAGTGGAGACTACAGGAAGACAGAATTGTATCGTTTAGCTCTATGTCTATGCAGGGGATTTGGAGCTCTGTATCAGCGCTCCAACTGCTTTAAAGATTTATTCAAAAATTAATTGTGAATTTTGGGCTTATACAGATAAAAAAAAATAAAAAACATCATCAAGAGTAGAGTAAAATTACACCTTTAAGGAACTCTGGTATCCAAAGCAAAGGCAGTACATAAAGTGTGGCACGTGTGGATATTTTATGTTAGGATCTATAGGAGACGTTGGAAAAATTGGTCCACATGGACAAAAAGGTTGGTGTCACAAATCACTTCAAGGGGAAGTCCAGATTAATTAAAATACCTGGTGACAGTGGCGTAGGGATCACCATAGCAGCCATAGCAATGGCTATGGGGCCCTACACCACTGGGGGCCCGGGCCGCCAGCTGAGGAGTGCAGTCTTGCTGGGGGTGTCGGCGCCCCTCCTCCCGCCCAGTGCCGCCTCCTAGGTAATTTATTCACTGCACTCACTTGCCTCTAATTGAAGAGAAGCGCCGTAATCTCACACAGGCGCACTGGCAGAGGCATCGAAGTGCGCGTGCGCTGTCTTCCTGGCCTCTGTCAGTGCGCCTGTGTGAGATTACGGCGCTTCTCTTCAATTAGAGGCAAGTGAGTGCAGTGAATAAATTAGCTAGCAGGCGGCGGAGAGGAGATCTGTGGATGACACATAGGGGGATCTGTGGATGATAATGAGGGGGGGATCTGTGAATGACTCTGAGGGGGGATCTGTGGATGACTCTGAGGGGGGATCTGTGGATAACACATGGGGGGATCTGTGGATGACACTGAAGGGGGGATCTGTGGATGACACTAAAGAGGGGATCTGTGGATTACACATAGGGAGGGATCTGTAATTGACACTGAAAGGGGGATCTGTGGATGACACTTAAGGGGGATCTGTGGATGGCACTTAAGGGGGGATCTGTCGATGACACCTAAGGGGAGATCTGTGGATGGCACTTAAGGGGGGGATCCAGGGGCGTAGCTAGCGGCTCATGGGCCCTGGTGCAAAAGTTCATCTTGGGCCCCCCTTCCCTCAGTGCTTTGTGTGTCTTCCTATGCGGCACAAGGGTCTTTTGGCCCCCTTAGGCACTTAAGGGGGGATCTGTGGATGGCACTTAAGGGGGGGATCTGTGGATGGCACTTAAGGGGGATCTGTGGATGACACTTAAGGGGAATCTGTGGATGACACTGAGGGGGATCTGTGGATGACACTTAGGGGGGATCTGTGGATGACACTTAAGGGGGGATCTGTGATTGATATTTAAGGGGGGATCTGTGGATGACACTTAACGAGGGATCTGTGGATGACACTTAAGGGGGGATCTGTGAATGACACTTAAGGGGGGATCTGTGGATGACACATAAGGGGGGATCTGTGGATGACACATAAGGGGGGATCTGTGGATGACACTTAAGGGAGGATCTGTGGATGACACTTAGGGGGTCTAGGGAGGGTGTGAGGATGTTGGGGTGGGAGGTCCTGGAGGGATGTTTGGGTGGGAGCTCTGGAAGGGGTGGGAGGTCTGATAGGTATGTGGGGGTGGGAGATCCGGGAGGGGGGGGCATAATTTTTTTTTTGCTATGGGGCCCAGTCATTTCTAGCTACGCCCCTGCCTGGTGACACATAAAACAGGTAGGTTCATCCCTCTAATAGGGAATGTTCAGTCAAGTGGCAAGTTCCGTAGAAAACAATGGAAAGCCATCGATTTGCCTTGTAGACTGCAGATTGAACAACAGACTCTCCAAAGAAATACCTAAAAATAAAAACCGAAATATCCCTTTAAGATCTGTATGGTTTAAAAAGGGGGTGTTAAATCAATTTGTAATTGATTTACTGGACTGATCCATTTGATTTGATAATTCTATAGGCAAGAAAGGAGAATCTGGAAAGCTGGAGTCAGGACTGTATGGTGATAAATTCAGAAATGTTTAGTGTGCACACAGTGCAGTGACCAGCAGAATAGTGAGTGCAGCTCTGGAGTATAATACAGGATGTAACTCAGGATTGGTACAGGATAATTAATGTAAGTACACAGTGACTCCACCAGCAGAATAGTGAGTGCAGCTCTGGAGTATAATACAGTAGGTAACTCAGGATCAGTACAGGAAAAGGGCTTGTTCACATGACCGTGGTTTTGGTCTGCATCTGAGCCTCATTTTTTGCGGCTCGGGTGTGGACCCATGCACTTCTATGGAGCCGCAAAAAACGCGGACAGCACTCCGTGTGCTGTCTACATCTGTTGCTCCGTTCCGTGGCCCCGCAAAATTTATGAGTCATGTCCTATTCTTGTTTGTTTTGCGGACAAGAATAGGCATTTCTATAAAGGGCCGCCAGTTCCATTGCGGAAGGCACACGGGCGGCATCCGTGTTTTGCGGACCGCTAAACACGGCACGGTCGTGTGAACAAGCCCTAAGTGAGTGCAGCTCTGGAGTATAATACATGTTGTAACAGGATCAGTACAGGATAAGTAATGTATTTGCATAGTGACTCCACCAGCAGAATAGTGAGCGCAGCTCTGGAGGATAATATCGGGTGTAACTTAGGAACAGTACAGATGAGTGATGTAATGTATGTACACAGTGACTCCACCAGCAGAATAGTGAGTGCAGCTGTGGAGGATAATACAGTATGTATGCTTCTCCCTCCAGTGCATACTGTAGGGACACTTTCTGTCCTCGTTACTCTGTTTTCCCCTGGTGTTTTGCTTGTTATTGTATAATATTCTATTACATGGTTCATATATGAAGACGATTAGATGTTGACTCACAGATCGTTCTTTAACCCAGTTGCTATAAGCACTTTTGTATGTCGATTTGTGGCTTGCATTGACTTCCACGCTTTGCTTGTGTATCTTTGTAACATTTATTTTGACAATTGCCCTGTGTCACTCGGATGTCTCCTGCAATGTTTTGCATTGTCTACCAAAATCTTTCAATAAAAAGAGTTTAAAAAGAAAGGATAATGCAGGATATAACTGAGGAATAGTACAGGTAAGTAATGTAATATGCTTACAAAGATGTAGAAGTACAGAAGGTCACATATAAAGTACCGACTGCTGCATACTTATTACCTACTGTATATTTCTTCTTTCTCAGCTGCCAGGATTGTAAGGAGCTACTGGATCAGGGGGAAGTGCTCAGTGACTGGTACACAATATACCCCGATGACAGCGCCCCCCTCAGGGTGCTGTGTGATATGCACACTGATGAAGGGGCTGGATTGTAAGTGTCCTCAGAGTAAAACAGAACTGCAGTTAACCCAAATTAAACCTGCTGTAATCAATCAGAGAATTACAAAACTAGCAATTCCCCAAATATATAATGGACGGGGAAGTTCTGATAAAAAGTAGAGAATAGGGTGAAAATGAAATACCCCTCACCACTGCTATTAAAGTGGTTGTGCAGTGCTACAATATTGATAACCTACCTGACTTCAGTGGGTGAACGGGGCGGTGCCCAGGGATAATAGTAAGTGCAGTGAGATCCCTGGGCGCCGCTCTACATGTCCAGATAGTTATCTTACAATGTTCGGACCCATGAAAGGTCCTCTTTAAATAACTTAAAGTGACAGTACAGATACTGAAGAGAGAAATATATCCACCATTTTATGTTGAGTGACAAGATTAAACAGTTGAACCACCATTATGTGATTCTTTATTCAACACATGTTTTGTACATGGACTATCTGCTGCGGAGGTGGCAGTGTTATATATGAAGAAAAGTTGAAGTTAATAAAGAAGTTATTTCAAGCATTTGGTGTGCTCTTTAAGCCTACTGTTTCCATAGAACGGCGCTAGAAGAATTAAAGCAGAGTAACAGACAGTCTAGTTGGGCTAAAAAGTTAGAGATATCAAAATTCTTCTAATGCCACAGGGCAAAAGGCACTTCATTGTGCTGTGTCTGCCACACCCAACGCTGATCTCCTCTGCTTCCTCCATTCAGAGGTGAAGAAAACTGCAATATCATGCAGTTGCCACAAGGGGAAGCTCAGTGCAAAGACATTATACTAGCTTCCATTTCACTGTATAAACTCCTATGCACTGAGCTCCCCCTAGTGGTGGCCTCAGGCAGACAGTTTTGTAACATGGGAAGTGATACTGGAGAATTTATCAATGCATTTATTTCAGTTGTCTGCTGTAAATACATTGAGAAATTTGCTGTTCATATTTTTGAAGCACCTGCTTCACTTTTATCGACATGGAAAGTGGGTAAGACCGAGGGTGACTTTTTCATCATAATTTTTTTTAATAAAAATTTCTTCTGCTTAATAAAAAAAATTGCAAAGTCGTCAGAAATCTGGGTTCACTCTGCTGTGCATTCTGCATTGCCTGGAAGTGATTGATGCACATGCACTGGGAAATTGGTGGGGGCGGGGGGTTCATACTAATTTTTACTATGGGGCTATATAAGATCGGTGTACGCCCCTGGTTGGTTAGTTGCTATTGATATGTTTCCACCATATGCTAGGTCTGCCATTTTATTGTCAGGTTTTCCAACGACGCTTGGATGGTTCAGTGGATTTCTTCTGGGACTGGAGTTCTTATAAGGAAGGTTTTGGGAGCCGCCTGGCTGATTTCTGGTTGGGAAATGAGAATATTCACAACTTAACATCTTTAGGTGAAAATGCACAGTGGAAGGAGTCTGGGTATGATCTGCATTAAACATCAGGCATACAGAGGTTGTCTTCTCCTTTTCTCTCCTCTTCTGACTGTTACCTACACTGATACATTGTAACAAACCTTCAGCTGTGCTAAAGTGGGATTAAAACTGGAGAGTTTTCAGCCACTGGATGTAAATTTCACTGACAGCAAGCAGCTTTTTATTTCATATCTTCACACACATACAACATATTTCTGCTTGTGTAATACGAAGATGACAATGATGATGAATCTGAGCCACAATGAAGAGGAGCAGGACTAATGTCTCATCCTCTGCTCCGCAGATACGTGGGAGCTACGTAGGAGTTAGTGGACTCCGACCACGTGCAATATTTTGTCAAATACTCCTCCTTTCAGATCCTTGCAGAAGAGAAGAAGTACAGATTATTGCTTGGAGGCTTCAAAGATGGAAATTCAGGTGAATGACAGCTATGTCAAGGGAGGGGTTGTATAGGAAGCTAGAGGTTGAGTTGAGAGTTGGAAGGAGAGGAGACAACATGGCACAGTGAGGGGTTTTCTAAGCCCCCCCCCCCCCCAACTACTATAAAAGCGGCTCAATGTGGGCATAACTACTATGAAGGGACACAATGAAAGGATGAATCTGATTGGTTGCTATGGGCAACTAAGACAGTTCTACTTTACACCAGTTTGATAAATGTATATTTTCTTTAATAGGTGACTCCATGTCCTACCATAACCTGATGGGGTCCTCCACGAAAGACGAGGACAATGACTTGAACAAGGGCGACTGCGCGACAACCTGCTCTGGTGGCTGGTGGTATAAGAACTGCTATCACGCCAATCTGAATGGCCTGTATCTGGGGGGGGGGGGGGAACAGCAGCAGCAAGATTGGCGTATGGAGAAAGGGCTCTCCTATACTTATAAAACATCTGAGATAAGGATACAGCCTGAGGTAAAGAAGTAAGGCCTGCCAGGCACAACGCTGGTTGTCAGGAGTCCACAAGATGAGGAAAATCATTGATTCTAGTTTTTCTCACCAAATATCTGCTGGTTTTAATAAATATCCATAAACTATGATTTCATATCTCTATCTTTATTTTATATATGTGTATGTTATATTGGTCAGCAATAACCAGGGTTGCTACTCAAACACAACAATAGCTGATCTCAGGGAGACCAGCTACAGAAAACACCGCGGAGCCTCACTTAAGAGTCTCAACACAGAAATCCGAAGTGCAAAGTTCCCTGGGAAACAGGAATATGCAAAATAAATGTGGAGCCCCAGTTATGGGTCTACAACACAATGAAAGCCAGATATCGCTCAAAGGAAGGAAAACCGAGCAAAGGGGTGTCTCCATTACAGAGATCACCAAATCCACCATATTAAGTGGCCCCTATGTCAAGATCCCGCTTTTTTACAAGCTTTAAGGATGTGACGGGGAAAACCTAAGCCAGTTATCCATCCACAGACAGCTGTTTCGGGGTGATGCCCCTCATCAGTGTGGAGTAGGATTCTGGCTAACCGGGAGCAATGCCTCGGAGACTACTCAAACACAACAATAGCTGATCTCAGGGAGACCAGCAATAACCAGGGTTGCCACCTTTCCCAACAAAAAATACCGGCCAAGTTAATCCACACCCCAAAGGGGGCATGGTTGTGGGGGGCGTCTGCCGGCGTAGTGAGGTCGTATGTCACCCCGCACGGGATTTTGCGCAGGAGCTTTAATCAAGATGGCAGCGGCTAGCTCTTCGCGCTCAAACGGATGAGGTAAGTATAATTTTTTCAAATTTTTTTTAACCCATTTCAGGGAAAATCGATTCGTTACCTCGATGCAGGAGGAAATTCAGCTTCGCGGCAAATAAAATTTAATCTCACATACACTATCTCTTTGGGCTATGTGCAGTATTCCTTGTTTAATTGTTTTTCTCTTTTTCTTACCCAGGAACTGTCTACTATTCACTGTGGGCAACCAGTTTTTTCCATTTTTCCAGTTTTTTTCTATCTGACTTACCTGTCTTCCACGGTCACATGACATTGCACGCTGCTTTTCACTTCAGCTCGGTTTCTAATTTCCTGGTTCCTGGGTTAGCATACTTCTATCTCTCTTCCTTACCTTCCAGTTCATATGGTTACTGTTAGTAATAAAGGTTTATATTATCTTTGTATTATGCGGCTGGTTATGTGGCATATTTTACATGTTGGTGGTTATATACATTTTTGTTTTTTATTTATTCATTCATTCATTTTTTGTGTATATCTACTTGCCTTTGCGTTCTGGTTCATGAGGTATAAATGTAATAGATATTTCTCTATTAGTTCAAGCCTGAGGAAGCCAGCGGACCTTTTCTGAAACGGGTATGCGGTGACTCACTCATGATCGTGGGCACAGAAAACTGGTTTTTCTATGTTTTATTGTCATATATTATGTCTGTATGCCGTACTTCATCTCATGTCATATTCTCCCATTTCACTATGTGATTCTATGTAAGATCCTTTCATTCAGGCCAATTAGATTGCACTACACTAGTCCTACCACTAGATGGGGGCAGTGTAACAGTGTATAACTAGCTTAGCTCGGGCCTAGTTAGTTAGAGAAGAGAAGTTTAGTCAGTGTGCAGCCAAGATGTAGCTGCCAGCTAGAGGGAGGCCTCCTGCCTCTCTGCTCTGATGGCTCCACGGCCCAGGGTTAAAGCCTATAAGATTTAGCCTAGAGGTAAGAAATCTACTTCTGTAGCTTGCCCCTCGAGGGTAACCAGTGACAAGCTGCAAACAGCAAGTTTCAAGGGAATCAGCATATTTATTTAAGTCAAAGGATAGCAGCCATAGTAGAGGGCTTCCCAGGCACCTTTGCAATTAGGTGTAGGACACAGCTTCCGGCATCCACACCTCCAGTTTAAATCCTGAGGACAGTCAGACCAACTGTCAGAAAAGCACTGTAAATAGAGGCTCAAGGATTCTGAAAACCATCTTTAATCAAGGTTAGAATAAGGCGAGAGTTAATACCAGCCTAAGACTTTTTATACTTCAAAAGCCTAGTCAGAAGCAGTAGCTTTCATATATATAAAAGACAAAGAGACAGTTTTTTCCTTACAATTCCCTAACTCTGTATGAGACTGTATTTCATATCTGGATGTACTAGAGACTGTTTTATACTTGGATTTAACTGTTACCAGGAGCAATGCTTAGTAAAAGTCATACGTTGGATTCCCCTGCTGTCTCAGTTTCCAATTCCTCAGTTAACGATACTATAAATGGTTGTACCACCACAAAAGGTACGGGGTTACGACAATCAGGGACCTTGCCATAGGCACATTAATACAGACCACCACGGCACCTCGAACCACCATCTGGCCTGTGTCCCTTTATCAGAGTGTGCCCCAGAGAATCATTGTGCTGTTCTCCTCATCACTTATGCAAGCCTGCCCAGGGACGACAAAACCACGAGTAACCATAACTGTGTTTGCCTCGGCCCACTTAATGCTCACACCGTGATCTCACATACAATTCCCCCGTCGGTCTGGCTCACCGCACGTAGCTTGTATTTTCTATGTCCACTGCGCCTACTGCCACCACCCTGTCTCACATGATCCTGATGAGTCTCCATATTAGGCGAATAAATTAGTATGTCATCAAGGTACACAACGACAAACCTCCCCACCAGATGATGAAAGATGTCATTGACAAAGTGATGAAAAACCGCAGGGGCATTGGTTAACCCAAAGGGCATGACCAGGTTTTCAAAATGACCCTCAGGGGTATTAAATGCAGTCTTCCACTCATCCCCCTCCTTGATCCTTACCAGATTATATGCCCCCCTCAGATCTAATTTAGAGAACCCCTTGGCACCGACAATCTAACAAATCCGGAATCAAAGGATGGGGGTAAGGATCACGGACGGTAATACGATTGAGCTCACGGAAGTCCAGACATGGCCTCAGGGTACCATCTGTTTTCTTTACAAAGAAAAACCCAGCAGCCACTGGGGACTTGGATGGTCTAATATGTCCCTTTGCCAAACTCTCGGTGATATACTCTCGCATGGCCTTTCTTTCGGGTTCCGAAAGATTATACAACCGAGATTTAGGAAGTTTAGCTCCGGGAATAAGATTGACGGGTCAGTCATACTCCCGGTGCAGAGGTAACTCATGATTACCAGTCTCCGAAAATACATCAGAAAATTCAGAAATGAACAAGGGTACATTTTTAGTGGTAATGTTTTCACCTTGATGCTGCAAGTACTCCTGCAAGTACTCCTTTCACATGACTCAAGCTGTTGCCAGCAGTTCCAAAAGTAGCCCCTCCTAACTGCATAGGCTCATCACAAGGCGTAACTCCCAGTCTTACTCTACCATAAGTGTCAAAGGAAGCAGTACCCCAGTTGGACAGTACACCCTGAAGGTGAGGACCCCTAGATCTCTCCCTCAAGCATCTATCAAGACCTACAGAAAGGGACATAGCTGCTTCCAATAACTTAGGATTTTCATGAAAGGCCAACGCGTCCTGCAGTCTCTCAGAGAGACCCTGACAGAATTGGCTAGGGAGAGCAGGATCGTTCCACTCTGTATCGGTAGCCCATCTCCTAAATTCAGAGCAATAGGTCTCCGCAGAATCCTCTCCCTGCCGCAAACCCTGTAACTTGGTTTCGGCCTGAGAGATCTGTAGATAAGACCCAAGGCTCTAAATAATTCATCTACCGTCCGAAGGGACAGTGATCCGGTCGGCAGGGACAAAGCCCAAGACTGGGCGTCATCTTTAAGCAAATAAATAATCATACCCACATGTTGACACTCATCCCTAGAAGAGTATGGACGCAGCCTAAAGTATAATTTACATGACTCCCTGAACCGGATGAAATTGTCACTACCCCTGGAAAACCTGTCCGGGAGAGCCACCTTCAGTTCAGGGCAGGCCTGGGACCCACCACCGGTACCAGCAGCCTGTGGGCTCTGAATCTGCAAGACAGTTGCATGGAGGTCTGCTACCTCCAAAGTCCTATTCTGCAGCTGTTCGACCAGTGCAGATATAGTATCCATAGTTGCACAGATCAGAACAAAAATGGCGGTAACTGGCTCTGGATAATGTCACCGATGTAGGAGGGGAGAACACCAATAAGACAACAAGAAGGAAGGGGAAAGACACTAGGCCTCACCGCTAGGGAAAGAAAAGGGTCACCACCTATAAAACCCTGCTTCTGGCCCTAACTCCTATCCGTATGGGCACCTCTCGATGGTAGAGATGCCCATACACAGGAACCTAGAAATCCCTGGTGACCCTTGGATGCCCTAAAGGTAATGACGGGGCAGAGTCAACCCATTCTTTCCCAGGAGAAGGAACCAGCGACTCGCTGAGGCCTAGTAAACAACCAGGGGAGAAATTACAAAACACAACAAGCGGAACCCTTAACTTCTGAGGATGATGGATGAACAGGACTTCAACAAGAACCACACTTCAGCTCTTCCAAAACCAAATGAAGCAACCCAGAGCAAGGAGTGATGGGTAAAGTCAGACTAAATAGGAAGAGGTAAAGGTCACATGATCCACACCTAAACAGGATCATGTCCAGCAACACACAGACAAAGTGAAACCAAAATAGGCTGTCAGATCACTCATGTGTAATGAGTCTTTCATACCTTCTAACACCAGTCACAGGTGTGACACCACCGTTTCTACAAGTACTACTACTGCTACTGGCTGGATAGCTGGTGCTGCTACTACCCACATTCTGACTCTCAGATTCCGAGGCCAGGGTCTTTCATTTTGCACTCCCTTGTTTTCCAGACATTTTATTATAAGGCCTGTAAATAAAAAGTTACAGGTTTGGTACACAGATTATTGAACAGTGCTAGCAGAATTGCAAGTGATTTTTTCTGTAATTTAAAGAATCCCTTCCCCTCTAGAAACACACTGCACACTGGTATTGAGAGTTCACAATAGTAATAAATGCAATTTTTGCAGTGAAACGTGTTTGAACTACACTATCTGATGCAGTAATACTGGCCTTTCACTAACACTTGGGTGTGATGATGCAATATTTTTTCAGTGATGAAAAACGTCTTTTGAATTGGATGCTGTGATGCCATAATGCCTTCACTATCACAGTTAGAGTTTATGATACTGATGTAACATTCATTTGCTGCTCTATCTACCCTGTATATTGTGGCAATGCACTTAGGTGTCTAATTACCAATGGTAAATAAATACTGGTTTCTAGAAAAAAAGGGCAATTCCTAAGTGCTTGCAAGAGTGTAGAAAAAAACTTTTTTCCCCCCAAAAAACTGCCTGTTTTTGCAGGAATGTGTAATGTAGAATTCGTTTCCAGAAGCTGAGCTGACAGTACTCTGACAGAAAATACACCTCATAGCAGTGCCAGACTGGCACTGAAATATGTTTGCGACCCCCCCTCCCCAGTGCTAATGGTAATGTCTCCTGGATGTTACGTTCACCACTACTAAACATAAAGGAGAATACAGCACCGCATATCTATTACCGCCAGCGATGTCTCCTCTAATCTAGGTGTTCTCTTTCCTCATCTTCTCCATTAAGAGCAGACCATAATGACGACATCTTTTAGTTAAGTCTTGTCTCTTCATAGTTGGCCACACAGACATTTTAAATTCTTTATTTTTCCATCGTCTGCCACACTACCGGTACCCAAACAGTCTTTTCCTGTTGCTACCCCCAATACAGGGCCGCCGTGCTCCCCAATGCCCCCAAATACTGTACTGCACAAATACTAGTGCCATACAGATAGTCTCCCCATACTAATAGTGCTCCCAAAAGACCCACCAATAGTAATTATCTCCCAGAGTGCCCTCATTACTAATAGTCCCACGTACAGTGATAATGCTTCCTGAGGTTGCCCCTGTTAGTAGTAGTGCCCTTCATGTGGTGCCCAGTAGTAATATTGCCCCTTAAAATGCCCCCATTAGTTATCCTAGGCTCCTCTATAGTAATCAAAGGACCCTCTATAGTGCCCTTAGTACTTATTATAGACTCCTCTATAGTGCCCAGTAGTTATTATGGGCCCATCTATAGTACCCCAAGTAGTTATCAAAGGCTAGTTCTATAGGACCCTCTGATTTTATCATAGGATTCTGAATAGTGCCCTCAGTTGTTATCATAGGACCCTGTATAGTGCCCCCAGTAGTTATTATAAGCCACTCCATAGTGCCACTAGTAGTTATTATAGGCTTCTAAATAGTGCCCCCAGTACCTATAGTGTCCCAAAAAGTGACAAAAGAAATACTCATCTGAAGGAATTGCCCCACCTGTACTCTAGCTTGATGACATAATCGCAACCTCCTACAGCTCGGCACTGGCAGTCTAGATGATGTCTTTACATCAAGTCTGTCTGCGCTGCCTCATAGGCTTTAGGTCTAATGGCCTGTGGTCTATAAGACTGAACGACTGGTTGGGAACCATGGGTTCATGTGCTCCACCACCCTATTTAACTGTATCACCATCCTGAGGACAGCGATACAGTTGGATCTGCACCAGCAACTACTTTCACACACCCCGACTCCGGCCTATCTGGCATTTAGCCAGAATTGCCAAATGAAAACTCCTGCCCTGCCTGATAGTTCTCACTCCCTTCTCCTGATTACACCCTTTATTATATCCCAAATATTGTTGGTTATGTATTAGAGAAGACACTAGTAGCTTGTGATGAAGCAGAACTTGATTTACTTATGTGGATTAAGTTGCAAACATACAAAACATTTCAGCAAACTGTAACATCAGCCATCTTGGTATAAAGAGAGAAAGAGAAAAAGAAACCAACAAGTTTTACAGATATACACAACTGGTAACCTTAGTGTACAGTGCCATCTACTGGTCAAGGGATATTAATACACAATACTGTATATGGTACATACTGTTGCATCCCCAACTCAACGACATGTGCAAATAATTATACGACATTCAGTCTCTTTTGTAAAAGACAATGACGTTCTCTTGGCAAAGGTTTGGTGAGTGCGTCTGCAGTCATCTCCTCTGATGGGCAGTACTGGATGTCGATAACTCCTTGTTCTTGCATGTCCCTGAGCAGATGATATTTTACATCAATGTGCTTGGTTCTAGGGTTAACCTTCTCAGAGTGTATAAGCTTTATGCATCCCTGATTGTCTTCAAAGATGGGTGTGGATTGTGACATATTCAGTCCCATGTCTAGTAGAAGTTGTCGAATCCAAATGGCTTCTTGACATGATTGTGCTGCTAATATTTCTGTAATTTTCTGACTTTGGTTAAGAAAATAGCTTCCGTCCTCGTCCCGCTCTATTTGAATTCCTAGGTAGTGACTCTGAGTAATGTTCCCCAACTCTTTAATTTCAAAATTTTGTTTCAGTTTGTGACCTATTTGGTCGTAGTCCCCTTCTTGTTCAAAACATGTCAAGATGTCAAAGTAAATTAGGATGTACATCCATTTGTTCTCTTGATTCTTTGAGCACAGACATGGATCTGCTTTACTTCCTGAGAATCCTTCTTTTGTGAGTATTTCGTTCACTTTTTCATTCCACACTCTCGCCGCTTACTTGAGCCCATAGATGTTCTTTTGCAGTTTGCATACAAGGTTCTTCTCCTTCTCAAATCTTGGTGGCTGTTCTATGTATAGATCCTCCTTGATGTCTCCATACAGAAAAGCAGTTTTGACATCTAGGTGCTTCACTTGCATTCCCTTTCCGGCAGCAATGCTAAGGAATGTTCTTATGGTGGAATGTTTCACAACTGGAGCAAATGTCATCATAATCTTCTCCAAATTTCTGGGAGTATCCCTTGGCTAACTAATCTTGCTTTGTATCTATAGATGTTTCCTTCTGCATCATATTTCACTTTAAAGGTCCATTTGCTTCAGATAGTTTTGCGACCAGGAGGGAGTTCTGTTTTATTTTCTTGAAGTGATTTTATTTCTTCTTCACCTGCTTTTCTCCACTGATCGGCTTCCCTTCTCTGCAAAGTTTCTATGTCTTCCCAGGATGTTGGCTCCTGTGTTTGATGTGTTTTAGCAGCGTATGATAACCTGCGGGGTGGTATCCCTTTTGTCATCCGAGAGGATCTTCTGATTTCTTGTTGTTCAGTGGGTTCTACTGGCTCGTCGATTGTAAGTTCCACTTCTTGTTCTGGCTCTTGTCCTGTTTCGCATGGGTCAGCATCTCTTGCTGATTCAGCGCTCAAATCCTCTCCACATTTTTCAAGAATTGTAGTATTTCATCAGAATAAACACTGCGGCTTACTGTGACCCTGTTGGTCTTTGGACAAAGGATTCTATATCCCTTACTCTGCTCACTGTAGCCCACCAGAATGCCTTCTGTGGCTTTGTTCTCCAACTTGGAGCGTTTCTTACTTGGAATATAGGCATATGCTTTACAGCCAAACACTCTGATGTGCCCTACGTTAGGTTTTGATCCATTCCACATTTCATATGGTGTACTCTCAATAGCTTTTGATGGGAGCCTGTTTTGTAGGTATGTTGCAGTCATTATCGCTTCTTCCCAGTATTTGTTAGGTAAGACAGCGTCGAAAATCATACATCTGGTCATTTCTACAAGAGTGTGATTCTTTCCGCTATGCCGTTTTGCTCAGGAGTTTATGGTACTGTTGTTTGGTGTATAAAACCTTGTTTCTTTAGGTATGGTTCCATCTCTTTACTCATATATTCCCCTCCATTGACAGTGCGTAATATTCCAGGTTTCCTTTGAAACTTGTTGCTTGCCATAGCTTATAAACTCTTGAAGTTTTTCTAATGTCTCACTTTTGTGCTTCATTAGATACGTTATTGTGTACCTAGAATAATCGTTGATGAACGTCAGTAAATATCTGTTCCCGCTGGGTGTGGTGGTTTTCATTGGTCTGCACACATCACTGTGTACCAGTTCCATGGGTTTAGTGGTTTTTCTCTGACTGGTCTGTGGAAGAGATGTTCGGGGGGCCTTTGCTTTGATACAACACGTGCACTTGCTAAGTGTGTAGCAAGGCAATATTTTCATGTCTTCTGATAGACCTCTCTTTGCAAAGTCCTTTGTAGCTTCTGGGTTTCGATGCCCCAATCTTCTATGCCACAGGTGGAGGCACTTGTCATGTGGGTTATGAGTTGCCGCTTTAGCCTTCTCACTTTCAGTGACGAGTTTGTACAGATGTTCATTTAACCTTCCTCTTGCTAGAATTTGCTTTCCATTTTGAATTGTGCATTCATTACCTCGGAACTGGACAGTGAGTCCATTGCTTGAAGGGTTTTAACTGATAGGAGGCGTCCTTCTAGGCTTGGAACATGCAGAACCTTCTTTACAAGGATGCTCTGCTTGCCCCCTGATGGTGTTTTGCAGTTCAGAAACCCCTGACCATTACCATCCGCTGTAATACTTTTCCCATTTGCTAGGAAGACTTTGTCTTTTACACTAAAATCAATTTTTGTGAAGAAAGTCTCGTCGCTTGTCATGTGACTTGTTGACCCTGAATCAATGTACCATCCGTGTGAGGTACTATTCGGAGTCACTTTAAAAGTACCACTCCATGATGCACTTTCATTTTCTTTCATGACCGCTTTAGCTCTTTCTCTTGTGGGTGGCTCCTGCTTTCGCTGCTCAGCTTTCCAGATTGAACAGTTCTTTTTCAGGTGACCGGCCTTTTTGCAGCGGAAACATACCCTGGTTTCTTTGCTTTGTCTTATGCCTTCATGCACCTTCAGAGCTGCCTCTGGTCTCTCGTACTCCTCCCTGTGCAGATTTTCCTTTCTTCTGCTCTATTCATAAATTAATTTTCCCTTAACATATTCTAGCTTCAGTTCAGTTTCCGGTCTAGTTTCTAGAGCATTTATAAGGGCACTGTATAAATCTGGAAGGCTGCATAGCAGTAATGCTACTACATGATTGTCTTTCATTTCTTCACCTATTGCACCCATCTGGTCCACAATCTCTAGCATAGCCCTTACATGTTCACCCATTTCCTGCCCTTTTTCCAGCCTCATCTTATACCGTTTGCGCAGCAGATATAGTTTACTCTTTAGGTTTGCACGTTCATGCAGTTTTCGTAATGCAGTCCACATACCTTTAGCTGGGTTTTCTTTCCTTATATGAATGAGTTGATCATCCTCCACTAACAGGCTTTTGCTTGCCTGTTCTTCCTGTCCCATTCTTCCGGGTTGTCACTGGGTCTGTATGTATCTAGTACCTGCCACAAGTCATCTTTGGATAACAACATCTCACGCTGGTAGTTGGTATTGTTGAGCTTTGCTATTGTACACTGTATATCTGAAGCACTTGCCATCTTTCAGTGAATTAGATGCAGCTCTTGTTTCCTCATACAGGATTTGGTAGGATCGTAGATGCAGCACTTACTTGCTCGTAGTTTTCCTTTTTCTAGTGTCTGGAGCTGGCCCATAACCTGTTGTGATGAAGCAGAACTTGGTTTACTTGTGTGGATTAAGTTGCAAACATACAAAACATGTCAGCAAACTGTAATAGCAGCCATCTTGGAATACAGAGAGAAAGAGAAACCAACAAGTTTTACAGATATACACAACTGGTAACCTTAGTGTACAGTGCCATCTACTGGTCAACTGATATTAATACACAAAACTGTATATGGTACATACTGTTGCATCCCCAACAAATATATCTCCTATTCCCGCCCTTTAATCTTCTTTAAACAGTATATCAGTGGCTTATGTCTGCATCAGACCCTTAGAGCTTCCTTCCGGGTCACAAATACAATGCAGAATGACGTTCTGCTTGCTCTGTACAGGCACCTCCCTGCCTGCTGCCCCCCTGATTGGCTAATCCAGGCTGTCTGTCAGTCTGTGAGCCAATCAGGAAAAGCCCTCCCCCCACTTCCTCCCAATGTCTTGTGACCATCCATGTTTTGTCTATCAAAATGTGCAGTAAAATGTCGCTGCGCATTATTTTACGCGATTTGTCCAAAGAGAATCAGAAAACCTACGGATTCATTTGGTGGATACATTTTTGTAAAATTCGTAACAAATACGGTTAATTTAAAATTTATTAGCTCATCCTTAATTTAGACCCATTGATATGACACTTGAAGTTTAGCTCTGTGCCTTTTCATTTCTCTTGGTTATCTTTGAGATGTTTCTACACCTTGATTTAAGTCCACCTGTGGTGAATTCAGTTGATTGGACATGATTTGGAAGGACACAACCCTGTCTTTATAAGGTCTCACAGCTGATAATGCATATCAGAGTAAACACCAAGCCATGATGAGAAAAGAACTGCCTGTACAGCTCAGAGACAGGATTGTGTGGAGGACAGATCTGGAGGAGGGGACAAAAAATTCCTGCTGCACTGAAAGTTCTCAAGAGCGCAGTGGCCTCCATAATTCTTAAAAGGAAGAAGTTTGGAACAACCAGGACTCTTCCTAAAGCTAGCTGTCACACCCAAGACATCAGGGGAGAGGGGCCTTGGTAAGGGAGGCCCCCAAGAATCTAATGGTCACTCTGGCTGAGCTCCAAAGATCCTGTGAAATTTCCAGAAGATCAACCATCACTGCAGCACTCCTAAAATCTGAACTTTATGGCAGAGTGACCAGAAATAAGCCTATCCTCAGTAAAAGACACATGAAAGCTGCCTGAAGTTTGCAAAAAAACAACCAAAAAAAACACCAAAAGGACTGTGGGAGATGAGATTGGTCTGATGAAACCAAGATTGAACTTTCTGGCCTCAATTCTAAGGATCATGTCTGGGGGAAAAAAGTCACTGCTCCTCACCTGCTCAGTACCATCCCTACAATGAAACACAGTGGAGGCAGCATCATGGGGATGTTTTTAAGTGAATGGAACAGGAAGACTGGTCAGAGCTAAGCGAAGTACAGAGATATTCTTAATGAAAACCTGATCCAAAGTGCCATTGACCTCAGACTGGGGTGAAGGTTCACCTTCCTACAAGACAATGACTCTCAGCACACAACTAAGCCAACACAGGAGCGGCTTAGGGACAACTCTGTGAATGTCCTTGAGTGGCCCAGACAGAGCCCTGACTTGAACCCAATTGAACATCTCTAGAGAGAGCTGAAAATGGCCGTCCACCGACAGTCCCCATCCTACCTGACAGAGCTTGAGAGGATCTGCAGAGAAGAAAGGTAGAAAATCTCCAAATCCAGATGTGTAAACTTTGTATCATTGTACCCAAGAAGTCTTGAAGCTGTAATCACTGCCAAAGGGGCTTCAACTAAGTCCTGAGTAAAAGGTGTGAATACTTATGTGAATACAAAATTAAATTTTTTTTGTTTTCAGTAAAAGCCAATATTTCGAACATTCTGTTTTTCTTTCTCATTTTGGGGTATTGAGTGCAGATAGAAGGGAAAATTAGATTTTTTTTAATTTTAGCAAAAAGCCGTAACTTAACAAAATATGAAAAAAGTGAAAAGGTCCAAAGGCTTTCCGAATGCATTCTATACAATATGGAAATTTCTATGGCTGTTACTATTGTTTAGACGTTGATGTGGCTAGTATACCCATGAGAGTGGATATTCTCGGCCAAGAGGCACTAGTTTTTATCAGTGCTTCTACTTGGAATAAATCAGGAGAGTTTCTAGGACGAAGAACCCAGGTTGAGGTAGAGTACTGATGTACCAAGTGTGGTTGTGAGCGTCTGATCAAAGCTTTTGTGGGGCTAAATCTTGCCTGGAGAATAAATATTTGAATTGACTACATGTACTCCAGGAGATTTTTTTTTTCCTGAACTCTTTCTTAACAGTCCATTTTATGGTTTGGCCCTATGTGAAGTGAAATAAACAATCATTTTCTTGACAAGCCTCGTCCAGCATGCATTCTACAAGATGCCCAGCAGCTGGTGCTGTAGGACCTTGTCTAGGAGGCTTCGGATATGATGCGGGCAATGAGGTCACCCTAATAGCAGCTCTATATATTTTCTTTCTTTTAATCTGCCCTTGTGGAAATGTTCCACAGGATACAGGCCGGAGCGAGGAATTACCGCACGTTTAACATATGTGTTTATAAGGTGGTAGGGGATTTTAAAGCAAATGACTACCTTTGATGTTCTGTTACGTCAGACACAACATCCTAAATCATGCTCTTGTCCGTAGCAAATATGGAGAAACCTGGACTTTCTTGAAAGCCTGAAAGCTTATTAGGTTCTTTAATAGGAACAGTTTAGAAAAACGCTTGAACGGTGCTCCCTCTGATGCCCCTCTATCGCCAATGTCGAAAAAGAGGTCCCGATTCCAGCCTGGTACTGTTCAATCTACAGAAAAACCCTCAACAATAGCAGTTTTTTTTCTTCTTTGACCCCTTATTGAACAGGCCTGATTTGGAGTTTTACTGACCAAGTAATTTTTTTTAAATGGAACCCTGTAACCCTTTTTGGGCGGGGGGCGTGGTTATTTTTTTTATTTTTTTTCCTTTTTAACCATTTTAATTTTACCTTTTTGTTTGTCCCAATAAGGAACCTGAAGCAACAATCCTTTGTATTATGCTTTGGAATACATAGCATTATTGCCTGTCAGTGGTACATTGACGGACAACGTATTAGGCCAAGTCTAAAAGGCAGACATTGATGGCAGAAATTAGGCCCATAGCTCTAAGAATGGTAAGGCATTGGACGCCTACAATCGCCAGTGGCCAGCTCTCTCAAACACCTTCTTAGATGCTTCGGTCACTATTGACGCAGCATCTAAAGTGTTAAGATGCCAGGATTTGAGCTATCTCTGATCCCTACATTTTTGCTCTGGCAGCTGGTTGTGTATTACAGCTGCTCTCCTGCCATGATCCTGTGGGAATGTTGAGCAGTAAGTACAGACAGGGTCGGACTGCATCTCCTTGGGCCCACCAGACATAATTATTCTTGGGGCCCAGGCCCTATATCATAATAAAGTCTAATAGGTTTTTATTCACAGAAATAGGCCATAATGGGAATTTATTGTTTCGAAAAACATCTCCAAATGTTTTTTTTTCCCTCTGGGCCTTTGGGGCCCACTATGGTATCAGAGCCTGGGCCGACAAGAGCATTCTCTGGTGTTCTGGTGGGCCAGTCCAACACTGATTACAGGATCATTATGATGAACATACCTGGCATGATGCATGATCTAGCACGCACTCATAAAGGATATATCAGCATTCTTAGGATAGTCCATTAACGTATGATCAGGGCTGTCTGTCCCCAATTTGCAGCCGAAAGAAAGGCCTAAGTCACTCGCTAGGTATAGTGTGGCTGTGCCTGGTACTACAACTCAACCCACATGAACAGGACAGAGTTTCAGTACCAGGCTCATCTCAAAAAACATGATGGTCCAAACATGATGACCCATCTCCTCCTCGTTAACGTTGGGTTCTATCTACAAAACGTATTTACCTGCATATTATCACCACTGCCTTGGTAGAAAATGGAACTTTTTATTTCTAGGTCATGATGGATTTCACACCCATTCAAAACCTATTGCTTTTGTTTGATCTGTTCATGTGGTTTCTTCCCCAATCCAAAAAATATAGGTAGTTATTGACCGTCGTATGTTTCTAGGCCGAGTCCCACTGGGGACAGGGATTGGCATGAGCATGAGATATAAAAGCCCAAAGCATTTTATACTGTATATTATATATATTATGATATATACATGTTTACGTTATAGAGCAGGAGGAGCTGAGCTGGTTGATAGTTTTATGAGAAAAGATTTAGTAAAACTTGTAATTTATACAATCCATTTTGAGCTTTGGAGTCCAGTGGGCGGTCCCACAGTCATAAAAGGAAAGCTTTCGTCTACTGATTAGTACCACCCACTGGACTTCTTAAAGGAGTCCTTCATCTAACCTCTACTTCTGCTCCGTGATATCATTAACCTTGCACTGGACCATGATCTATGGAGAGTTATGGAAACAGCAGAATCTAATCCCACTTTAAGCCCCGGACGCCCTCTATGGAGACATGTGGCTCTCTGCTGCTTCTGTTACTGGTCTCAGAAGAAGAATGGGACGAGAAAAACCCAACATAGCCAAAGTAACATCTCCCATAGATATCAGACTGTACCTACTGTGCGGATTTTGTGTGAAGTTCTGGTGGGGGTCCATCTACGATGTAACGTCTGCCGTGAGTTCAAAGGGTTGTCATCTTTGGACCCTTTATTTATTACCATCCTATGTTTGAAGTGGTTTTCTGGGACTTGCATATTGTTGACCTATCCAAAGGATGATTGCTGCGAGTCCGACATCTGGTACCCCACCGATCAGTAGTTTCGGGGAGCCACTGTCGTGGCTGGAACAGTGGATGGGAGTGGAAGCGCAAAGCTCTGTCCACTGTAAAGTTTCAGTCACCGGTGCACTACAGCTCAGTTCCCAATCACTTGGATTGGAGCAGAGCTGCAGTTCCCCCGATACAGCCACTACATGGTGGACAGAACTTTGTCGTTCCGATTCCTTACACTTTATAGTGTCCAAAAACAGCTGATTGGCGGGGGTGTTGGGTGTCGGACCTGCACCAATCTGATATTCTGAGGATAGGTCATCAATATGTAAATTTTTCAGCAGATAATCGTTAGCGATCATCTGGCAGTATAATACTACCGCCGACTGCCTGATAAATGATCAAATGCTCGATCGTTGGGCAATCCAAATCTTTTGACATGTTAAAAATGATGGTTTGTAGGCGTTGGATTGTGGTGTCTAATAACGATCTGCCGCCAGTATACCACAATACAGCATGGTGACGAGCAATGGCATGGCGATCATTTCTCGCCATGCATGTAATAGCAGCGGTCTTCTCCGCTAGCAAGCAGGCAATTGCCGGGAGGGAACGCTTCTGCCACATAGGGCTGTGTAATACAGCCTTAAAACCCCTTTAATATGGTGTATGGAAATGGGTAACTAAACAAGGATAAGCACTATACCCTCACCCCTACCCTATCCCATAGGCCCCCTCTATGAGGTGTGGTCTATTGTGAAGGGATATAATCACAATATTCATAACTACTCAGCTATGCAAACAAATTGTGGATTTGTGGCTATAGATCAGGAGGGCACAAACTGCGGCCTGGGGGCCACATGCGGCCCTTGATATCATTCTGTGCGGCCCCCAACCATCTGGTAACAGACATGTATGTCGATGTCTTGTGGCTGCTCACATGTATTTTTCATGTATTCCCCCATTAGATGGGAATCCTGGTGGTGTAACCAGACATTTATAGTATATACTGTATGTACTATACATCACAAATACATAATACCCCTTTACATTTTATATTTTGGCCCTTGTCTTTGGCTCAGTCTGACTATGTAGCCCCCACCCGGAAAACATTGTGCACCCCTGCTATAGATAATACTCACCTTTGGTGTAATGTTGGGGAATGGGGTCTGCACTGGGGACCAAGAGCCTCGAGCTTCACCCTGCTCAATAATATTACTACTCTCAGCATGTTAAAGCCATAGATGTGAGATGTGCCTGAGGTAGCGACGCCTGGCCACATTATTACCCCTCTAAAATCCGCAGCTGGAGAATATCTCCTGTTTTTTAATTTCCTCTCTGCAACGCTGTTGTCAGATAAGAGGTGACACTGGCGCACGTGTGTCACTCACGTATGTGCCTCCCGGTGACATCAATGTCAGATAAACAGCGGGAACCTTCGGATTAATATTAACTTTCTTTTTAAAAAGGAACCGTCACCTCTCCTGACATGTCTGTTTTAGTAACTATTTGCATTACCCATGTAATAGCAATTCTTGAGCATCTATTCTTATGACTCTATGTTCTGCCATTCCTCTGTTATTCCTGCTAGAAGTTATGAATTATTTACTAGCAGTTGGGTGTTACCTGTTCAGGGTGTGTCCCTGCACAATCTAACACTAGCAGCCTTGATTTGATAGTATCAGACTGTGCAGGGACTCATCCTGCTAAAAAGTTAATGTTATAATCGATGTTGGTTCCGACTTGAAGGGGTTATCCCATGATTAATGTAAAACATGAAAATGTCTTTCTAACAAGGCTAGAATCAGCGCTATGCCTCAAATGGATCCAGAGATCTCCCCAGTCATTGTTCTGCTAGATTTATTTCAAGCTGGCAGTTCAGTGGGTTTGTCTTTTCTCAGGGGGAGTGTCCTTTTTGCTGTAGCTGAAGGATAGAAGTGAGTCAGTGAGCAGAACAAAGAAAAAGAGCAATCAGATAGATTTAATTTAATAACTCAGTGGCTATAATACATTTTAAATTACATGCAATTGCAAAAGTGTTCAGATCCAGGTGCTGGTTTGAAAACTGTAGAAATATATTAGTGGGACAACCCCTTTAATGTAGGCTAACGATAAACTTTCAGTGGTACAAATGACCTCGCTATGCACTATGTATTGTACTAGAGTGACCTTACTATACAGTATGCATTCCAAAAAGGCCATTTATGGGAAGGAAATAGTTAACTGGCAGTTCTTAGTATTAGTTTCCAGATAGTAGGCTGGCTCGTGCCCCTGGTTAGTGAGTCTTCTGGTAAGCAAGCCAGGGTGAAGACCTATTCTGTGTGTTCTGCTTTCAAGCAGGCCAAGAAAAGAGTTCTTCTCCAGGGAGACACCATCCCTGTGAGTGAAAAGCTGTCAGAAAAGCAAATGAGAGAGCAGACTTTTATAGAAGGTTGAGGACGATTGCAAAGGGACAGCACATGGACGTTAAAGCCAGTAAAGGTAATATACACACTGTATATACCTTTGGACTTTACTGCATGTGGTATGGGTTATATTGCTTCAGGCGCCCGCCACACGACAGATTGGCCTCCCAACCTAGGACTGCACCCCGCAGTTGGGTACGGCAGATATATTAGGAAAGGACTTGAACACCTTTGGTCATTTTGGAAGATTGCTTGTGCATATAGTCAGAGACTTAGAGGAAATGATTTATCATGTTGCCTATTCCTTATACACAGCCTTTTGGAAAGAAATCTACCTTGTGATATACTTAAAAGTTGTGCCTGTTACTTATATTTGCACTGTGCCACCTACCATCTTCAAGTGTTATAGTCAATCCGGCCTGGTCATTCCCATCCCATCATTCACTGGCCCTTATGGTGTCCCCCTGCCTTGCACCCAGGGCCGGTGCAAGGATTTTTGCCGCCCTAGGCAAAAGAAAAGTTTGCCGCCCCCCCCTTATCATTCTCCCCCCGTCATTGTTCACCCCTCCTTCTTTGTCATTCTCCCCCCGTCATTCTTCACCCCTCCTCCTTTGTCATTCCCCCCTTGTCATTCTTCCTCCCCTCTTGTCATTCTTCTCCCCCCTCTTGTCATTCTTCCTTCCCCCTCTTGTCATTCTCTCCCCCCACCCTTGTCATTCTTCCTCCCCTCTTGTCATTCTTCCTCCCCTCTTGTCATTCTTCTCCCCCTCTTGTCATTCTTCCTTCCCCCTCTTGTCATTCTCTCCCCCTCCCCTCTTGTCATTCTTCCTCCCCTCTTGTCATTCTTCCTCCCCTCTTGTCATTCTTCTCCCCCTCTTGTCATTCTTCTCCCCCTCTTGTCATTCTTCCCCCACTCTTGTCATTCTCCCCCTCCCTCCCCGCCTGTAATGTAGCGTGGCCGAGCGCTTTATGGTCCACGGGTACAGGAGCTTTAGATTCCTGTACCCTGACGGACTGACAGGCAGTGCACACTGTGTGCGCACTTCATGTCAGTCCGGCCGGGTACAGGAGACACATGCTCCTGTACCCGCGCCATAAAGAGCTCGGCCGCGCTAGTGGACTGACAGGAGGGAGCGCTGAGCGCTTCCCTCCTGTCAGCTCCTCTCTTCATGCTGAGCCCGGACGGTGCGTCCTCATGGACGCGCCAGCCCGGGGAGTGCTGCAGCCGTCTGAGGCTCAATTCAGAGCGCTCGGGCGGCTGCAGCATGAGGCAGGGCCGGCGCTCCTAGCAGCGCCCCTTGCCAAGGGGCGCTCTACGCGGCGGCCTAGTCCGCTTATAGGACGCGCCGGCCCTGCTTGCACCCCACTACTTATGCACCTGCCATTTGTGAACCCTGGCTATCATGAGGTAGGAGCCCCCAAACCCAGCATGTGCTGTGAGAGGAAGAAGGGGGGCAACCATACAACTACTGCAGAAGAGACAGACATGTCAGAAGATGGGACAGGTCCTCTTTAACGAGTGGCTGCCAAGTCAACTGATATTTGTCACTGTCCCATATGTGGGACTTATATCACAATCCTGGACAGGGCTGCTTTAACTATAAGACTAATTATGCACGAGCCTCAGGCACACCGGACTTTCATTTTTTCTGGTACCTTTGGAGTAGGGTGCCTTTGGTTGTTGACCCCCTCACAACACTCTGTAAGTGAATCTGCAAGGAGTCATGGTGCTCTATGAGCTGCTTCCCTTTTGAGACTTCTGCTGAAGGAGGGGGACAATTCCCCTCACTGCTACCTCATGGTACATCTTTTCAGCTCCACTGTCTAGATCAGTGATGGGCAAAGTGCGGCTCTCCAGCTGTTGCTAAACTACAACTCCCACCATGCCCTGCAGTAGGCTGATAGCTATAGACAGGTTTTGCATGCTGGGAGTTGTAGTTCTGCAACAGCTGGAGAGCCGCACTTTGCCCATCACTGGTCTAGACTAGACTGCAATCAGCTAGAACTGCAACCCCTCCCTTTGGTAGGAAACAGGACTGGCCCACTTCTGCCCAAAAGGGGGAGAATGTAATGGTAAGTTCTGTTCTATCTAAGGATCTCTCTGCTAGATACACACTGCCATCTGCTGGACAACCAGGCGCATTACATGAACATTACAGTTTCAGAGCAATATTATCAATGCACGGTGAAAAAAGACATGTAATAAGTACACAGATGACATTGTGGTTAGCAGTTAAAGACAGTAGCAGGGTGATATCACACTGAGGTATTACACACTGAAGGATGACAGAAGACAGAGCAGATTAACAACTGCATCCAAGGGGCCACTCATGAGACTTTTGCACTGGGCCCACCAATGTACTAAAACAACAGTTGGGCCCTGCCAATAGAAAACAGGTTGCCCAGATGGGCGTCAGTTCGTGCCGTCATGCATGGTAATGGAAGTCAAGATCAAGCATGCTAAAAGCTCAACTAGTAAGGACATCATGCGATTACTGTTTTATGTGACATTATAATTTGTGTTTGTTGTTCTGGGTGGGGCGGTTTCATTTCCTTTCACCATTTCTATGTGAAATACTGAATGGTGCAATGTATATAATCCAGTATAAAGTTTATGGCATGTACATAGGCTGCAACTAAGCTCAAACTTTGGCGTGCATCGGCCTCACTGGTGGGGAGGGTGCATTGGTAAGAGAAGTCTACAGCACCCAGTATTGCTTGGTGGTCTCCCATCTAAATACTAGCCAACCCTGACCCTGCTTAAAGGGGTTATCCCATGACTATTGTGAAAAATGAAAATCAGACATCATATAGTACATATGGTAACATATAGTAACAAAGCTAGAACCAGCCCTGTACCTCACATGGGTACAGAGATCTCTCCAGTCATTGCTCTACTAGATTTATAGCAAGCTGACAGCTCAAGGGGCGTGTCTTTTCTGCTGCAGCTCAGGGGGCGTGTCCATGCTCTCCCTATCACAGCTCAGGAGGCAGCTAAAGGATGAAACTGAGCATGTGCAGCCATCTCAGTGAGAAGGACAAATAAATAACAAACAGCAGGCGGCGCTATACAGATTTGGCTATACTGGCTATGCAAAATTTTTAACTACATGCAAATACAAAAGTATTCAGATCCAGGTGCTGGTTTGAAAACTGCAGAATATTTTTCATGGGACAACCGCTTCAACGTTAGCGATCGCCCACCATGCATGCCAATATAACGTCAGAGTATATGATAATGCTCTGGAGAAGATCGGACATATTGGTGGAAAAAGGGATACATAAAAATATGTATTAAATAATTCAGTTCATACACAAAATAGATAAAAGTTAAAGGTGTTATCCAAAGTCTAACACATGCCCCCCAATGCCCGGACCCCCTATATAGCTTCTACTTACCATCCTCCCCAGCACCCGCATAGCTCCTACTCCCCGCACAGCTGCCGCTGCATCTCCCGGCTCAAAACATCCGGCGATGGCTAGCCAATAGCAGGCCGTGATGGGGACAAGCCTCCCTAGCGTCACCCGCATTGCTAGAGAAGCTTGTCCCTGTCGCGGCCGGCTATTGGCTGCTATTCCCCCCCCCCTCTCCCCGTCTTCAGATGTTTTGATCTGCGTGATAGGGAGATGCAGCGTCGGCCATGCGGGGATCAGGAGCGAGACCGATGCCGGAGAGAGCGAAGTATAATCTATAATCTACACATGCCCCCCAATGCCCGAGCATTGGGGGGCATGTGTTAGACTTTGGATAACCCCTTTAAGTTCATAGGATATGGCATTTCTGGGGCCCCAAGCAAAGTTGTGTCTAGGGATCACTGTCACACCATTAAGCTCTGCCAGATCGCACTGCTAATATAGTGACGTCTAATGTGCCCCTCACACAGTATGATGCCCTTTATGTGCCTTTAATACATTATAATGCCCCCTTAAATGCTATGTACACCTTTGGGGGAAATTTTTGAAAATGATTGCATTGTACTCCTTTTGAGCTAAAAATAATTTTTTAAATTGGTCTTTATTAAAATTATGGAGTCCTTTTTTCTGTACATACCTGAGATGCTCTAGTACAGTGATGGGCAACGTGCGGCTCTCCAGCTGTTGCAGAACTACAACTCCTAGCATGCAAAGCCTGTCTATAGCTATCAGCCTACTGCAGGGCATGGTGGGAGTTGTAGTTTAGCAACAGCTGGAGAGCCGCACGTTGCCCATCACTGCTCTAGTAGCTTCCTCTAGATTTTCTCTCTTTTCCGTCAGTTGGGCTTATCTCTGCTCTCTGATCTCCTAAAGGCCTCATGCACACGACCGTTTTTTTATGCTGTCCGCAAAAAGGGGTTCCGTTGTTCAGTGATCCGTGTCCGTTTTTGCCTTCCGTTGTGTTTCCGTGTGTCTTCCGTTTTTTTTAGCGGACATGACCCAAAAGATTTTACCAAAAGACAGGCTGACAATTTTTGCCAAGTGCCTGCCAAGAGATCCGCAAAAAAAACGGACGCACAAAGCGGATGACACACGGATGGCCATCCGCATTTTTTCACGGTCCCATTGACTTGAATGGGTCCGTGAACCGTTTTTCACGGACAAGAATAGGACAGGTTATATTTTTTTGACGGACTGGAATCACGGACCACGGACGCGGAGGACAAACGGTGCATTTGCCGAGTTTTCCACAGACCCATTGAAAACCAATGGGTCCACAGAAAATCACGAAAAACGGAGCAACGGACACGGAATCAAACAACGGTCGTGTGCATGAGGCCAAACACTCATTATAGCTCAGTTCTTATCTTATTAATAAAAATGTGGCTTAAATAAGTGTTTATGACCTCTTAGTAGTTTATAAAGAAACCCTTTGTGACAGAACGGCTCAATATTTTTAATAAAGGCCAATAGAAAAAAATATTTTTAGCCAAAAATGAGTAAATTGATATAACAATTGAAAAGACAGGTGCACTCTGCGGTCTTACTAAACCCTCATACTGATGTTAAAATTGAGAGATTAGCCAACATGTCCTACTATGGAGGACATGTCTGAGCCCGAGCACCACGCCAAGGTTTCTCAAGGACCTAACATTCACCTACCTGTGCCGTATAGGCAATACCAGAGTTCACCTGTCTTTTCAATTGTTATTATTAAATTGTTATATTGTTTATCACATCCACACAATTGCTGTCTTGTGTAGGATGTCTATTGTGGTACTTGTGGTCCGCTGCGGGCATCCTCTACTGTATGCATTATTGCTGGAGATCGCCATTAGCAACGGGCTACAAGTGCAGGATCTCCTCCCCTGTATATAGATGCACAACTGCATTTGGGTTTGAGCACTTCCTGCCTGTTTGTTTACCACCACGCCATTTTTTCAGTTGTTTTTTAAAAAATTTGAGTAAATTGCAATAAAAAAATAAATTTCCTCTGAAGGTGTACATAGCCTTTAAGTGTCCCAAACACATTATGGTGCCCATTTATGTGCCACCAACACAATATGATGTCCTTAATGTGCCCCAACAAAACATGGTGCTTGTTGTGCGCCCTCAACAAAGAATAATGCCAACTTAAGTACCTCCAGACACAATACAGTGCCCCCCAACACAATATGGTGCCCTTTTATTGGCCTCCATTCTCATGACAAATGGAACAGTCTCTCACTGCAGATCTAGTCTCTCCAGCTGCTAGGCACAGGAGTCACAATGACGTCACTTCATCACACCCGACAGCACCGCACCACCAGCTGCGGGTTTAAAGGGCATCTGTCAGCAATTTTATATGTATGAAACTGACTGACGGGACCTGTTACATGTGCGCTTGGCAGCTTAAGGCATCTGTGTTGGTCCCATGTTCATATGTGTCCACATTGCTGAGAAAAATGATGTCTTATTATTATATGCAAATGAGCCTATAGGAGCAACGGGGGCGTTGCCCTTACACCTAGAGGCTCTGCAACTCTCTGCAACTCTGCAACTGCCACACCCTCTCCACTTTAACTGGGCTAGGAATGATGATGTTTTCACTGCCTGACCCAGGAGAGGGCACGGCAGTTGCAGAAAGAGCAGAGCCTCTAGGTGTAACAGCATCGCCCCCCATTGCTCCTAGAGGCTCATTTGCATATATAAAAAAAACAGATGCCCATGGTACATGCTATCTTTGAGTGTACGGTATGTGGGCTTGTGAAGCTAAGCAGGGTCCGGCCTGGCAAGTACCTGTTTGTGAGACCTCCTGGGAATACCAGGTGCTGTAGGCTAATGGATTGTACATTGTGCTATTGACATTCAGTCTTCTGCAGTTTATTCCTACAGCAGTCTATTCCAGATCCTGTATTTGTACTGCAATATTATATTCATTGTACAAAGCATATGCAGCACATCTTCTGGAGAGCCATGGATGGCATTCTTGTTACTACTTCAATCAAAAAGTCTGGATAACCCCTTAATATTAGCTGTATACATCTATATACTTAGCTCCCTCTAGTGGTAGCTACTGCAGCCACAATTGTATCATTTTAGCTCCCCCACACAAAAATATACTGTACAATTAAGGTTGGGTTCACGTCACGTTTTATGCCTCCGATTGATGTTTCCGCTACAAAAAAAGGATACCAAAACGCACAATACCACATTTTTGTATCCTGCACAGTCCGTTAAAAAAAAAAAAACGTATACAGAACTGTATTGTGAACGAATGCCACTGCACGGCATCAGCCTGAGGCATCTGTTTAACGTATACGCTTTTTGTATGGATGGGAAAAACGCGATGTGAACCCACCCTAATCAGCACAGAATTCTTGACATAAAAAAAGGCAGAAGGACAAAAAGTAGTACATTTGGTGGACCTGATGACGAAAGCGATGCTCAGATCTGGGTGCTGTATGCTTATCATGACTGTACTTAATAAATTCAGGACGTGTAGTCCTCGTCCTGAGGAATGTCGCCAAACCCAACGGTGGCTGCCCACTTTTGGGTGGGGTTAACAAAAGACCCTTCCATTTTCATCCAGATATGCACAAAATTGGCTAGACTGTCTCTGAAAATTAGGGACAGTCGATGAAAATTTGGGACTGTTGGCATTTTTCATGGAGACGCTGAAAAGAAGGGAGATCAGGGTTTTTCTTTGACTGACAATATGGATGCCACCTGGAACACGGACAAGTTCTACATGGGAAATCTTAAAGGGGTTGTCCAGGGAGTAAAAAACTATTGAGAAAGGCCTACTCCATGTTATCCAGAACCTGATACTGCTACCTAGAGAAGACCGAAACAAGTGCTGAAGCAGTTCCTCTTTCTTGCCTCCTGGAACTGTATGAATGAACTTACAACTGAGTGTTACCATTCCCCTTAGTTGTCAATTTATGCATGCATTTTCGGGAGTAATAGCAGGGAAACATCACAGAGAAAGTACTTAAACATACGTCAGGCCCTTTTGTTTACATATAGGTTCCTCAAAATGCCACCAAAAATCCCATAAGCGTATGTTCACACAGTGGTCTTGGCTCCAGAATTTTTGTACTGCGAAGCTGTTTGTTAGTCAGGCCTTATCCTCCCGGAATTTTGCCCACTGGCCCCTGTTATCGCCCATACGGCACAGGTAGGTGAGTGGTAGGGCCTCGGGCTACTTGAGAGACCTTGGCGCGGTGCCCGAGCTTAAGACATGTCCTCCTAGTAGGATATGTCGAACTAACCTCTCAATTTTAACATCAGTGTGAGGGTTTAGTATTACCACAGAGTGCACCTCTCTTTGCTATTATTAAGTCTTTGATTGTTCTCCACATCCACATAATCGTTACCGTATTTAGGATGGTTATTGTGGTACTTGTAGTCCATTGCTGGCATCTTCCATTATATGCATTTTTTTGCTGTTTATTGCCATCAGCAGCGGACTACAAGTGCAGGATATGCTCCCTTATATACATGCACAACTGCATATGGGTTTGAGCATATCCTGTCTATTGAACACCACATCACGCTTTCTAATGAATTCAGTGAGAGGCCACAGTGCTGTTCGTACCGCCGACAGTTTAAAGTTGTTACAATGCAGAGAAAGGACATTGTCTAGAAGGAAGCTGCTGGAAGCGATGATGGGTGTCCGTTTCCAGTTTAGCTCCATTGGGTCTGCAGTGAAAATCTGCTGCAAGGGCAAAATATGCCATATGAACATACCCCAAATTGCCCAACAAAAAAAATCTTTTTTTTCTTCTAGAAATAGCCCCACCGTTGTCCATAGGCTGGGTCTGGTATTGCAGGTCTTTCCAGTTCAAGCGAATATGTCTGTGGTGCCATACCAGACACAGCCAATGGACAATATCAGCGCTCTTCCTGGAAATATAGCAGATTTTTCATTTTATTTTTAAATCCTGGACAATCCCTTTAAGGGGTTAACGGACGACTGTAGAAAAGTGCCATCAATGTGACAGGTCTTTGTAAAGTGTTGTCTGAGGGCCGGCGGCCGGTCAGTGTGTAAATGTGTGTCTTTGGGCTCGACGTCTCACTAATTGCAATGCTGATATTGATAAATAAAAATAAGATTAGCGGAGAGCAGCGTCGGCCGGCGCCTGGTGCCTCCTGGAAGAGATCAAGTCACTGTCAATTATCTTTTCTGTGGCAGCAATTTACGGGGTCGTAACGCAGCAAATTAAAGCCATTAATTGGCAGAGAGGGAACGTTGAAAAGTAAATCGGTTTAAATTGAGTGAGACGCAATTTGTCTGTCACTGGATACACAGCAGAGGGAAGATGTGATACGAGGGGCGCGGAGTTTACATGGACGACAGAAGGACACAGGATTCCTAAGTGCTAGCCATGAAGAGCCAGTCTGTGGAGAGGCTTTTATTTACCCATGGAATGTACCCATAGATATTACATAATACGCGGTCCGGTCACATTACTAAACCACCCGCTAATATCCAGAGGAACCGCCCGGACAGCAGCTAGACAGGCTGGGGGTCCTGGTAGGTTCTCCTAGGTATCTGGAGCCATGCTGACTGCAGTGCATCCCACGGCTGCTGGAGGGTGGGTGGAGGAGGATCCATAGAGAAAACACCAAGATCAAGCTGGTCCTACAGATGCTCAGTTGGGTTCAAGGCTGGGGAATTAGGAGGCCAGAGTAGTACTTTGAAGTCTTGACATACCTCCCAACTTTTGAAAAGAAGAAAGAGGGACATTATTTTGGCGTGCAAAATTTGCCGCGGCAATTTTATTTCATAGTAGGTCACGCCTTTAACCCTGCCCAAAACATAACTATATACCTAATCCCATCCAGTCCCCTAAATGCCCTCACATAGTAATTATTCCCTCTTTATGCAACCACACTGTAGTTATGCCCTAATGTGTGCCCCCTCACAGTAATTTTGCCCTGACATGTACACCCTCAGAGTAGTTATGCTAAGATATGTGCCCCCTCACAGTAGTTATGTCCAGATATCTGCCCCCTCACAGTAGTTATGTCCAGATATGTGCCCCTTCACAGTAGTTATGTCCAGATATGTGCCCCCTCACAGTAGTTATGTCCAGATATGTGCCCCCTCACAGTAGTTTTGCTCTGATATATGTCCCCTCACAGTAGTTTTGCCCTGATATGTGTCCCCTCACAGTAGTTATGCTCAGATACGTACCCCCTTACTGTAATTATGTCCAGATATGTGCCCCCTCACAGTAGTTATGTCCAGATATGTGCCCCCTCACAGTAGTTTTGTTCTGATATATGTCCCCTCACAGTAGTTTTGCCCTGATATGTGTCCCCTCACAGTAGTTATGCTCAGATACGTACCCCCTTACTGTAATTATGTCCAGATATGTCCCCATCACAGTAGTTATGTCCAGATATGTGCCCCCTCACAGTAATAATGCCAAGATATGTGCCCCCTCACAAATTATTCCCAGATATTTGTCCCCTCACAGTAGTTATGCTCAGATACGTACCCCCTTTCTGTAATTATGCCCAGGTATGTGTCCCTTCACAAGAAGGAAAAAAAAAAAACACTAAATACTCACCTGGTTTCTGATGATCTGTGCTCCTCAGCAGCAGGCAGGATACAGATGGTGCTGCTGGTCTGTGTGGAGGAGCAGAGGCTGACTGTTGGTCCTGCCCCCGCACAGACCAGCAGTGTGGAGCGCTGACTGCTGAGAGGAATGATAAAGCCAGGAGCTCCCTGCCATTACAGGAAACTGTCTCAGAGACAGCTGCCTGAGAGCGGGACATACTTCACACATTCCCGGGACCGTGGGACAGCCACTGAAATCCGGGACTGTCCCTCCGGATCTGGGACGGTTGGGAGGTATGGTTTTGGTCATGCTCTTTGAACCTGTATCGGACATTTCTAGTAGGGATGGGTGAAGCGAGCTTCGGATCACAGATCCGAAGTTGCTTCGCTCAAAATTTCGGATTAATGCTGTATGGAGATCCATCTCCATATAACATTAAAATGTACAGCCTCCGATGAGTTATTTGCGAAGTCTTGCAAGAAAAAAAAATTCTGTATTTTATTCAGTATTAGTTTTCCAGTTAAAAAATTAAATACAGAAGTTATTCAACAAAGTCTCGTGAGACTTGGCGAATAACTGACCGCCTCATCGGAGGCCGTACACTTTAATGCTGTACGGAGACGGATCTCCGTACAGCATTAATCTGAAGTTTTGAGCGAAGTATTGTCTTCCTCAAAGATCCCATCTTCCCCAGAGAAGACAATCAGCATGTATGGGTGTGCGTGATCTGCAAGGATGAATTCATACACAAACCAGTTGGGAGTGCCATTTACATGGATGAGTGGACCCAGAGAATGCCACGAAAACATCTCCCAAACCACAAGCCACCACCAGCTTGTGTTCTAGCAATGGTCGCAGGGTGTTTGTTCTCTGATGTTTCTTGCCTGACACACCAAAGTCCAAGCAGAAAACGTAACTCGTCGGAGAAGACAACTCTTTGACAATCAGCTGCCACTAAAATTGAAGCCTTTTCTGCCAATGGAACTGTCACGCTTCGGTGTGGGAGGGAAACACCACACCGATCATAGGAGGGAAGGGGGGAACAGGGAATCAGGCCTGAGAACTAAGGAAGAAAAATGGACAACTCCTAGTGAAAATCCTAACCAAACATAAAAGGGAAGGGAAAGACTTAACTTCAAAGTAGCAATGGAAGCACCAGGAACTCAGCCGAGATCCAACCACAATCTATCCAAAGGTTCAAACAGAAGCTATAAACCGCACAGCATTGTGGGAGAAGCAACTATAAATAGTGAAGGTTAAATAACCCTAACAGCCACACCTGGGGAAAGAAGGTGTAGCAAGCACCAGAAACAACACAGACGTAATTTGATCCAAACAGAAAACACGTTAGATCAAACCACGTGTTGCCATCGATCTCCTGCCACCTGTCGCCGGAACGTCCGTGATAGGAACTTTGTTAGCAGTGGAGCAGTGACCATTCATCTGCTTTGGAGCCCCATATGCAGTGGGGTTCACCTAACTGTTGTGTTAGACACATGTCTGGTAGCCTCCAGGTTCATATTGGCGGAGTGCTGCTCCACTGTAGTGTGTTGGTCCACCCTTGTGCATCTTCGTAGCCGACATTCACCCCTCACATCAATGGCACGTAGTTCTCCGCAGTTTCCAGGTCACTTATTCACCATGGTGCCATTTTTCCATTGACGATATACTTTCACCACAGCAGCATGAGAACAGTTCACAAACTGTCAGAAATACGGCCACCCTTGGCCCAAAATTCAATAATCATTCCCTAAATCCCCCCTTTTACCCATGACAGCAATGGGATATGTTTGCCGAAAGCCTATTGCACACCTCATATACCCACTAAGCCACACTTGACTTCCTTCTATCACGTCTGATATGGCAGATAACAGACTTGTGGCGCAGAGAGGAGGGAAGGAGGGTACACTTTCACTAAGGAGAGGGAGGAGTGGTGACCCCTAACTCACCTAGCACTGGCACCTGGCTGCCCTGATGTCCTGCTCACCCGTATGCCGATTACGTGCCTTGTCCCTGGCTTACCCTGGAAAAAGCCCTAGGTAGTGAGCAAGGGCGATGGGAGCACTAGTCCTCACCACTGAAACCTAGGGTAACAATAGGGAATGGACAAACAACACAAACACCACAAACAATCCCCAAAGGGAGACAACAGGAGAGAATTGGAGATCCGACAGCACCAGTTCCAACTGTTCCAACAGCTCCACACCTCCACAGCTACTCCAACTTCACCCGAGGTCACAATAGAAAATCTGGAAGGAAGGTCTATATCTGGCAACAAGGGAAGTAGAAAGGGAGAATATATAGTCTGACAAAGGCCGATTCCTAAATGGGACAAAAAGAATCGCAAACCAAAGCAGGAAAACCTGGACTGGAATCCATTCCCGCAACTAGGTCATGGAGCAATCCCTTGAAAATGAGCGAGTAACTACCCTCTGCGACCTTCTGACCTCAGGCGCAACAGGGTCAGCGATAGGTTGTGACACCCTCGTGACACCTTCATGAACGTCAAAAATAGGAAGTAGCCATAATAATCTGACTAAACTGTGTAATATTTAGGCCTCCATTATTGCCCCCTAGTGGAGATTTGCATTTACATTTTTGAAAAGGAGGCATCTGTTTTCCTGACTGCTCTACGATCCTAGTAAGGAATTGTATAACCTCATAAAATAACGCCAGTCCTGATCTCTCTATGTGCAGCCCGTGCGCATTTATTAGCTCGTAGGTGGTGTAGATTTTAATCACCATTGACACCACAAAACTGGCATAAATTATGGAGCAGGAGGCCAATGGCCCCATCCACAAATGCCTTGTCCCCTTTTTGGAAAGTGGCGAGGGGGAAAGTAGGAATATGAGATATTTATAAGTAGTCTTTTTAGTTATTTATTGGTGCGATATCATACTAGAATTCATGATCCAGTTACATTGTACGCCCAATTAGACAACCACTCTTGACAATGATGTTGACCGGACGTTTTGGTCCAAGAGGACCTTCCTCAGCGGTCTTGTTATCTGCAATGTGATAACATAGGCCCCGTTAATAATGTAACTAGACAGACATTATTAAAAGGTAACAAACACAAATTCTGGAAAAATTATGAGTACACAACATATTGATAAAACAATAATGGTGATTATACTCAATAAGAATGAAGACATATGGGAAGTGTATAGTCCCTAGTAGACAGAGATCAGGGGTGGGAGGAATGTCCAGTGTACAGTAAGTGGACTATATGTGGAAAATGGCCACGAGGAGGAGGTTTCAGGGCATAATAGAAAACGTGATTGGATAAGAAAACAGGAGAAAAAAATTGGAAAAATAAATTGTGAATAACGTTGTAATTGCCGTATGAAAGAAATTTTACCTGTCTTCTGTGGTGAGGGAGCAATGGGCGCTAGCCTGTGAGCACAGACATTTATATGCTGTATGGGCTGTTTAGAGTGCTGATCACATGATCGGTGCGTCACGTGACTTGGGTAGCGCAAGCGTGCGTTCCACCACAACGTCGCGTGACCACGGAAGTGGTGTTATGCGGTCCAGGGGTAAATCTGCCGCATATTGAAGGGAAAATTCAGAGAATAAATGTAAAAATGTACGACAGTACCATTTGATGAATGGGATGGTGATAATTGTGTGGCAGAATACATATTATGAATGATATGCAGATTCGGGATGACTTATATGAATGTATGGAAGTGTGATCATGTGACAGAAGGTCCAAAATATACATCTAAAAAAGGAATACCAAAAACAACAGCCAAAAATGTAAACCAGTATCTATAACAGAAATTGTGGAAGATTAGTGAAGATTAAAACAGACAGTATACATTAATGCAATGTAAAACAAAATTAAAGTACACAAGTATTAGCACCTGGATATTAAAAGGGGGAGAGGGAACGGGGAGAGGTAAGTATGGGTATGGGGGGAGGTTAAGAGGGAGGGAAGGGGAAAGGGGTAGGGAGAATTTCTCACCCTCACCAGATGTGACTAGAAATTCAGCGTGTCTGTAAATGAAATAGAATTTACATTAAATGTATGCTGGAAATAGTCATCAATTCAAACATTAATAAAGAAATCACATTCACGGTTTAAGCCATTTGGTGACAATGTTCCCAGTTTATGGATCCAGTAGGCCTCTCTCTGTTTTAAAAGTAATGTCCAATTGACGCCCTTGCCTCGGAAGGCTTATGTGTTCCAATATTTGGAAACGTAGTTGCGACACTTGGTGCTTTTTCTCAGCAAAGTGGTGCGGAACCGGTAACATGGTATGTCCCAATCTAATGGTGGATTTGTGTGTACTAAAACGATCTTGGAAATGTTACTTCTGCCTTGAATTACTAAATATTATATTGCTCCAGCCCATTGCTCCCTCACCACAGAAGACAGGTAAAAATGCTTTCATACAGCAATTACAACATTATTGACAATTACCATTATTGTTTTAGCAATATGCTGTGTACTCATCATTTTTCCAGAATTTTCATTTGTTACCTTTTAATCATGTCTGTCTAGTTACATTAACGGGGCCTATGTTATCACATCGCAGATAATAAGACCGCTGAGGAAGGACCGCTTGGACCAAAACGTCTGGTCACCATCATTGTCAAGAGTGGTTGTCTAATTGGGGTTACAATGTAACTGGATCAGGAATTTTGTATGATATTGCACCAATAAATAACTAAAATTGCATACAAATATCCTGTGTGCCGCAATTTACGTATTATTGATTACGACTATTCAGTCTTTGCCGGCACCAGTAACCATAGTGCACTGTTCTCCATTCGGATATTATTACCACTGGCAACGGAATGTATCATTTTGGAATCTACCTTACAGGGACTTATATATTGATGTGCCAGAGGCAAATAACCCAAACCACGGGCAGTAAAGTCTAAAGTCAGATGAGTGTGCTACCTTTACTGACTCAGTCTAAGCATGATCTCCATGGACCTCATCCCTCTTCAAAATGTAATGCTTCTCTCTCTAAGAGTTTAATCCTTAGCAAAGTTGCTTTTCCAGCAGCTTTCACACAGAGGAACAGCCTTTTCCTGGAGCAGAATTCAGTTTTGATTTACTTGGCAGAAGCAAACACCAAACTGGTCTTCTCTCTAGCTTACTTACTTGCAGACTCTCCACAAACCAGGAGGAAATGGGACCAGCCCATAACCTGGCAAATAACACTAAGAAACTGCCAGTTGACTATTTTCTTCCTATACATAGCCTTTTGGAAAGCATAGAACACAGTTTATATCACAGTTAACATCCTAACATCCTAAACCATTGGATTAACTCTAGCAGTGACCCATATCATTAACCCTTTAGCAATGAACCAGCAGGTCACTGCACATGTGTGGTATAAGTACTGCAGCTCAGTCCCATACAAGTGAGTGGGTAGAGAGCTGCGGTAACCAGACATGGCCACAACACAGTGGCTAGAGCTGTTGCTGGTTCTGGTTTGCTGCATTCTCTGCTGATTGGCAGTTAGGCCCCTGTCGATCTGATATTGATGACCTACCCTATGGCTTTTGTTAGAAGCAATAGACCCACCGCAACCAATGTAACCAACCAACTGCAGTGACCAAGGGGGGTGTTTGTGTGTGTGTGGAGGGGGGGGGGAGGAGTTAAAAGGACAACATATACTGAAGCTACTTTGGGCACCAAGAAAGTTTGGCCCACCCCTGGCCGAAGCAAGACTGTGTATTAGGTTAAAGTTGGACTAGTCCACAAGAAGAACTAAGGCTTGGACATCAGTGAGTATGAGGACCAGATGAGGACAAAGCCCTAAATCATCTCCTCTGGTGGTTTCAAGGTAACCCAACTCAACACCATGGCCCTGCTCCAAATGACAAAACCAAAATTATAAAAATGGTTTGTAGAATTGATGTGCAAGAACATGACTGGTCTGTACAAAGCTCTGGCCTCAAAGGAGTTTTCTAGGAATACAGTATTGATTACATATCTTCAGGAGAGGTCATCAATATCTAATCGTTGGGGGTCCAACACCCGGCACCCCCGCTGATTAGCTGTTGGAGGACACCACTGAGTGTACATTGTATATCGGCTGTGCTTGATATTGCAGCCCAGGCCCATTCACTTGGATGGGACTAAGCTGAGCCTAGGCCATGTGACTCATAAATGGCTTACCAGAGCGCCGTGGTCTCTTTAAACAGCTGATTGGTGGGGATGTCTAAAGTCTGACCCCTAACTATCACATATTAATTACTTATCCTGATGATAGCTAATCAATATTGTACTCCCAGAAAACCCCTTTAAATCTGTCTAAGCCTTGTGGATGGACGACAATCCTGTTGACCATATTCCACAACTTAGCAAACCCTTCCAAAAGGAAGAGTGGAGCTCTAGGGAGTGCTGAGGTTGCACACTAACTGGTGGCAAGTACTTGAGACTGTTCTACTATGAAACATACATTTTGGGTGACCCTAGTACAGGCTTTTACCTGGGGCTGAGAAGCTTCTAGCTTTACCTCTTAGAGGCTGCTCTGATACTAATGGAGGAATCTATAAAGTTAATGTCCATGTTTTTGGAATTAGATGTTGAACTAAAGACCTAAAGATGTGAACATCTAATTCCATTTGCTGTCCATGGTACTGATCATGGTGAGAATGAATCTGCTAGGCAAATCTTTGGTATGAAAACTAAAGCCAAAATTTGCACTTCGTTACCTCAATTCTCCACCTCAGACAAGGGGAAGGATATAAGAGAAAATTGCTTAAAAAGGATAATTCATACAGTTTACTGAAATGTTAATTTTATTAGTAAGAAAATTCAGGTCATTACATATAGGGGTAATATGAGGAGAGTGAAATATTGTGGAGAATACACTAGTCCTGTTTAGTCACAACTTAAAATTTACCTATAAATCATAGGTAATAAATATAGATTTTGGTACTTTTTTCACCCAGTCAATTTATCTTGTAGGTTTCACATTTCAACCATTTTTTTGTAATTAAAAAAATAATCATATTTGCAAATGGTCATTAAAACTATCATACTGTTTCAGTTTTCCAGCTCTTATGCACCAACAAACATAAATTGCATAGTCTTATCATGCAGTCATACTCTTTTGAAACTGCCTCCTGCTTTTTTGCTGACATACATTTTGTAGGTTATCAAAAAGCAGTGGACAGATAAAATTTCATTGGTCTGAAGAAACAGACTACAGAGAGTTTGCTTGTTGTAATTTACCATGGAGATACATAGACTTGCACAGGAGTTGTATACACAAAAAGATTTTTATTTTATTTTATAAACCAACAACAAACACATATTACGTAGTCTTATCATGCACTCATACTCTTTTGAAACTGCCTCCTGCTTTTTTGCTGACATACATTTGGTAGGTTATCAAAAAGCAGTGGACAGATAAAATGTAATTGGTCTGTAGAAACAGACTACAGAGAGTTTGCTTTTTGTCTGTTACCATGGAGATACATAGACCTGCACAGGAGTTACATACACAAAATTATTTTTTTTTTAATGTATTTTTTAAATGAACACTTTTGCAAAGTTGCTTATTTTTTATTTCAGAAGAATTGTGATGGAAATTAATCTCGCTGAGGCAGATTTACTAATCCTGCCCAAAGTGTTGGGCTACCACATCCCCTTGGCGAGCTAGCAGCAGTGGATTTTCCTAAAAGTGGATTACCAAATTCTACAAGATAGGGGATCTGACAGCTGGGACCTCTGTCAATCATGACAACGGGGTGTCCTATGTTCCCCTGTTATAGGGCCTGGCTTCAAATCAATGGGACTGGCGGGGATTGCCTAGTACAGCGCTATCTGTCTCTTCTTATATTTGTCTATTTTTTTTGTAACAGTAAGTTTTACTACTAACTAAAGGGTTAACGCGTGAATACCTGTCCCTGTAATCCTCTCCGCAGGTGGGTCGAACCCACACAATGGGGTTGTGGTTACGCGTGCTTCTGTAAAACAATCTCTTTCTGTTTCCCCAGCCGCGGTCCAGCCCCATAACACTGAGCGATTACACACCGACCCGGGGCAGCCGTTCCAGGCTCTGATAACCAGTCAGACAACTCGCCTCTCAAAGGCTCCGCTGTCCCCAAACTAATCCCCTCTCACATGTGTCTTTGTCACATTGGCCGCTGCACATTAGTCAGTGAATTCCTTGCTTCTTAACCCCTAACCTCACCGTCATCCCCTTCTGTATGAGAATATGGACCATTAAAGGGACATAGGTAAAAGGTAAACGGCACTGGAAAACATATTAAACAGAGAACATTCAGGCTTCACTTCTACCATACCCTACCATTTCTTTCCCCTTTCTGACAACCAATATCTACCTCCTCTATAGAAGTAGTATGCCTGTCCATGGACAGCTTTAAGAGGATCTGTCGTCTCTTATGACACATCAAATTCATATTTATTTATTTTATGTTATGTTACTTATATTTTATTCCAGATAATATAGCAATTTTGGATCATCTCTTCCCATAACTAGTGCAGTTCCTCTGATATTACTTATAGAAATATATTAATATTTTGATAACTGGGTGTCTCCAGTTGGGAGGGGGGGGGGTCCTTTATTTTTTATACCAGACTAGATTTGTTTTTGTATTTGCAGAGCTTTCAGAATCTAAAAGTTACATTACAAAGTTTCATATGTACTACTGATCACAAAAATATAGGAAAAGGCCTAAGGTAAAAGCAGATAATTGTAACAACGCCTAGGGGTTTAGAAAATTAAAAACTGGCCAAAGGTCCAATAGCTACCCTTCCTGCTACATCATTTGGAAAATTGGCTGCAGAGTTGGAGCCTTACCCGCTCTATCATAAGGAGACATCATATCAAGACAACCACTTTCCATATGGAGTCCCCTCTCAAGACCAACGCATACTATCGAGAACAGAAAGCCACTGCGTAAAACCCATCTTGGCCCATCCATGCATTCATGGTTGACCACTCATCTGACCAACATAGCCACTCTGGGGAAAAGTATGGCAAGATGACCCTTCCTCTGATGAAAACAGATGATGGCCAAGGGCTCCAGGAGTTGGACCCAGGGCAATCATCTGATCAACAAGGTGAACTGACATTAGCAAAGGGGTTTTGGTCATGAGGCAACCCCTTCAAAGGGGTTTCCTGGGACTTTTAAGGAGTTGTTCCATCAAAAATATTCTACATTTTTTCAAATTAATTTATTATAGCCACTGAGTTGTTCAATAAACTTTATCTGTATAGAGCCACCTGCTGTTTGTTCTTTTCCATATTACCCTGTCCACCTCATTGGTGGTCGCAGGATAGGTCATCAATATGAGATTGGTGGGGGTTCAACTCCTGGCACCCTGTTAATCTGCCTTTTGCAGGAGCCGCGGTATGCAGAATCCAAGCACAGCTCGAACACTATGTGTAGTGGCCGTGCCTGGTTACTTCAGCTCAGTCCCATTCAAGTGGTCAACAATATTGAAGTTTTAGAAAACCCCATTTAAAGGACATCTGTCAGCAGATTTGTACCTGTTACATGTGCGCTTGGCAGCTGAAGGCATCTGTGTTGGTCCCATGTTCATATGTGCCCGCATTGCTGAGAAAAATGATCTTTTATTATATGCAAATGGGCGTTACCATTACACCTATAGTCTCTGCTCTCTCTGCAACTGTCACCCTCTGCACTTTGATTAACATGGCCATGTGAAGAGGGTGCAGCAGTTGCAGAGAGAGCAGAGCCTCTAGGTGTAACGGTAACGCCCCCGTTGCTCCTAGAGGATCATTTACATATATTAAAACATCATTTTTCTCAGCAATGCGGGCACATATGAACATGGGACCAACACAGATGTCTTCAGCTGCCAAGAGCACATGTAACAGGTCAGCCAGTGTCATAGGTACAGAACTGCTGACAGATGCCCTTTAATGATGTTGTACAAATACTATGATGGCAGCACTTATCCCGGTATATATATATATATAAGAATGGGTAACAAGGCAGCGCTCCGGTCTTCAGTGAAAAAAAGTGGATCTTTTAATTAAACCCAATGCAACATTTTAGCTCATCTCTATGGAGCCCGAAATCCTACAAGGACTTTGCACCTGGCACCTAGTGCTGCTATTCCTCTATCGTTTATATATATGATGCTTAATAAAAGACTGCAAAGAGCAGTTGAAATGTTGCAAAGGGAAAATAAAGCGGTTCCTTCACCTTCAAAATCTACTGGAGTGCTGCCTTTTCTTTGGAGATATATATATATATATATATATATATATACACATATATATACTAGCAGAAGGACCCGGCTTTGCACGGGTATATTTCATCTATTTCATTTAATGTTTCTGTGTGTTGTTAAAAGATGTCGACAGTATCCCCCATAACAGTGACCTCTACAGCACCACGCTCCTTTAACAGTGAACTCCACAGTCCCCCACCCCTTAACACTGATCCCCCCCCCACAGTGCCCTGCCACTTTAAAATGGGACCTCCACAGCAGCCCATCCCCTTAACTTTGACCTTTACAGCAGCCCGCCCCTTTAACAGTGAGTTTCACAGCACCTTCTCCCTTAACAGTGTGACCTCCTCTGGGGCCCGACCCCTTAACAGTAACCTCCACAGTACCCCGCTGCCTTAACAGTGACGTCACAGTACCCTTCTGCCTTAACAGTGACCTCCACAGCAGTTGCCCCTTAAATAATGGCCCCTGCCCCCTTAACAGTGACCTTCACAGTGTCTGCCCCTTTAACAGTGACCTCCACAGTGGCCTGCCCCTTTAACAGTAACATCCACAGTTAACGCCTCTTTAACAGTGACCTCCACAGTGCCCGCCCCTTTAACAGTGACCTCCACAGCGCCCTGCCCCTTTAATGTGTCGTGCGACATTTTGTCTCAACAATTTTTATAATGAGAGACTATGGTGTTGCACTGCGACATGTGACATGCTGCGGCTGCGACAGGATAGTTGCATAAAATCCATCCAAGATGGATTTTTCTGTGACTATCCCGTCGCATTCGCAGCATATCTCATGTCGCAGTGCAACACCATAGACTCTCTTCATAAAAATTGTGGCACGACATTGGTCCGACATCAATGTTGCGTGACACATGTAACAGTGCAGTTGTGCCCTATGTGTCGTGTGACTTGTCGCACGACACATGTCGTCGTGTAGCTCTAGCCTAAAGCTGACCTACAGCAGTGAAGAAAAATGGCTGGGTTGTTATGGAAACGTGGAGTAAAACTGTGTGTATGTGGAAACTAAGAGCCTGTGAGCTTCTATTGGCTGATAAGGGACATGTGACCGTCTGTATGGCAGCTGGGATATGAAGAGAAAGACTTGCAGGCTTGTATTGGCTAATGCAGGTCATTTTTTGGGAATATCTCAGGAACGGTACATCCTAGAGAGCTGAGACCCGGTCTGCCCGTACACCTGATGTACCTGTGTGCCAAATTTGGTGGAGATCGGTCCAGTAGTTTGGTCGCGCATAAAGAACAGACAGAAAGACGTCGGGACAGACACAAACCCATTGTGTACCGGCATGTTACCGCCACAGTATTCTTTCCCAGATAGTAAGTGATATGTGCACCAAGTTTAGTAGAAATTGATCGCTGAGTTTTTGAGTTACAGAGCAATATGCGTGCAGCAAAAACAGTTGGAGCATACAACCTCCATGCCGCTGCTGAGTAGGGGTGTATGACCCCCACAAGATATCTTTCCAGGTAGCAAGGGATGTGTATGTCAAGTTTAGCGGAACATACATACATACATACACATATATATACGTCCTTCTTTATATAGATAGAAAAAGAAGATAATATATATATATATACTGTATATTCCACACGCCAATGTGCCGTTGAGAGGATTTCATGGCTATTTGCTTCTGAGCGCATGATTCCTACAGGGCGGATGGGTTAAACCTCACTGGAATGCTCTTTCTTTCTCTGGCAGAACGAAATGAGTTTTTTTCTGTTGTTGTTAAATTAAAGATGGTTGGAGGAGGCGCAGGATAGCAGACAGTGCGTTATCTGTGAGGGTGATAGGCATCTGAGATCGAGCTCAATGCCCCTTTGTCCTAACATATTAATATCTCCACTCTCTATAGTCCTGCTAGTTTCACAGCCACTAAGGCAGAACCCTTTATTTATCATCTGGTTTCTGCCAAAGGGATTTAATTGTAGTGTGCATGTCTTTTCACCAGAAGAATAGCTACAAACTGCTATAAAATAGATAAGCCATAGAAAGAGGACATTAACCGTTCTGTCACCAAGGTGGAGCAATATATTGTTAGAGAGGCTTGATGCATGCTACAAAAACATATTGCAATGCTTTTTCCAGGCCCAAGGATAGGTTTAGTGGATGCAGTTGTTGCACTCCTTTTGCTAAAAAAGTCATTTCATGCTTGAGCAAATCAGTTGGTCCTAAGATATGGACGTGTAGCTGGAGTGTGGAGATCAAGTCCTAACAAGGCAAGTGCCATACCAGTAATGGGTGGTCTGATCACAGTGGAATGGAGAGCAAAGACAGGTCATGGAGAAAAACTTACCCAAATGAACCACCACCTCAAGTCATCTGAAGATTGCATTTCAAAGTTGGATACTTCTGGAAGACGCTCTTCTTAGCAGGAGAGGCTTGCAGAAGTCCATGCTTTTGGGAAGTTCGGGATTAACTGAAAATGCCTCCAATGAGCAAGGTGGATGGAGCAAGGGATTCATATATACCATTAATGTTCTTCCTTAAAGTCTTCATGTAATCTTTGGTATCAAAGTCAAATTAGAGCAATGACCGAATATCACCAACATGTATGATGTCAGTGTGACCTAATAAATCCCTGGTATTAGTTACCTCTCCAGGTGGGCAGTGGGTCTCTTCTAGTGGTCACAGCTCCAGCTGATAGCCATATCTGGTTCAGGGCCTCACCCTTCCAAGCCTAAGAGACAAGTCCCTTAATCCTGCTGGTCTTGGCCACTGATCTCCTTCTTTCTGATGATGACTGCATCAGGTTGCCAGGGAAATTGCTCCTTGATAATGCCAGTTCTGGTAGTCTAATTGCAGCATACCAGACCAGCAGGGGAAATGTCTCTGTGAGGTCACGGTGTGAGTATAGGTAGGCCGAGGGTAAAAACACAGTTCTTGGTTACTCACAGTTTTGTCGTCCCTGGGCAGGTCTGCACAGTTGACGGCGGAGAACAGCACTAGAATCTCCGGGACACACTCTGTTACAGGGGACACCGGCCAGGTGGTGTTTCGAGGTGCCCTTGATGGTGACTAAGTTTGGTGTGCTTTGGCGGCTGGGCCCCTGGATTAAGTAAAGTCGTGACGCCAGTACCATTACGGTACAACAATGATGAGCGTAGTAGTGAATGAATTGAAGAGTGAGACACAATTTGAATCCAACTCACAACTTTTACTGTCTGCATGTTCTCAGTAGAAATTGACATCCAAATATAACACAGTCTCTTTTGTACACAGAGGTAGTAAGCTGTTATTCAAGGTAACAGTCTTTCTGTGGCCAGGTAGATCGCAGGCTTAAGTTCAGTTAGGTTTGTGAGAATACGGCTGACTGGTATCTAGCTCCTTGCCTTATTCAAATCCCAGTAATGGTGGTTTCTGATCCTTCCTTCTACATAAGTGCAAATAACAGCTGGCCTGGCTGTACAATATATTGTAGGTGAGGCTGTCGGAAGCTCAAATCCTTCACCTGGGTACAAGGGGGCCTAAAAAGCCAATATAATGGCTATTGTCCTTCCTTTGTCTGTCTGTAGTTAAAAAGCAATCTTACACTTGTCACCCCGAAGAGTGGACAGTAGAAGGAGGTCTCACCTCAGCCTTGTTCCTTGGCTTATAACTGGAGATAAGAACACTTGGCTGCTCTGGACCGTGAAGCCCGAGAGAGAGAGCTGAGAGGAAGGGGTCCTCTCTTTCCCCTTTCCTCCTTCCAGCAGGCTACATGACTTTTGACCTCTAAGGCTCTAAACTAAAACTGCCTGACCTGAGCTATCTATAGACTATGATGCTATCCCCATCTAGTGGTGGATGTATGTACTGTACCCTACAGGCTGTTACCAGGGATTTCACTGGATAAACACAGATATAAAAGTATAAATGACATGAAATGCAATATGACAAGATACCACGACTTTGCAGTGCCCACGTACACGAGTGAGACGCTGCATAATTTAAGGGGTTTCAAGCATTACCACTGCACCTGCAGAGTAAGGTACATCCATTGCTTAATTTGTGTTTGTTTCTGCTATTTGAATCTGATCCGGCTCTGATTATGTCCCCATCTTATCCTCTCATCACATCCTTATCACCTTCCTTGACTATTCCGGGGACCATGGCCTGTGATCCTACTAAGAAAGTCTATACCTCCTTGCAGGGGGTTAATGGTAATGACTGGGAAAATTCTTAGACTCCATATCCGTCTAGCCAGCACCTAACCAAGTGTAGCCTAGAGAGTTCATATCTTTGGTAAGAAAACATTTCTATTTCTCTTTATTGTTCTGAAAGTTTGTGATTGAAGGAGGTGGACAGGAAAGGTATGAGGTGTCAGAACATCATGGAAACATCAAACTGAGGTTGGAAAAAGATACTGGTCTATAAAGTCCAATGTATAATCCTACTACTTTGTTGATCCAAAGGAAGGCAAAAACTCTTCATCTTCCTAGTGGAAAAAAACTCAATAAAAGAAACAATCTGCATTGATATTTTCACATATATACATAAGTCGATCGACTTTCTTATAAAGGACCCTTTCACATGACCACCTGGATGGAAGATAATCAATTGTTTTTCAATTAAATATCAGGTAGAATATGATGGGAAATGCATTAGTTCATTACTGTGTAAGGCTGCTTCAACTTTCTTGTAGCTATTGTCTGAGTATTACTAACCATTTTCGCTGCCACTCCCTGTGATAGGCTGCAGTTTTGCCCATGACATCCCCCTCATCTGCCAACCTTCCAAACTTCTGGGGTGTGTCAGATCAGGGCTAGCCTTCCTGGCACTCTTCCCTCTACCCCGCTTTCTACTTTTATCCAGCTAGCTCACTTTCCTCAGCCTCCTCCAGGGGCGTAGCTATAAATGACTGGGCCCCAGTAGCAAAATGTTTTTATGGGCCCCCCCACTCCCGGATCTCCCACCCCCACATACCTATCGGACCTCCCATCCCTTCCAGAGCTCCCACCCAAACACCGCTCCAGGACCTCCTACACCAACATCCCCACACCCCTCCCTAGATCCCCCTGTCATCCACAGCTCCCCCCTAAGTGTCATCCACAGATCCCCCCTAAGTGTCACCCACAGAACCCCCCCCCTCAGTGTCACCCACAGATCCCCATCAGTGTCAACCACAGATCCCCATCAGTGTCATCCACAGATCCCCCCAGTGTCATCCACAGATTCCCCCTCAGTGTCATCCACAGATTACCCCCCAGTGTCATCCACAGATCCCCATAACAGTGTCATCCACAGATCTCCCATAACAGTGTCATCCACAGATCCCCCTAAGTGTCATCCACAGATCCCCCTCAGTGTCACCCACAGATCCCCCGTCAGTGTCATCCACAGATCTCCCCCAGTGTCATCCACAGATCTCCCCCAGTGTCATCCACAGATTCCCCCTCAGTGTCATCCACAGATTACCCCCCCAGTGTCATCCACAGATCCCCCATAACAGTGTCATCCACAGATCTCCCATAACAGTGTCATCCACAGATCGCCACTAAGTGTCATCCACAGATCCCCCCTCAGTGTCATTCCACAGATTCCCCATCAGTGTCATCCACAAATCCCCCCTCAGTGCCATCCACAGATCCCCCTTCAGTGTGATCTGTGGATCTCCTCCCCGCCCAGAGCCGCCTCCTAGCTAATTCATAGGCACTTGCCTCTGAAATTGAAGAGAAGCGTCGTAATCTCGCACAGGCTCACTGGCAGAGGCCAGGAAGAGGGCGCATGCACACTTCAATGCCTCTGCCAGTGCGCCTGTGTGAGATTACAGCACTTCTTTTCATTTTCAGAGGCAAGTGCAGTGAATAAATTAGCTAGGAGCCGGCGCCTCTACCAAGAGTGTGCTCCTCAGCCGGCGGACCGGGCCCCAGTGGCGTAGAGGCCCCATAGCCATTGCTATGGCTGCTATGGCGATCCCTACGCCACTGGCCTCCTCGCTACCACCCTCCCGCTCATCTAACCCATAGAGTGCTTGCTCAGTGAGCAGCAAACTCTTTTCCAAATTCTCAACGCTTCTCAGTGTTGAAACTCGCCCGGTTAGATACTTGATGCGCCATTCCAAACAGGCAATTTGCTCACATTTTGAACAAGGATATACACCCTCGAATGGCTGTTCCAGGACTGCATACATTAGACAAGATGTACACTGGGCTGCGTTGTCAATAATGGAACATATACTAAATGGGGATTACACAAGAAATGAGAAAAATACAATATAGTGCAGTGATAAGAATGTAACTTACTGTAGTCATTTCCTAAAGTCCCTGAATCTCAAGTCATGTAATCTAAAGTGACACACTTAATACAAACACACACTGGAAATCAAACACGCGAACGCTCACAAACTCACGTTATTTGCCTGCTTGTATAAATGGAGCTCCCAAAACAGTTTGCTTTTTTTTTCCTCTGGATTCAAAGGACTGAGCTGCCCTCAAGGCTGGCTATTTAACTTCTCCTAATTAGATAGCCACACCCTAATTACTCACCTACGCAACACCCTGGAGAATGAAGAGGAAAAAAAAATGTATTCACAGTATACTCAGCTGCTTTGTAATAAACCTGGCAGCAAAAGCAATGCACACAAATAATTTAGCTCTCACAGATACTCCCACACGTAATCTAAAGTCACACACTTAATACAAACAAACACACACTTAAAAATCAAACACGTGAAAGCTCACAAACTCGCGTTATTTGCCTGCTTGTATAAACGGAGCTCTCAAAACAGTCTGCTTTTTTTCCTCTGGATTCAAAGGGGACCAGAACTACTGTCTCCAGATGATGATTTAGAAATTCATTAAGGAGGCGGGTGTTAGGCTACATTCACATGACCGTATGTGTTTTGCCGTCCGCAAATTGCCGTGTGGCATCCGTTTTTTTTGCGGGTCCATTGTAACAATGCCTATTCTTGTCCGCAAAACAGACTAGAATAGGAAATGTTCAATTTTTTTGGCGGGGCTATGGAACAAACATACGGATGCGGATAGCACACGGTGTGCTGTCCGCATTTTTTGCGGAACCATTGAAATGAATGGGTTCTCATGCAATCCGCAAAAAAATAAAAAAAAGAACCGACACGGAAACAAAATACGTTTGTGTGAATGTAGCTGACCAAATAACTGAAGTGTAAAGTTGGCCTAAGGCAGGCATCCTCAAACTGCGGCCCTCCAGCTGTTGTAAAACTACAACTCCCACAATGCCCTGCTGTAGGCTGTTTGGGCATGCTGGGAGTTGTAGTTTTGCAACAGCTGGAGGGCCGCAGTTTGAGGATGCCTGGCCTAAGGCCTCATGCGCACAAACGTATTTTCTTTCCGTGTCAGTTCCGTTTTTTTGCGGACCGTATACAGAACCATTCATTTCAATGGGTCCGCAAAAAAACCTGAAGTTACTCCGTTTGCCATCCGTTTCCGTATGTCCTCATTTCTGTTCTGCAAAAAAATAGAACATGTCCTATTATTGTCCGCATTACGGACAAGGATAGGACTGTTCTATTAGGGGCCAGCTGTTCCGTTCGGCAAAATACGGAATGCACACGGACATCATCTGTACTTTTTGCGGATCCGTTTTTTGTGGACCGCAAAATACATACGGTCGTGTGCATGAGGCCTAATCTGGACTTTTCAGTTCTAGCTTGGGAGGAAATAGAAAAAAACGTATAATCCGTGTGGATTCGGTTATTATGTTGTGTTGGGAATGAATTCATATGCCTAGCGGAGATTACGTCTATGATATTATGTATGTACCAGTATTCACCTCTGTCTCTATATGTCCTTTTCCAGAAAGAAAACACCATGTAAATTCTGTTATGTGCTAGACACATGGACAATTCACTTTCAGGTTGTGTTTCATAGCATCATTTTATTTGTGGATAATATCTACTGTACATATACTATGTTGAAAGGTCTTCTAAACGCATTGCTTTAGGAGTTAATGTTTACTACAAATCCACATATATTGAGGTTTAAAGAGCAGCTATTGACGTGTGGAAGGCACGCTGGTTCTCGCTGAGCTGCCCCTCTTGCCTTTATTGAACTTATAAAATAAACATTGTTTTTATTGAATTTACCGGGTGATGAAATCTGCAAAACTCTTATTGCTTTTTCTTCCACTCTCTTCAGGAGAGAAAAGTCTCCTGATAGAGGATATTGTGCAGAGAAAGATCGATTGTAGAAATGATTCGCTGAGGGCCATGATTTACCATGTTTATTTATACTATACAAGATATGTATTAATGTGTAGAATGACTACATTCACCATCCTGACACAGAAAGCTGTGCCAAAAACTGAAAAGGCAGAAGTACTGTAGATGATTAATTTGGTTATACAAAGTGTTATACACACGGCTGTTTCTTGAAGAAAGGTCATTCCATGTGTCCCAAAGTATGAATGGCTCCTGTATTATGAAGACTAGGGGTTATACTCATCAACGGCATCTTATTTTTGTGTTTTACTCTTTTGGTTGGTCACAGTGGACCACCTGACTCTGTCCTTTAGACTTTCTCTCCTTCTGTGATATTATATATACTCATTTTGGCTTCCTACACAATCAAGGGCCCAAAGGTCCACCAGAAGACATCCCTATTTAGAGTTGACTTTGAAGTCAATCACTTGCCACTAGCGTCAATTTCTCTGGGTACTTCCAAACGTTCAGGTTTCTGGATGCAGCTTTGGAAGTCAAAACCAGAAGTAAATTGAAAAAGAGGAGAAGTCTTTTCCCTTACTTTATACTTTCTCTCCATCTAAGGTGCACTCCTGATTTTAGCTCATAATACGACATCCAGAAACCTGAACGCGTGGCCGTACTCTTGTGGCTTGTTTCATAAGTAATATATTAGCCTTGTTGTTGACTTGTCCTCTGTCAACCTAAGCTACCCCAGTCTCACAATGTTGGTGGATATTCTTTGGTGCTCCTTCCCTGGTTTCCATGTCACAGATATACATTCCTGAGTGTATACAAACCAACTTCTATGGGTCATAGGTAGATAATGGCTAAACAAAGCCTTGGCAGGTTAATAGCCCATTGACCTCTCTTTAGCTCTTCAGAGGCTATGCTACTTCTTTGTTCTTCATGACATTATCCTTTCAATCCCAGTATACAATTACTGGCATTGTTAAGGGGAAACACCCATCAGAAAATACTTTTTGGATGTTTTTTTATTTTTTTTTATTTATTTCAGCAGTCATATGCCATTAAAAAATAAGTGCATACTTTTTTCCTTCTGTAGCAGTCAACGCAAATGGTATGACCTCCTGTATAGATAGGCAATACATTGTCATTTTATTGATACTGTGAGGTAATTCCCATGATAATAGTAGATGTAGAATTGGGATGACAGCATGGCATCTCTGTTATTCTTTTGATAGGACTAGATAAAGATGTTATATTGATTAGTGTAGTGTGTGATGCTCTTATTGAGTCACTCATCCCCTTCTCAGTCTGGTCAGAGTGATGGTCTGACTAAGGCTACTTTCACATCTGTGTTGTTAATTTGTTACTTCAAAACATTATATCCAGAAGCCATCCTTCCCCATTTTTATAAAAGAAAAAATATACAATATTTATATATAGGTTGGTAGTATATGAGAAAAATGTGATGGTAGTGTCCCTTTAATCTCTTTAAAGCTGAAAATACAGTAATAGACTATAACCTAGAGAAAACCAAGACCATCCATAAAACTACATGAAAGTCTTTGAATGAGTTGTCGGGTTCAGAGAATTCCAATTAATTTGCCTGAATAGGACATATAGATTGAGTGTCCCCAGGTTGTGACACCCTTCTATCAGCTACAACAGAACAGAGAGCCAACCCTCTGAGCACAGGGGGTTTTGCCATATGCCGTTCTGTGTGGTGTCGCCTGGTAAAATATTGTTGTTGATGTTGTTTCCTGTCTGTTCCATGTTTTGCCTGGCAGTGTAACTCCTTCTGATCCTGTGTGTTCCATGTATAGCCTGGCAGTGCCCAACTGCTTCTGATAGCCTGGCAGTGCTCAACTGCTTCTGATGCTGTCTGTTCCATGTATAGCCTGGCAGTGCCTTACTGCTTCTGATCCTGTCTGTTTCATATTTTGCCTGGCAGTGTAACTGCTTCTGATCCTGGCTGTTCCATGTATAGCCTGGCAGTGCCTAACTGCTTCTGATAGCCGGGCAGTGCTCAACTGCTTCTGATCCTGTTTCTCCCATGTATAGCCTGGCAGTGCCTACTGATTCTGCTCCTGTCTGTTCCATGTCTTATCTGCAGTGCCTTACTGCTTCTGTTCCTGTCCTGTGTTTGTCCTGCCTTCGTGAGAGGCCTCCTGGGTTCTCTGGAGGGAGGATCTCTAGTCTGTGTGCAGCTCTGCCTGAGACCGCCATGCTTCTGTTTCCGCATCGGGTCCAGGCATCTACTTGTGTGCTGGTTCCCGGTTGTCTTGTCTGATCCATGTCCTGAGTTTGCTTGGGTTCCAATTCTATTGTCTGTTTCACTGGTGCTTGCACCAGCATGGTTCTTTGCAGGTAGGGGCCAAGTGTAACGGGACCTTCCTGGAGGTGCGACCAGTGAGCCCACGGCCCAGTTCATCCCCACCGGGCTCTGTGAAGAACAGGGGTCGCTGGTTCCTCGGACCTGTGGGCTTTGCCTCTGGTGTGCCGGTGCACTTGGCTCTGTGGTAGTTCTACCACTATTGCCTAACCTGCATATCATTACTGTCATGTTCATTTATTACATGTTGATCCCTGGTCTGTATCTGCGTGTGTCCTGTTTGCTAGATGTTCCAGAGGTCTGCCCTGGTCCTCCGGTACGTGACACAAACACAGTAACCTCCGTCTCCTTCATCAGTAAATCTTCAGATACCACATAAGATTAAAACTAGACTTGTTCTAGGCATCCACCTTTTGAAGTGTTATAGAAACCCATCTCTTCCAAGGAAAGTAAAAAAAAACGTGTAATCAGGAAACAGGAACATAGAACTATATTATAATTATGAGAACATAAAATGAAAAATATAAAAAAAATAACATTGACATGGTTGGTCAGTGGGGGGCCAACATCATGCTATCACTTTTCTGAGGACCACACAGGCCATTCATATGTTAGGCCACTGTACATTTATGCAAAATTTACTTAAAGGGGTTGTCTGAGAGTTAAGAAACAAGCAAATATAGAGAAATATAGTACTCAATGCTTAAATCCCTCATCGTTCCAAGTGGTCCCCTGTTTGAACGACTGGAGCACTGACGCTGAATTAGTAGATTTTTGTGTTTTCGTTCCTCACAGTTTCCATCCTCTACATCTAAAGAAAAGAAGGTTTCTACATTAACATAGACATAGATTCTTTACTTTAAGAGCAGTCAGACTATCACCACAAGATGTTGTGATGGTTGATTTATTGTAGAAGTTCTGTAGATCCCTTTCTGTAAAGTAAAAATATGGGTACTAGATTGCTGGAAATGGGACGTTGATCCAGAGATTTATTCTGATTGCCAAGTTTAAAACCAGGAATGCTTTTTTTCCCTGAAATGGGGTGAAATTAGGATCATGCTCAAGGTTTTTGCCTTCTCTGGATCAACACAGCAGGATTTTAGATTGGGCTTGATGGACCTGTGTCTTTATTCAACCTTATCAAGTATGTAACTACAAAATGCATAGAACCAGTCAAAAGTCTGGACGGAACCCACTGGTCAAAACTAACATATCTTAGATTCTTCTAAGCAGCCCTTCACAACAGCTTTGCATACTGTTGGCATTCGTCCATGTTCATGAGGTAGTCATCTAGGAGACCATTCCAACAGTTTTGAAGCAATACTCATATGTGTTAAGCATTTGTTCCTTGGCTCTCTAGTTAAACTTCTGGGCCATCTCTACTGGGTTATGATCAGATGACTATGGAGGATGTTATCTGAAGCAGCACTCCATTACTTCCCTTCTTTGTCCAATACTTCTTATAGATCCTGGAGTTGTGTTTTGGGTTGTTGTCCAATAAAACAATGGACAACCAACCAAATGGATGTGGCAGCATTGAGTATTGGAGTCATTCTGAATAAGTGAGTCTTCAACACTGCTACCAGCAAAGCACAACAACACCTTCTCCTCCATCCTCATGCTTCAAGATGAGAACCAAACATCTCAACATCTCCTGCTTACCTCTCTGTGTTGGTTTCAAAAATATCAAATTTGGAGTCATCAGATCAAAGAACAACTTTCTCTAGAAATGATTGACCTCTGACTGTCTTCCTTCAGCCAAGAAAGTCTTCTCTTTTTCTTATTTCTCAGATAGTAATGTTCATCACAGCAGAGGTGATACACTTGTGGAGCCAATGTGCCAGCCTTGCCATGTCATGTGCCAGGTGTCCTAACTGTACTGTAGAAGGTTAAGACATCGCGGTCTCATCAGGTCCTTGGAGCCTTAGAGGGCTCAATATGTACCTCTACCACACATAAGGATTCCAGTCCTTTAAGTGATGCCCCATAGTTGGGGGACCTGTCAGATATTTTGCATTGGAGCCCAGGACCCTCCAGTTGCTTCTCCGGTCACAAAAACATTCCATTAATATGTTATTGCTATTTTTGTCAATTTTATAAACATATTACAATCAGAATTAACAACAGGATAACAAAGCCCTCTTCATTTTGGTTATGCAACTATCATTTCCATGGATTTTAAGACAGCGAGGTAAAAACCTTAGATGTTATCAGATTAAAAGTATAAAAATAATCCTTTGTATTAGAAAGTAATGAAATATCCTTAAACCCCAAATAGTTTCCATGTCCCTCGTAGTTTTGTTAACTCTCCATATACTGGAAAATTCCACATTCTGTTTATTGAAGGGAAGATCAGGATGACTAGGAGGTGGGTCATGTACTTCAATGCAACCAACAGTTTAAGGACTTTTAGCCAATTTGTTATTTAAACCTTTTTATGTATTTCAAGCCTTGCTCTCAGTGCACAGATAATTTATAATCTGTCTTGTTCCTGCCATGTTCTCCAATTGTCTTGCATATTTTCTTCTGAAGCTCCATCTGCAGTGACCCGCTGGGTCACTGCTAAAGGGTTAATGTTATGGTTCACTTCTAAATGGTTAATGTTATGTTTCTGTTTACTGAGATGCTAACTGTACCCCTATCATAGTGCAAATGGCAAGTGTGACTTAGCTATGCACCATGGGGGATTTATCAAAGGTATTACACCACTATTATGGAGTAAAAATGTCTGAACTTATGGCACACGCCACCTGTTAGAAGACACCCATGGATACCCCAGTTGGCAAGAACACTGGGGAGAATTTATTGGTGAGCACCTCCAGTATTTGTAATAATTTACAGAGAAAGTTCAACTCTGAATTGGTCATAAATCAGATGATAAGATCGTCCAGAAGATGAGGATGAGAGTCTGGAGATGGTGCAGTGAAGACGGCCAGCCTGATGGATTTTCTAGTGAATGGCATTCTGCAGCTGGCTGTGTATTGGAATACATGCAGGCTGCAGAATCCAAACGGTGCAACATTTTTAATAAAAAGTCTATTACAAAGCAGATGTTTAGCCCACAATACATGCAATGAAAATAAATACATACTGTAAAAAAGAAATCAGATGCCATGTTACGGAAATATTGGCAGCCATATGGTGACACACAGTGACTACACCTCCATCCCTTTATATATATATATAAAAATGAGTTTCTGTCTGTCTGTCTGTCTCTTCTTTATGCGAGACCAAACGACTGGACCGATCTTCACCAAATTTGGCACACGGGTACATCAGGTGTCCGGGAAGGTTTTAGACCGGGTCTTGGCTCTCTAGGATGTACCGTTCGTGAGATATTCCTTATTAGCCAATAGAAGCCTGCAAGTCTTTCTCTTCATATCCCAACTGCCATGCACACGGTCACATGACCCTTATCAGCCAATAGAAACTCGCAGACCCCTAATCTCTACATACACACAGTTTTACTCCAGGTTTCCATAACAACCCAGCCAATTTTATTCACTGCTGTAGGTCAGCTTTAGGCTAGGGCTACACGACGACATGTGTCAATAAGTCTCATGACACAGGGCACAACTACACTGCGACATTGATGTCGCGTGACAATTTTTATAATAATAGTCTATGGGGCTGCACTGTGACATGCTGCGACTGTGACGCGACAGTCACAGAGAAATCCATCATGGAATGATTTTTTGCGACTGTCACGTCGCAGTCGCAGCATGTCCCATATCGCAGTGCGATACCATAGCCTATCATTATAAAAATTGTTGCAAGACATTGGTGCGATAAAATGTAGAGCGGCACATTTCGTCAAGTAGTCCTAGCACTCAAGGGGCAGGGCGCTGTGGAAGTCACTGTTAAGGGGGCAGGGGCCAATATTAAAGGAGCAGCTACTGTGGATGTCACTGTTAGGGGAGTGGGGTGCCGTGAAACTCACTGTTAAAGGGGCAGGCGGCTGTGAAAGTCAAAGTTAAGGGGGTGGGGCACTGTGGGGGGGGGGTCAGTGTTAAGGGGTGGCGGGCTGTGGAGTTAACTGTTAAGGGGACGGGATGCTGTAGAGGTCACTGTTATGGGGGATACTGTCGATATCTTTTAACGACACACACAAACATTAAATGAAATTGATAAAATATACCCGTCTGTCCATTTGTCTGGCAGTCTGTCTGTCCTTTATGTATCACCAAATGATTGGACCAATCTTCACCAAATTTGGCACATGGGTACATCAGGTGACCAGAAAGGTTTTAGACCGGGTCTCAGCTCTCTAGGACGTACTGTTCCGTAGATATTCTCCAAAAAATACCTGCACTAGCCAATAGAAGCCTGCAAGTCTTTCACTCATATCCCAACTGCCATACACACTGTCACATGTCCCTTATCAGCCAAAAGAAGCTCGCAGGCCCTTAGTCTCCACATACACACAGTTTTACTCCAGGTTTCCATAACAACTCAGCCATTTTTCTTCACTGCTGCAGGTCAGCTTTAAAGGGGCAGGGCACTGTGGATGACACTGGTAAGGGGGCAGGGGCCACTAATAAAGGGGCTGCTGCTATGGAGGTCACTGTTAAGGGAGCAGGGGCCACTATTAAAGGGGCAGCTGCTGTGGAGGTCACTGTTAAAGGTGCGGCCACTGTGGAGCTCATTGTTAACGGGGTGTTCACTGTGAATGTTACTGTTAAGGGGGCAGGCCGCTGTAGAGGTCACTGTTAAAAGGAACGGGCACTGTGGAGGTCACTGTTAAGGGGGAAGGGGCCACTATAAAAAGGGCAGCTGCTGTGGAGGTCCCCTAACAGAGACCTCCACAGCACCCATCCCTTTAACAGTGACTGCCACAGTAGCAGCAGAGTACTGTGAGGTCACTGTTAAGGGAGCGGGGTACTGTGGAGGTCACTATTAAAGGAATGGGGTACTGTGGCAGTCACTGTTAAAGGGACGGGTGCTGTGGAGGTCTCTTTTAGGGGGGCAGGGAACAGCGGAGGTCACAGATAATGGGACGGTCCCCTATGGAGGTCAGTGTTTAGGGGCGGGTGATGTATAGGTGTCTCTTAAGGGGGCGGGCCCCTGAAGAGGTCAATGTCAAGGGAGTGTGTCGCTGTGAAACTCACTGTTAAAGGGGCGGGCTGCTGGGAAAGTCAAAGTTAAGGGGATGGGCTGCTGTGGAGGTCCCATTTTAAAGAGGTGGGGCACTGTGGGCGGTCAGTGTTAAGGGGTTGTGGAGTTTACTGTTAAGGTTGTGGGATACTGTAAATGGTTACTGTTATGGGGGATACTGTCGATATCTTTTAAGACACACAGAAACATTGAATTAAATAGATTAAATATACCTGTGCGAAGCCGGGTCCTTCTGCTAGTGCTATATAAAATGTACATGAGCCTCCTCCCTGTTTTTCCAAACCTATAAATTGCCAAGTTGCCTATCCGAATCCAAATTTGAGGTGATTCAATTTGGGTGAATTTTGGAGAGAGAACGAAAAAAGCGAAAAAAAATAAAATAAATTAAAAAAGTAAAAGGAAAAAAGTCATAAACAAAAGAGGAAAAAATATGAGTCCTAGGAAATCTCAAATCAAGCTAATTGTAGATCTTTCCATTGCGGTAGAACTGATTCAGACTCAAATCAGATTTTGAACCATTTACTCAACTCTTACCCTGGGTTCACACCTGAGCGTTTTACAGCGCGTCCAAGCGCGCTGTAAAACGCTCAACAGATTAAAACCAATGCATCCCTATGGGAGTGGTTCACACTTGAGCGTTTTACAGCGGCTTTGAACGGCTGTAAAATGCCCAACGCATAAACAAGTACTTGAGCTTCTTTTGGGGCGTTTGACGCGCGTTTTGTGATTGACACCACAGTAGCAAAAACTATTTGCAAAAACGTACAAACGGCGTACAAAACGCTAGCAGAAACGCTGCTTTTGGAACGCTCAGGTCTGAACCCAGGGTAATAGAAAGTAGAAACCACTAGGACAGGGATCCGCAACCTTCGGCACTCTAGGTGTGGTAAAACTACGACTCCCAGCATGCACACTTGCTTGGCTGACCTCAGAACTCCCATAGAAGTGAATGGAGCATGCTGGGAGTTAGGCCTCTTGCAGACGAGTCTAACGGATTAGGTCCGGATGCTTTCAGGGTGCGTTCAGTGAAACTCGCACCATTTTGCAAGCAAGTTCAGTCAGTTTTGTCTGCAATCGCGTTCAGTTGTTCGTTTTTTTCCGCGCGCGTGCAATGCGTTTTGATGCGTTTTTCACGCGCGTGATAAAAAACTGAAGGTTTACAAACAACATCTCTTAGCAACCATCAGTGAAAAACTCATCGCATCCGCACTTGCTTGCAGATGCGATGCGATTTTCACGCAGCATTCACTTCTTTGGGGCCAAATGCAGTATATAGAACATGCGATGCATGAAAGTGATGCATGAAAAGCAACGCTCACGTACACAGACCCATTGAAATGAATGGCTCCGGATTCAGTGCGGGCGCAATGCGTTTGCATCACGCATCTTACCCGCGCGGAAAACTCGCTCGTGTGAAAGGGGCATTATAGTTTCACAACAGCTGCAGTGCCGGAGGTTGCTGACCCCTGGACTAAGGAAGGATAAATTGCTGCAGAATTGAATTATAACTTTATCAGTTTAAAATGATCATTTTTTATACTGATGAATGGAGTTTATGCTTATATTAGATGTGCAGCCATCCGACAGGGCAAAAGGGCAAAAACTTGGCTTTGATTTTTTATTTTTTTTATGTCTGGCGATGTAAGAATTTGGCTATTCAGGACCTGGTATTTTAGGGCAATGAAGGAATGTTGGAGGAGAATACGGTTTGATGGTTACATAAGCGCAGGTGCTTGCAGGGACTGTCAACACCTCGGATTTACAATTGTTACAATGTAACACAATCCTCCTCCTCCTCTTGCAGGTGTCTGCTACTTATCGGCCTATCTTGCAAGGAAATAATGTATGTAGTGTTTTTCTGCATTCAATAAATTCAGAAGAGCTTTTGTATCTCAATGCAGCAAAATAAGTGCCCCTCTTCATTCTTGCCTACCCTCACCCCATAATACATAATTACCAAGAAGAGCAAAGTCTCTGTAAGTTAAAACAATCACGACATGTCTCTTTAAGTAAATACTTGCATACCCCATAAAATAACAGTTCCATAGCATCTATTCTTAAAACTCTTCTTTGGTGTCCCTCTGTTATTCCTCCTGGTAATGTAAAAAGAAATCGACAACTAGAGGTTACTGTTGCCCTTGTCAAGATGGTAGGTCCCTGCACAGTCTGAGACTATTTAATGGGGTTGTGCACGAAATTTATATATCCTTTTTCAAACCAGCACCTAGATCTCAATACAAGGTATTCAATAAAATGTATCTGTATAGCGCCACCTGCTGTTTTTTATTTTCCTTATTTCGTGTCCACCTCACTGAGCTGGTCACACACGCTCAGTTTAAATCTTTAACTGTCACCAGCCATATCTATTAGAAGCTGTGGCAGAGAAAGAGCTACAACAGAAGGCAGAAGGGATATGCCCATTGAGCTTTGATAGGGAGAGAACTGCAGCAGAAAGGACACCCCCCTGAGCTGCAGCAGAAAGGACACACTCCTGAGCTGCCAGCCTGAAGAGAATCTAGCAGAGCAATTGGAACAATGAATGAGAAGATCTCTGGATCCATGTGAGGTGCAGAGCTGGTTCTAGCTTTGTTAGAAAGTGATTCACGTGTACTATATGATGTCATTTTTTATGCCAGTCATGGCTTAACGCTTGTAATCGGTACTGGTAAGGTCAGACTGTATAGGGACTAGCAATGAGCAAACTTGTGTTTTCAAGTTTGGTGTACAAGGTTCGGGTTATCTAAGAATTCCGTTATGGATTCCGCTACCATGGACCATAACGGAATGGAATTCTTAGATAACCCGAACCCAAACCTTGTACGCTGAACTTGAACACTAGTAGGGACACATTATATTGGCAAGAGGAATCATTAGACCAAGTTGTCAATCTATTCAAACATTTCCAGGAGGAATAACTGAGGAAAAAGAAAAAAGATGCCCTATCATTGTTATTTCATGAGGAATACAAGTTTTTTTATTAGAACAGACAATTAACTAGAGCTAATAGATCCTTTTCAAGTATTTTCAAGCTCAAGACAAGCTACAGAGCAGTTCTGAGCAGACTGTGATTAGCTCACTTGTTTTGAGCGCCTGTATACGTAACATTCAGTTGAAAATGATTATTGTTGCTAATAATTTGATAGTATATCCCCCAGATCAGTTTCCTGATCACTGACAAAGCATCTGCTTCCTCTGCTTCCTTTCTGTTGTACACCTTGACTTGAGGACCTTCAGAGGCATGGTCATGTGCAGGTCCTTCTGCATTTCCTACAGGACATTGCACAAAGCAGATCTGTCATAGCTTTTGCCAGAATTCATGGCCACGACAAAAACCACGATAAAACCTCAATTAGCCCAAATGATTGCAGACTGAGATGAGGCATAATTGTTCTTTTCATCAGATGGAAGGTGGGGTACAAGAACCTCCTACTGTATAACAAGAATGGTCCATCTATGGGAGCTAAGTCCATAGACAGAGGTTTTATGGTCGCACAACCCATACATGTTTATACTACATTTACATGGTTATACTACAGCATTGCTTCTAGGTATAGAGAAGTACTCTGACAGTACAATATATAATATGGTCCTCATATAGAGGTTTGTGGGCAATGATTATGGCCTAACTAAAGCTCTTTTAGTTTATATCAAGTCATTTCGAGTGAATATAGGGATGTCCCCTATTTGGGACCTTCACCTATTAGCCAGATTTGAGGGTGCCTACAAATTGCATCTCTTACATTGAAGGACCCAATGCAAAAATAATACACAGACCATTGATTTAACCATCTAACTGCAGAAGTGGAGCGGGGTTGGCAACTTTAGCTGCTGATATCTCCTAAATGGTGGCAGCTAGAAGCATGCACCTGGTCTTGTTCCAGGCGTTCATCTAAGACCAAAATTACAGCATTAGTCCAAGCAACAGAGGAGATATCACTGTTAGAAATCCAGTTGGGAATAATTACGGGTAAAACCTGCTTTTACTTTTAACTGCATTCACTGCATCCCGATTTCTAACAGCGATATCTTCCCATGTACTTAAGATATTGCTGTCATTCTGGCATTGTTTGAAAGCTTTGTATGCCAGGCCATATCTCTAGCTGGTACCCTACCAGTGATATGAGCAGATAAAGCGGTCGACCCCCTCCCCTTCAGTGTGGATGAGGAGAAGGAGCAGAGGCAGAGTTGACAGGCTGCAGGAGGAAAGGAAAAATAGTAAAAGTATATAGAAATGTGACATTATAATCATTGTAGTGACCCACATAATAAAGTTATATTATTTTTACCACACAGTGAACGCCGTAAATAAATTTCACAAAATAATGTAAAAATTGCTGTTTTTTTTAAATCTTTCCCCCTAAAATTAAAATAATAAAAGTTATTTAATGCACTTTATATACCCCAAAATGGTTCCTAAAAAACCTACAACTGATACTGCAAAATAAAAAAACTATAGAAGAAAAAAGTAAAAATTCATGACTGCTAGAACACAAAGGGGAAAAATATTATTTGTCTTCAATAAAAAAGTGACATTTTTGGGAGGGTTTTTCCAATTTTTACATGACTGTTAGGAGGTTAAAGGGGCACTCTCATCTCAGGCATTCATGACGGATATCTGAATACCTATCCCAGTGTTAGAAACAGCAAAGCAGGACGCATTATTCTTAACCCCTATGAAAGTGATTGGGAAGTGCAGCAGAGGGTGCGGTCCACAAGGGATCCCTTTAAGATGAGATGAGTGTTTCGTGATGCCAGTTGCAGTGCGAGGCGCAAAGGTGGTAATGCCACTCTGGGGTGTTACAGAGGCACAGATACAGTGTAGCACACAAAGTTAAGCTGTTTCCCTAGCTCCCAACTTACCGAAACAGCATAACTTGCTGTGCTACGCTTTTTCCATAACTCCCATTCACTATTTTATGGGTCACTGAAGCAGAGGAGTCTCACAGCCCACTTGGTTATTTTTGTAACCCCGGCCACCATGTAGGACAGCCATGAACAGCTGAGACGGGGATACTCCTTTAAATAGAAATAATGCTTCAAAGCCCCTGTGGGGGGGCTGCAGTGAAACTGAACACTAACCGCCAGGATCCACTAGAGATGACAGCGGCTTGTCTTAGCTTTGGTTATACATGGCATAGGCAGTGATGGCTAACCTCCGGCACTCCAGCTGTGGTCAAACTACGACTCCCAGCATGCTCCATTCATTTCTATGGAGTTCTGAGAACAGCCAAGCAAGTGTACATCTTGGGAGTCATAGTTTTACCACAGCTGGAGTGCCGGAGGTTAGCCATCACAGGCATAGAGGGTGCTTTGTGACCCTTGGAGAGAGGAGACCAGCCCTGGTAGGTCCTATCCCCATTGACGTTGGGTAGAGGGAAGCTGAATTGGCACCGTACTCTTGTGATGTGGGTAAAAAAATTCGGGCACTCACTGTGGGCCCAGTAAACAAACAATATATGGCAGCTCGCTGCTCGTCTAAATTCACTTGTTGGGGGCCCAGTGTTATCTTTGATATGGGGCCAATCCTTTTCTCTGTAGACCTCTGATCCACGGTTCTTTGTATTAATTCAGCAGAATATCGTCACGTGTCATGTAATTAGGTCTATCTGTTGGGTACAGACTATGGGACACTAATTCTGTCCTTGACAGCAAGAAAATTAGAATCTTTATTGAATACTGTAGACTCTGTAGACCTCTAACCTCAGCCACATACGACAACTGCTTCATTATAGGCCCAGCAGCTTTGAGGGATTATTAAAGATGACAGGTCTACTTTAATATCCATCTCATTTCCACCGCTCATCCAGAGTTTCTCACCCTTGTCTTAGAAAACCATGAAAACTCATAATAAGAGTGACACCTAAATGAGGGCATTGACATTTTTGGATTTTTTTTTTAAAGAAAATGCTTTTAAAGACCCCCGTCTAGTACAGTAGGAAACAGTTGCAGAAGGCTGTGGAAATGAACTTATACCAGATTCCTGGCTTGAGCTTGCCGTTATGTTTCATCAGATACAGCTTCTTCCAGCCACTTTTATCCAGAGGGGGGGGAAATGCAATAATATTCCTCTGGTTGCAGCTTGAATGTAATTTTCCTGGGGATGGTAGGCTTGAGATGTTCTGAGGGTGTTTATCAGTAGATGTGATCATATCAGCATGTGGGGGGAAACAATCCACCCACAGAATGAATGATGGGTCGCAGTAGTTCTCAGTATAGGCTCGTTATATAAAGCGCAGATCGTTCATCAATGTCCAGGCGGGCATATAGGATTCTGCTTTATATTCATCTTAGTTTTATTGTGGAACATCTTGTCTGGAGTAAAAAGCAACACAAAATTATCAGATCGAGACAAAGCAGCAAATAAAAAAAAAGCATCACTCTTAATGTTTCATATTGTTTTACTATTACTTTAAGGAGGTTTTAATCAGTAGATTCTCATACGCCTAATAGAGTTTAGATATTCTCCCAGTGTCATGTCTACTAGGCACTTACAATGCGTACAATGCATGTACAGTATATCTAACTATAGGGAGCGCAGAGGTTGCAGTTATATCTGGCAGAGCCTGAGGCGACCCAGCAGCTACCTTGCTACATAAAAGAATAGCACTGTCCCCTGTTCTATGATATCACTGTTTATACTGTGACATCATTATGTTTATTATCTCTAGCTTCATCACTCTGTACTGTGACATCACTGTAATTATTATCTCTCTTCTGTGACATCACTGTGCTTATTATCCCAGTACTGTGACATCAATGTGTTTATTATCCCTGTACTGTGACATCACTGTGTTTATTATCCATGTACTGTGACATCACTGTGTTTATTATCCCTGTACTGTGACATCACTGTATTTATTATCCCTGTACTGTGACATCACTGTGTTTATTATCCCTGTACTGTGACATCAATGTGTTTATTATCTCTGTACTGTGACATCACTGTGGTTATTATACCTGTACTGTGACATCACTGTGTTTACTATCCCTGTACTGTGACATCACTGTGTTTACTATCCCTGTACTGTGACATCACTGTGTTTATTATCTCTGTACTGTGACATTACTATGTCTATTATCCTTGTACTGTGACATCACTGTGTTTATTATCCCTGTACTGTGACATCACTGTGTTTACTATCCCTGTACTGTGACATCACTGTGTTTACTATCCCTGTACTGTGACATCACTGTGTTTACTATCCTGTACTGTGACATCACTGTGTTTACTATCTCTGTACTGTGACATCACTGTGTTTATTATCCGTACTGTGACATCACTGTGTTTACTATCTGTGACATCACTGTGTTTATTATCTCTGTACTGTGACATCACTGTGTTTACTATCTCTGTACTGTGACATCACTGTGTTTATTATCCTGTACTGTGACATCACTGTGTTTATTATCTCTGTACTGTGACATCACTGTGTTTACTATCTCTGTACTGTGACATCACTGTGTTTACTATCCTGTACTGTGACATCACTGTGTTTATTATCCCTGTACTGTGACATCACTGTGTTTACTATCCCTGTACTGTGACATCACTGTGTTTACTATCCCTGTACTGTGACATCACTGTGTTTATTATCTCTGTACTGTGACATTACTATGTCTATTATTCTTGTACTGTGACATCACTGTGTTTATTATCCCTGTACTGTGACATCAATGTGTTTATTATCCCTGTACTGTGACATCACTGTGTTTATTATCCATGTACTGTGACATCACTGTGTTTATTATCTCTGTACTGTGACATCACTGTGTTTATTATCCCTGTACTGTGACATCACTGTGTTTATTATCTCTGTACTGTAACATCAATGTGTTTATTATCTCTGTACTGTGACATCACTGTGGTTATTATACCTGTACTGTGACATCACTGTGTTTACTATCCCTGTACTGTGACATCACTGTGTTTAATATCCCTGTACTGTGACATCACTGTGTTTATTATCTCTGTACTGTGACATTACTATGTCTATTATCCTTGTACTGTGACATCACTGTGTTTATTATCCCTGTACTGTGACATCAATGTGTTTATTATCCCTGTACTGTGACATCACTGTGTTTATTATCCATGTACTGTGACATCACTGTGTTTATTATCTATGTACTGTGACATCACTGTGTTTATTATCCCTGTACTGTGACATCACTATGGTTATTAGCCATGTACTGTGACATCACTGTGTTTATTATCCCTGTACTGTGACATCACTGTGTTTATTATCTCTGTACTGTAACATCAATGTGTTTATTATCTCTGTACTGTGACATCACTGTGGTTATTATACCTGTACTGTGACATCACTGTGTTTACTATCCCTGTACTGTGACATCACTGTGTTTACTATCCCTGTACTGTGACATCACTGTGTTTATTATCTCTGTACTGTGACATTACTATGTCTATTATCCTTGTACTGTGACATCACTGTGTTTATTATCCCTGTACTGTGACATCAATGTGTTTATTATCCCTGTACTGTGACATCACTGTGTTTATTATCCATGTACTGTGACATCACTGTGTTTATTATCCATGTACTGTGACATCACTGTGTTTATTATCCCTGTACTGTGACATCACTATGGTTTATTAGCCATGTACTGTGACATCACTGTGTTTATTATCCCTGTACTGTGACATCACTGTGTTTATTATCTCTGTACTGTAACATCAATGTGTTTATTATCTCTGTACTGTGACATCACTGTGGTTATTATACCTGTACTGTGACATCACTGTGTTTACTATCCCTGTACTGTGACATCACTGTGTTTACTATCCCTGTACTGTGACATCACTGTGTTTATTATCTCTGTACTGTGACATTACTATGTCTATTATCCTTGTACTGTGACATCACTGTGTTTATTATCCCTGTACTGTGACATCACTGTGTGTATTATCCCTGTACTGTGACATCACTGTGTTTATTATCCCTGTACTGTGACATCACTGTATTTATTATCTCTGTACTGTGACATCACTATGGTTATTATCCATGTACTGTGACATCACTGTGTTTATTATCCCTGTACTGTGACATCAATGTGTTTATTATCCATGTACTGTGACATCACTGTGGTTATTATACCTGTACTGTGACATCACTGTGTTTATTATCCCTGTACTGTGACATCACTGTGTATATTATCTCTGTACTGTGACATCAATGTGTTTATTATCTCTGTACTGTGACATCACTGTGTTGTGTTTATTATCTCTGTACTGTGACATCACTGTGTTTATTATCCCTGTACTGTGACATCACTGTGTTTATTATCCCTGTACTGTGACATCACTGTGTTTATTATCCTGTACTGTGACATCACTGTTTTTATCCCTGTACTGTGACATCACTATGTTTATGATCTCTTTACTGTGACATCAATGTGTATATTATCCCTGTACTGTGACATCAATGTGTTTATTATCTCTGTACTGTGACATCACTGTGGTTATTATACCTGTACTGTGACATCACTGTGTTTACTATCCCTGTACTGTGACATCACTGTGTTTACTATCCCTGTACTGTGACATCACTGTGTTTATTATCTCTGTACTGTGACATTACTATGTCTATTATCCCTGTACTGTGACATCACTGTGTTTATTATCCCTGTACTGTGACATCACTATGGTTATTATCCATGTACTGTGACATCACTGTGTTTATTATCCCTGTACTGTGACATCAATGTGTTTATTATCCATGTACTGTGACATCACTGTGGTTATTATACCTGTACTGTGACATCACTGTGTTTATTATCCCTGTACTGTGACATCACTGTGTATATTATTTCTGTACTGTGACATCAATGTGTTTATTATCTCTGTACTGTGACATCACTGTGTTTATTATCTCTGTACTGTGACATCACTGTGTTTATTATCCCTGTACTGTGACATCACTGTGTTTATTATCTCTGTACTGTGACATCACTGTGTTTATTATCCCTGTACTGTGACATCACTATGTTTATGATCTCTTTACTGTGACATCAATGTGTTTATTATCCCTGTACTGTGACATCACTGTGTTTATTATCCCTGTACTGTGACATCACTGTGTATATTATCCCTGTACTGTGACATCACTGTGTTTATTATCTCTGTACTGTGACATCTCTGTGTTTATTATCCTGTACGGTGACATCACTGTTTATTATCCCTGTACTGTGACATCACTGTGCTTATTATCCCTGTACTGTGACATCACTGTGTTTATTATCCCTGTGCTGTGACATCATTGTTTATTATCTCTGTACTGTGACATCACTGTGTATTATCCCTGTACTGTGACATCACTGTGTGTATTATCCCTGTACTGTGACATCACTGTGTTTATTATCCCTGTACTGTGAGATCACTGTGTTTATTATCCCTGTACTGTGACATCACTGTGTTTATTATCCCTGTACTGTGACATCACTGTGTTTATTATCCCTGTACTGTTAGATCACTGTGTTTATTATCCCTGTACTGTGACATCACTGTGTTTATTATCTCTGTACTGTGACATCACTGTGCTTATTATCTCTGTACAGTGACATCACTGTGTATTATCCCTGTACTGTGACATCACTGTGTTTATTATCCCTGTACTGTGACATCACTGTGTTTATTATCTCTGTACTGTGACATCACTGTGCTTATTATCTCTGCACTGTGACATCACTGTGTTTATTATCCCTGTACTGTGACATCACTGTGTTTATTATACTTGTACTGTGACATCACAGTGCTTATTATCCCTGTGTTGTGATAGTGCTATAGTGCCCTATTAAGTGCCAGTCTGTGCACCCTTGCTCCTCCTGCCTCCTCTGCAAACCCCTCTTTCTCCTTGATTGACAGGGCTAGGTTCTAGGGTTCTGACCCTGTCAATGAAGAAGTGAGCAGCTTGCAGAAGAAGGAGAAGCAAGGGTGCACAGTTTCTTGGGTCCACCCTGGGTGCACTTCACTGCTCATTTGCCTATGGCTTAAAAGCACTTTTTCTCCTGAATGAAGTAATTGATCGCTAAGTGAAAGGTATCATTACGTTCACCTGAGCTAGCCCTACAAGACACTCTGCCTGGTTTATCAGTGAATTTTCTGGTGGCAGGTTCCATTTAAAAAATGATCGGATCACATTCATCTTCAGTCTTCAATTACTTTATAGTGTACATTATAACTATTATATACTCTGCTCCCCAATGTTACAATGACCAGTAAATTGTATCCTAATCCACTGCTTCCATGTAATATATGCCATTCATCTTAGAGTGTGTTTTTGCCAGGAATCAATAGCATCTTAATATCCACTGTGTCCCGATAAAGGAAGACTACAGCAAGAGGTACAAGAATTTAGTGAGCAACTAACCTTCTGAAAGGTTACATCTAAACACAGCTTCCGCTGCTGAATGACTTCAATACATCATTCCCGGCTGTCTCACATTCAATGTTCCTCAGACAAAGGTCAGGACATCTTGGTGGCCCTTTAATGAGGCAATAAGCAAGCTGCCACATTGTTGTTTAGTGTGTATGGACTGGAGATATTGATTGAAGAACACGCTCTTGATCCTTGCTGTACACGTGCCACGCTACCTCATGGGATCAAAGTCAGTCCCTATTATGGCATACCCAAGCTGACATATGGCTGCTATAATGGAGAAGGGCTTTCATTGTGGAGCTTAGACTAAGTAAACTCATCATGCACCCATTATTTGATTCAGCTCTGGTCAGCTCTGCTTTTGCAACTCATGGCAAAGTTGACTCAGAAAACCCCCAAAAATGTAGACAAACTCTAGGATGTCCATGAAGTGTTTCATGTCTTTGAGTGTGTTCACATGGGGGATATTCCTCATGGAATTTGGCAATTGTCCAATGTCAATTCCTGCCATGGTCTACGAGCAGAAAACACAGTGAGTAGCCACAAAAAGATTATTCCCACTGAATGGTGCTAAGTTCAAGTGCAGGTCCATAGCATGTACAACGGCAACCAATATAGACAATGCATTATTGCCACTCCAATCTCACCGAAAGCAATAAGTTAATAAAGCGAAGGAGTTCTTCATCTCTAAAAGTTTACGAACTCACAGATCAACTATGTTATTAAAGAAGCTGCAGTCCACAGGAGAAGGTCTTGTTCCTTGCCGACATGAACTCCTGAATGTTCTGTAGAGGGTAAGAAGCATAACCTCCAATGGTAAAGTATGTCACGCACACACATAAAAGCAAAACTTTTTATTCTGCTCATGATAAAAGTAATAAAATTGTATAAAACATACACAAGGGATGCTGCATAATACAACTGTCCATCCTCATGGTTCTTTTCAACTCTTGGTCTTTTCCTCTAGCTTCCCAATCTCTGGCAATCATTGTATTATTTTTCTCTGATCTTCTAAAGAGAGCATGCACTGCCAAGGGACCAGTTACTGACACTTTCTCAAGGTAGAGTGAACCCGAGCTCCCTATATGGTTTAATGTGCATGGGCAGGGTCAGAGTGACTCTTGAAGCATCATCTAGTTAGATACAACCTATCTCACAAGATCATGAACTGGTCTCAGAGCAAGCTACATGCTGCAAGAGCCACTCTCTGCGCTGATTGAACAGTGACAATCTTCTTGGGTGCACTAACTTTTGAGAAATAAGTGGCAATGACCACCCTCTTGACAGCGTATACTCATGCCTCATTAGCATTTTAGGGCCTAAACAACACTGATGACTTAGGAAAAGTGAAGATTTTTTAAAAAAGGCCAAGCATCAGTAATGCGACAGCTATAAATCAATCCTAATAGCTTAAGCATTATGGATCAGTAAGTATGGATCCACTGTGCCAACTAATCAGTTTGACATTGGGCTAACCCTAAGGGCATTACTCTGGGCTTCCCCTGGTATTTACCCTTCAATCTCTGTACAGGGATCTGGACTTTGCTGCGGTTTAGCAACCAGACCTCTACCTCCTGGGATAGTCCTGATGTAGTTGACAGCTGACCCACTGGGATCAGGAAATATGGTGCAAGCACCAGGAACCCAGGGTCACAAAAATGCACCAAAACCTCAAGTATAGTCTGAACAGTCATCAGGCAAAGGAAAGCAGGCAGGCTGGGTACTAGACTGGCGCACAGACAGGGTAGACAGACTGGGTTAACTTAAACAGGAACTGAACTCTACTTGGACTTGAAAGTGCAGGGAGACACAGACAGGATGGCCCACACCTGAAACACGGCAGAAAGATATGAGCTATAATATGAGATAACACAGGATAAACACAGGTAAATTGCAATAGCACTCAACTATCAGAACATCTTTGCTGGTCACCGGGGAACCTAAAGCTCAGGCACCCTCCAGCTAGAGAGGGTGCCTTAAATACAGGGGAATTTTCAGCCATTGGCTGGGGAAGGATTTGGGAGTGCACACAATGGCCCTTTAAGATGCCAGAGGTGAGCATGCCATCAGGCATGAGTATGGAGACAGCATAATGGAGAGGACAGGGACACCATCTGACATAGTAAGTATCGTAGCATCTATACTCACAGGGAACAGCAGGATCATGGAGGTTACAGACTGCGGACCTCAAATGGAGCCTTTGTAGAATGTGTCTTGGGTGGAAACTGTCCCATCTGAGGTTTGTAGGTGAGTAGGTCTAGAAATTCTATAGTTATGTCCAGAAAGTTAATTTCCATATAATAATATTTTCCAGTCATAGTTGGATAAAATGGATTCAATCTGTCATGGTTCTTAATTAGTTGTTTTTCAAAATCAGTCCACACAATTAAGATATCATCGATGTAGTGGGAACAAGCCAAGGGTTTGACAGAGGTGGATGCCAAAAAGTCACATTCTAGGTTACCATATTCTGGTGCCATTTTACTGCCCATTGTGGTTCCAATGTGTATAGATATATTATGTGTGAATTATATAGCCAGGAATTACTTTGATGTGACTTCTATTTTAATGGACAGAAGCCCTTTGTAGTCAAGACGGTTATATAAAATTAGAGAATAGGGTGTGCATACTTTTCAGAAACAGAACCACTACTGTCCAATGACTATGTCTGGTGATCAACCTTTTAAACAGGCCTTGAGACATAATTTAGGATTATAGTCAAGCCAGGACCTCTTCTGCAGACAGGTGTTCCCTGAGGAGCAATACATGGTGTATAAGGTACTTTACGTCTACTAGGAGAAAAAATAGTACCCCCAAGATCACTGCCAAACCAGTTCTCTCTTCTCTGCACGAATGAGGGTCAATCACCCCAAAACAGCTGTCTGCAGATGAAGCACTGGCTTGGCTATAATCCTAAATTATGTCTCAAGGTTTGTTTAAAAAGTCAAGCATTCATAAGTTAGCTACCTTCCAACTGGTGGCACCAGAGGCTCAGCTTTCTTTTCTTTTTTCCAAACGAGAGCTAATTTTCATAGGTCTCTATTTGATACGCTTAGTCTGTTACCTCATTTGGCCTACTCACAAGACAGTCCTGCAGTTGGATCAGTTTCCATGTGTCTCTCGACTGTGTGACCCACATCTCATCTTTTAATTAACATACATTTAGCGAGTTCTATTCGCAAAGATTGATGCAATCTGATCTTACGTGTTCTGATCAGATATATTCCGTGGCTTCTCAGGCTTATATTTCTGAATTCATTCCGCATTTGGATGTGACATGCCTGACACTGATACACACGCTCTTTCTACAATAGTAATAGGGCTGCTACTACAGAAACGGCAACTATGAAGGCTTCGGCCCATCAGATATCAGACATAAGCAAAGGGCACCAGTAATTGCAACTCACTACAAGCTGCTACTGTCCTACCTTCTATGATATGGAGAACAGTTGATCCTATATCTGCATATTATTAGCTTGGGTGATTGTATAAAATGTAGTAGTTGACTTGGACAAACCCTTTAAATGATAAAATTCTAAGTCACTGCAGCCACCACCACTACTGTTTGATTATTGAATCCAAGAGAGAGCAGTAGGCAGTAAGCTCCTTAACTCCCCCTAGTGGCTAGTGCAGGTGGACGCAATTTTGTCATTTAACTGTATATGAGGAATTTATGTTAACCTTTGTATCAGAAAAGGGGTGTCAAAAAGTCATAAAATTTGCCCAAGAGTTTTGCAGCTTTATGGTTTTTTTTATGTCATTCACTGCACTTTTTAAAAGTGGGCAGTGCTTAGCAAGAGGGGAAGTGGTCTTGTATGGCCTTACATATTTACTCCCATTGGCACCAGAAACTGCTGTTGGCTCATTAAATAGGGTTACTCTGAGATTAAAGGGGTTGTCCAAGTTTTTGATAATGATGGCCTATCCTCAGGAGAGGTCATCAATATCATATTGGCGAGGGTACAACTCCCGGCATCCCTGCCGATTAGCTGTTTGAAGAGAACAAGACTCTTGGCGAGCACAACGGCCCTTTCCTGACGATAGGTTATCAATACCAGTTTGGCGGGGGTCCAACTCCCGGCATCCCTGCCGATTAGCTGTTTGAAGAGAACGAGACTCTTGGCGAGCACCACGGCCTCTTCCTGACGATAGGTCATCAATACCAGTTCGGCAGGGGTCCAACTCCCAGCATCCCTGCTGATTAGCTGTTTGAAGAGAACGAAAAGGCGACTGCCACGGCCTCTTCCTAGGCCAGAGGTTGTCCAAGTTTTTGATATTGATGACCTATCCTTAGGATAGGTCATCAATACCAGTTTGGTGGAGGTCCATCTCCCGGCAACCCTGACGATCAGCTGTTTGAAGACATTACGACGCTCGGTGAGCCCGGCGGCGTCTTCCTATGCCAGGAGTTGTCCAAGTTTTTGACATTGATGACCTACCTTGAGGAAAAAATTTAAATTAAAGGGCTTTTCCAGGTTTTTAATAGTGATGACCTTCCTGCCAGTCAGCTATTTTGAAGGCACCTCGACGCACAGTGAGCACCACAGCCTTTTCAAAGAGCTGATCGACAGGGCTGCCAGTAGACAGACCCGCATCAATCTGATATTGATGACCTATCCTGAGGATAAGTCATCAATATTAAAAACCCCTGGAAAACCCCTTTAATTTAAATTTTTTTTTGTTTACAGAAACAGCGCCACCGTTCTACAAAGGCTGTGCCTGGTATTGCAGTTCAGTTCTATTCAGTGACAAAAAAATGTGCTCTTTCCTAAAAAATCTTTGGATTACTGTCATATTATAGCAGTACTGCCTCAAACAACATGGCCTGTCCTTCATAAAGCTGTGGGGTATAAACCAACACTCGCAGCAGTCCCAACAATTCTTATAAATCTCAATGTTCAACTAGTTCCTAACCTTGTAAATACTTCCTGGGAACAGAAGATAAGCCCCATCATTTTTGGTTCTGGCACGTGGTATTTGATAGCTGGAGTGAGACAAGGCTAGCTTTGTTATTGAATGATTTAGCAAAGTACTAAAATGTGCCTGATATATTATCGAGTGTAATCTGGGAAATGAATAGGGGCGTGACATCAAGCACACACAAGAATTACGTTTTTGTTAAACCAGAAGAACATGGCGTTAATATCACGACTATTAAAATCCGAGTCACCTGTCTGTGTAATAGGTAAATTTTAATTGAATTGGATTTTTTCAGAGGTCTGTCCATTCTACATCAGGCATTGAATAGGATGATATACTTTTAAAATGCTTCATTCTGGTTTTCTACAGTGAAAGAACACATATACTGGACACGGTCCCTAATATTTACAATACTGGCAGCTGAATGTGGGTGGGACTGCAGAGTGATTGACAGCTCTGCTCCTAATGCTTTGTATGGCACAGTCCTGTTGATAGAAGGTCTGTGCATGCATGGACATCTTCCTTGGATGTCTGTCCTTGTGTGAAGAAGCAATGTAGATCAGGAAATAATGGGGGAGATTTATCAAATGGTGTAAAGAAAAACTGTCTTAGTTGCCCATAGCAACCAATCAGATTTCACCTTTCATCTTTCAGAGCTCCTTTGGACAATGAGAGGTGGAATCTGATTGGTTGTTATGGGCAACGAAGCCAATTTTCCTTTACACCATTTGATAAATCTCCCCAGTGTTCGTCAGTGTTGATGTTCTAATATACCGTATATTAAAACATATATACAGTATATGTGCCATACCGTATACCTATGACCTAGCAAATCTCTTAACAGGACTGAGTCGTGAATAATAAGTACAACCGCAGAGTCTACCCTGCAAATCTCTGTAAAATTCGGGAGCTTCCCTGTTTTTTACATTGTGATAAGTCTCTGGGTTAAAGGCTAGGTCCAGTTTCGCAATCTTCTCTATCGCTCCAAATTTAAAAAATAAATAAAAAATAAAGCCACTTTGCATAATGTAATAATAGCGCTAATTAATGGAAATGAGTGAATCATTCAAAATTTGATTTGGGTCCAAATCAGTACTTATACAAACCATTAGAAAACGTGGTGTTAAACAGGCAGGATATGCTCAAACCCATATGCGGTTGTGCATGTATATAAGGGAGCATATCCTGCACTTGTAGTCCGTTGCTGATGGCAATCAACAGCAAAAAAATGCATACAATGGAAGATGCCAGCAACGGACTACAAGTATATCCCCTTTGGGACACATGACGTACCGGTACGGCATGTTTCCCGAGTCCTTAAGGACACATGACGTACCGGTACGTCATGAGTTGTTCCGATCACTGTTGCTCAGCTGGCAGTGATCGGAACAAGGTACCTGCTGAAATCATTCAGCAGGTACCTTGTTACAATGCCCAGGGGGTCCTGTGACCCCCATATGAGCGATCGCTGCAAACCGCAGGTCAATTCAGACCTGCGGTTTGCAGCGCTCATAGCGATCTCTGATCCCCGCGGTCTATGACCGCGGGATCAGAGAGTTAATGTCCCCAAACAGATTTTTAACCCCCTGCAGCCCCCAATCATACTGTGGCTGCGGGGTGCAGGGGTGGTTGCGGGCGGCGCGAGGCGGGCGGGAGGCGGGCGGTGCGGCGGGCGGATCGCGATTGCGATCCCCGCCCACCTCCCCTGTAATCTATCCCTGGTGTCTAGTGGTTCTATCAGAGTGTCAGCACATTGCTGACACTCTGATAGAAACGGCTGGCATCTGTGCTGCAGATGCCAGCCGCTTAACCTCTTTCGTACCGCGGTCCGCACGGACCGCGGTATGGAAGGGTTAACAGGGAGGAGCGCTCCTCCCTCTTCCCATCGGGGGCTGCTGTGCCTTTGCAGCCCCCAACAGGATGGGATCGAAGAGGGAGGGTGCTCCTCCTCCTCTATCCATCACCCCCTGCCCAGTTATGGCAGGGGTGATGGTTGCCATGGAGACAGGACGCTTTCAGAAGCCGCCCTGCTCTCCATGGTGCTGAAAGTCTGAATAGACCTGCTAAAGGTCTATTCAGACTTTCTAAAGTACAAAATACAGTACAGTGCACTATATAGTGTACTGTACTGTATTATACAGACACCAGATCCACTGGATCTTTCAGAACCAAGTGGGTCTGGGTCAAAAAATGTAAAAAGTGAAAAAAAGTAAAAATGAAACAAACACATAACACTGAATAAAAACTAAAAAAAATAAAATACACTACACATATTAGGTATCGCCGCGTCCGTAAAAACCTGCTCTATAAAAATATCACATGACTGAACTCCTCAGGTGAACGCCATAAAAAAAAAAACCCCAAAAAATGGTGTAAATAAGCCATTTTTTGGCACATTACATCACTAAAAGTGTAATACAAAGCGATCAAAAAGGCGTTTGCCTCCCAAAATAGTACCAATCAAACCGCCATCTCATCCCGCAAAAACGAGCCCCTACCTAAAACAATTGGCCAAAAATAAAAACTATGCCTCTCAGACTAAAACATGATTTTTTTGTTTCAAAAATGCTTTTAGTGTTAAATGTAAAAAAAAATTAAAAGGTAGACATATTTGGTATCTACACGTCCGTAAGAATCTGCTCTATAAAAATATCACATGACCTAACCCCTCAAGTAAACACTGTAAAAAAAATAATAAAAACTTTGTCAAAAGCCATTTTTTTGCCACCTTACATCACAAAAAGTGTAATAGCAAGCGATCAAAAAGTCATATGACCCCCAAATAGTGCCAATCTAACCGTCACCTCCTCCCGCAAAAATGATACCCAACCTGAGACAATTGCCTAAAAACTGAAAAATATATGGCTCTCAGACTATGGAGATACTAAAACATGTTTTTTTTCATTCAAAAAGGATATTATTGTGTAAAACCAAAATAAATAAAAAAAGGTATACATATTATGTATCGCGCGTCCGTAAGGACCTGCTCTATAAAAATATAACATGACCTAACCCCTCAGATGAACGCTCGTAAACATAAAAATAAAAACGTTGTCAAACAAGCCATTTTTTGTCACCTTACATCACAAAAAGTGTAATAGTAAGCGATCAAAAGTCATATGCACCCCAAGATGGTGCCAATCAAACCGCCATCTCATCCCGCAAAAAATGAGCCCCTACATAGGACAATCACCCAAAAAAAAATATATATGGCTCTCAAACTATGGAGACACTAAAACATGATTTTTTTGTTTTAAAAATTATATTATTGTGTAAAACTTATATAAATAAATAAAAAGTATACATATTATGTATCGCCGCGTCCGTCACAACCTGATCTATATAAATAACACATGACCTAACCCCTCAGCTGAACACAGCAAAAAAAAAAAAAAATACGGTGTCAAGAGCCATTTTTGTCACCTTACATCACAAAAAGTGTCATAGCAAGCGACCAAAATGTCATATGCACCCCAAGATGGTGCCAATCAAACCGCCATCTCATCCCGCAAAAAATGAGCCCCTACATAACACAGTCGCCCAAAAAAATAAAATAAAACTATGGCTTTCAGAATGTGGAGACACTAAAAAAATTATTTTCTTCAAAAAGGCTTTATTATGTAAAACTGAAACAAAAACCCCCAAAAAGTAGTCATATTTGGTATTGTCGCGTCCGTAACAACCTGCTCTATAGAAATAGCACACAATCTAACCTGTCAGTTCAACTATGTAAATAACAAAAAATAAAAACAGTCCCAAAACAGCTATTTTTTTGCAAATTTTCCATTTTAATCCATTTTTGCAGTAACAAAGCAAGGGTTAACAGCCAAGCAAAACTCAATATTTATTGCCCTGATTCTCTTGTTTGCAAAAACACCCCATATGTGGTCGTAAACTACTGTATGGCCAAACGGCAGGGCACAGAAGGAAGGGAACGCCATATGGTTTTTGGAAGGCAGATTTTGCTGGACTGGTTTTTTGACACTATGTCCCATTTGAAGCCCCCTGATGCACCCCTACAGTAGAAACTCCAAAAAAGTGACCCCATTTTGGAAACTACGGGATAAGGTGTCAGTTTTGTTGGTACTATTTTAGGGTAAACATGATTTTTGGTTGCTCTATATTACACTTTTTTTGAGACAAGGTAACAAAAATAGAAATTCGAAATTTCATCTCCATTTGCCAATAACTCTTGTGGAACACCTAAAGGGTTAACAAAGTTTGTAAAACTGGTTTTGAACACCTTGAGGGGCGTAGTTTCTTAGATGGAGTCACTTTTATGGAGTTTCTACTCTAGGGGTGCATCGGGGGGCTTCAAATGGGACATGGTGTCAAAAATCCAGTCCAGCAAAATCTGCCTTCCAAAAACCATATGGCGCTCATTTCCTTCTGCGCTCTGCAGTTTGGCCATACAGCAGTTTACGACCACATATAGGGTGTTTCTGAAAACTACAGAATCGGGGCAATAAAAATTGAGTTTTGTTTGGCTGTTAACCCTTGCTTTGTTACTGGAAAAATGGATTCAAACGGAAAATTTTTCAAAAAATCGAAATTCTGAAATTTTATCTTTATTTGCCATTAACTCTTGTGGAAAACCTAAAGGGTTAATGACGTTTTTAAAATCAGTTTTGAATACCTTGAGGGGTGTAGTTTCTAGAATGGGGTAATTTTTGGGTGGTTTCTATTATGTAAGCCTCACAAAGTGACTTCAGACCTGAACTGGTCCCTAAAAAGTGGGTTTTTGAAAATTTCTGAAAAATTTCAAGATTTGCTTCTAAACTTCTAAGCCTTGTAACGTCCCCAAAAAATGAAATAGCATTCCCAAAATGATCGATACATGAAGTAGACATATGGGGAATGTAAATCAATAACTTTTTTGGCAGTATTACTATGTATTATAGAAGTAGAGTAATTGAAACTTGGAAAATTGCAAATTTTTCAAAATTTTTGGTAAATTTGGTATTTTTTTATAAATAAAAATGAAATTTTTCGACTTCATTTTACCACTGTCATGAAGTACAATATGTGACGAAAAAACAATCTCAGAATGGACTGGATAAGAAAAAGCGTTTTAAAGTTATCACCACATAAAGTGACAATGGTCAGATTTTGAAAAAATGGCCTGGTCCTTAAGGTGAAATAGGGCCGTGTCCTTAAGGGGATATAATACGGTATATTATGTGGATGTAGAGAACAATCAAAAACTTAACAATAGCAAAGACAGGTGCACTCTGCGGCAATACTAAACCCTCACACTGATGTTAAAATTGAGAGGTTAGTTCGACATATCCTACTAGGAGGACATGTCTTAAGCTCGGGCACCGCGCCAAGGTCTCTCGAGTAGCCCGAGGCCCTACTACTCACCTACCTGTGCCGTATGGGCAATACCAGGGGCCAGTGGGCAAATCATGGGAGCATAAGGCCTGACTCACAAACAGCTTACCAGTAACCTCCAGCATGTAGCCATGCTTGCAATGGGAGGTGGGAGGTGCCTGTGAGCCCAACCCGAGACTGGCTGATATGGCCCAGAGCCTAACAGGTGCACCTAAATGTAGCCTGTGGATGAAAAGCAGCCACATTAAAATTGGAGTTTATACACCTCCAAACATAACAATATACAAACCATTAGAAAACGTGGTGTTAAACAGGCAGGATATGCTCAAACCCATATGCGGTTGTGCATGTATGTAGGGGAGCATATCCTGCACTTGTAGTTCGTTGCTGATGGCAATCAACAGCAAAAAAATGCATAGAATGGAAGATGCCAGCAACGGACTACAAGTACCACAATAACCATCCTACATAAGTTAACGATTATGTGGATCTAGAGAACAATCAAAAACTTAACAATAGCAAAGACAGGTGCACTCTGCGGCAATACTAAACCCTCACACTGATGTTAAAATTGAGAGGTTAGTTCGACATATTCTACTGGGAGGACATGTCTTAAGCTCGGGCACCGCGCCAAGGTCTCTCAAGTAGCTCGAGGCCCTACTACCCACTGTACTGATACTACTCATCCACAGGCTATATTTAGGTGCACCTGTTAGGCCCTGGGCCATATCAGCCAGTCTCGGGTTGGACTCACAGGCACCTCCCACCTCCCATTGCAAGCATGGCTATATGCTGGAGGTTACTGGTAAGCTGTTTGTGAGTCAGGCCTTATGCTCCCATGATTTGTCCACTGGCCCCTGGTATCACCCATACGGCACAGGTAGGTGAGTGGTAGGCCTCGGGCTACTTGAAAGACCTTGGCGCGGTGCCCGAGATTAAGACATGTCCCCCTAGTAGGATATGTCGAACTAACCTCTCAATTTTACATCAGTGTGAGGGTTTAGTATTACCACAGAGTGCACCTGTCTTTGCTATTGTTAAGTTTTCCAAATCAGTACTACCCAAACTGAAAGTGTCCCAATTTCCTGAAAATTTGTGTATAACCCTGTGAGGTCTCCTAGGACTCTATTCTCTCTCACTTTTTTTTTTTAAGTTATTCATTTTATTCTCTCTCTCACAATTAATTCGCTCATGTTTACTGATTAATAATCTCCTACCGTTTTGTGTCTGCAGTTGATTCGCAGATCTCTATTTGTCTCCATGGTTACAGACTACTAGCAAGCCCTGTGTAGTCTGATCATGCAGTCATACTCCTTCCATCTGTCCGGCTGCTTAATAACCCCTCAACAACCTCGGTGCCTCCATGACAGCCACAAAAGCCCCAATGACAGCTAAAATGCTATCAATACACCCGTGAAGTCTCAATGCCTTCATGACAACTACATTGTCTTCATGCCAGGATGAAGGTCTGAATGGCAGCCACAATACTCCATGCCACAAGGACCCTCATGCCATCCATGCTGCTGAGGTTCTTCTCTTTACGTCTGACGTGTGGTGATCATGTCTGGGTGCCTTCTGAATGGGATTTGCAATGGCCATCAGAGGTATACATTGAGAGGATTTATGGACATTTGGCTTTTAGGTCAACTTTATGGAAAATGTAAAAAGTTCATGCTCCAGTTATATTATATCATGAAAATAGGGCATTTAAGTAGTAGCATGCAATGGTGATTTCCTCATCTCAAACAATTTATTTAAATAAAAGCCAAGAGTGGTGGGTATACCCCCCCAAAAAATGTCAGTTTTAATAACTTGTTATGTGGCCTTGAGGATCAATTACAGCTTGACAACGACGTCTCATGTTGTTCACAAGTCGACTTATTGTCTGCTGAGGCATGGCATCCCACTGTTCTTAAAGAGCAGCCCTAAGGTCATTGAGGTTCTAGGGTGTAGAGTTACGAGCCTCTACACAGCGGCTTAGCTGATCCCATAGGTTTTCAATGGGATTCAGGTCTGTAGAAAGTGCAAGTCACTCCATTTAAGGTACCCCAGTCTCCAAAAGCCGTTCCCTAATGATGCAACCTTGATGAGCTGCCACATTGTGATCCACGAAGATGAAATTAGGCCTGGGTTGTTCATGCAGAGGCACAATGACTGGATTAATGATGTATGGGCTTGTCACTGTACCATTCACGTGTAGGGCAGTTCTGTATTGACTAGACACCTGCCCACAATGTAATACCACCACTACCAATGGCTCATCCGGTGACAACGATGGCTGATCCATAGCGCTCTCCTTGATTTTGGCGGCCATAATTTCTGCTCATCGTGAATAGACTTTCATCAGTGAACAGCACTGAGGCCTACTGGTCCCTCATGTAGCATAGATGCTCCTTGGCCCATGTAAGACAATTACTCCTGTGCCTAGTGGTGTGGTCAGGTACCCTTGCAGGTCGTCTAGCACACAGACCATGCTGATGTAAACTGTTTCGAATGGTCTGACATGACACTTAGGTGTCTCTCCCCTCCATTAAATGTGCCTGGAGTTGTGTGGCATTCATCATCCGATTCCGCAGGGCATTGTTCACAATGAAGAGGTCATCAGTGTGGGATGTAGCCAAAGGAGGTCCGTGACTCTTCCATGACTCTGTATCTCTTTTGGAACCTGCTGATGACACTCTGTGACACTCTAAGCTCACAGATATCACAGAGAAAACTGGAATAGCCACCACAAGCAAAACGCATTGGCCAATGAAATCTACATGTGCTTAGCCACGCTGACCAGGCTCTGCTTGGTAATGGGCATCTCATATAACAGATAAGTACAGGGCCGGACTGGGAACTTGAATTGGCCCTGGAGAAAAAATAAAATAAAAGTGGCCCAATGCTGTAGAGATGTCCAAATTGACAGAAGGCAGGGCAACACAAGTAGCAATACAATAGCATAAAATACTGTCCTAGCAGAACCATATACCACAGAGCAGCACAATATATTGCCCCAAAAACTCTCCCCCTGTGGTGGCCATCAACAGATGTAATTTTTTTGGGTGAGGTGACATGCGGGCCACAGCAGCTGAATTCAGGAAGGTTTGTGGAGTCTCTGGCAGAGTACATGAGTACCTGATTCTCACAATTACTGCAAGTAGCTCATTATGTACCTGGCCAGCGGTAGAGAGGGCTTTGGTGCCCCTCTGGGCATTGGCCCAATGGGAAATTTCCCAGTAAGGTCTATGGCCAATTTCCCCTTGGATAAGTAATACGTTCTCTAGAAATAGTGGTGACCTTACATTCCCATGAATGTAACAGTGGAGGTGTACAGTGGAAGTTTTACAAGTTACATGATTATCCCATGCAATTAGCGGATTAAGTTAACGTCAGGGATGAATCCGCTTGCTACCCTCTTGCGTAAGGTCACAGTACACATTACTGTAGAGTTTACACTGCTGCCATTGTCCACATAATAGTCTCTCTACCATGATAGTTCCATTACACAAGTGTTGTCTCTGTCTACTTTAGGTATGTGGATCTACATCATCTCTTGTGATGGTAGCATTGCAAGCACACCTTAAAAGGGTTGTCCAAGGTTTTGATATTGATGATCTATACTAGACCATCAATATACGATTGGTGGGGGACCGGCACCCCTACTGATTAGCTGCTACATTGCATCTCTGGTGCTGACTTCCACTTGAAGTGAATCAGAGCAGCGCTGCACCACAAAATGTACCGAGCTATGTAGTTACAGTGTCAACCTCTGGCACTGGAGCTACTTGGTAACCCTATCGGAGAAGGTGTAGGGTGTTTGATCCCCGCTGATCTGATATTGAAGACCTATCCTGAGGATAGGTCATTAATATCTGTAGCCCGGAAAACCCCTTTTATATATCCACCTCTGGGACAAGGACCTATCTAGAGAACTAGACCCTCAAAGCGAAGAAGACCACACCATGCTTGTACGAAGTGCTTGAGTCATGAAAATAGCCAAGCAAGAGCACTCAGCTATTTAAGGAAGTTCCATAGCAGTGAATGGAGAGCGCACTGCGCAAGCACAGCTACCTCTCCATTTACTGTCGGAAATAGCGAGCACTTGGAATTTTTTTGGAACTTACAGTAGTGAACGAAGGGTAGTCATGCATGTGCAGCTACTATCTGTTCTCTTCGGCGGTCCTGTTCGGGAGATAGGAGCCTGGGACCCACACCTGACATTGTATGGCATATCCTACCAATAGGCCATGAATACTCCTTTAAATTCATGTGTATGGGAACATCTTTAAATCCAATGTGTAAGATGACAGCCAGACCGAGCAGATGTATTGTACCGCACAATACTGTATCAGAGACTGTCCTTAGGCCACACGGAAAGGGATTGGGCAGATATTACCGTTTCTTTAGCGCTCAGATTATGTTGACAGTGCCTAATGCCACCCCATTCATGAAAATTAACTGGTTGGCAATAGACAACTCTTACTGGTTCACCCATGCTGTCTTATCCCACATGTTAAACTGTAGAACCCTCAGGCCTTTGTCTAAAGATACAGTTACCTTTTAAACTCAAACGTTTATATCACCATGTTAATCTACTGAAAAATATACAGCGAGGTAGACATTTTAGGAATGTGAATCTTCTAATTTCAATTATAGGCTTTTATATTCAGCTTTTTATTGAATTTTCCCCAAAAATTCTTCAGAATAAGAAATAGCATTATCTGTACAGGTATAGCAAGGTCAAGGTTCAGAGTTCACAGGCACTGCGCACCGGGAGAAGAAAAAACCATAAGCTTTGCCGGTGAAAGATGTGGACAATCGAGATTGTAGTAAGTGGCTGATTTGTCATCAGGTCATTGACAGGTTTTCGGAGGGGGTAGAGGGATCAGGTTCGAAAGAGCTGAAGAAGACTCAGTGTTTGAAAACAGTCCACCATTAGGTCCTGGAAAAAAAGTGACATTACCTTTCATCTCCATAAACTATTGTTAATTGACTCTAATTTTCGATGTGAGCATTTAACGCTGGAAAGTAAGTATGGTATCCATCTATGATGGAGACATTGTAGATAGACACCTCAAGTAAAGCCTGTTAGTAGCAGTAGCACTGATTCAAGAAAAATACCCCTAATCATTTTGCACTTGCAACGTCCTCCTCAGTGGCATTGCCCCTAGCACCCCTCTAAAACTGCTGAACTGCTCTCCTCTACCACATCTCCTCTCATTTAAAAAAACTGACCATTCCCAGCTACCCATAGCCTATCCCCTTCACGCTTCTCTGCCTTACTCTCTCAGTACTTTTCCACATATAATCTCAGATCCTCACAAGACTTCCTTCCTCTGTACCAAGATTTCTATTATAGTCACATATCGTAGATTTGGACTTTCGGAGACGTAATCCATTTCTTGTTGGATAGACAGGGATGACAAGTCTGATTCTGGTACCTGTGGCTAAAGGTGTCCACTGTATGATGCAGGCTTCTATTTATGCCTGTCCTGAACTGCAGTGATGGTGTCTTAACATGTTTCCCCTCACCTTGTAGCAGAGTCTCTATAGCTTGATTGCTCAATCACTCTGCTGGAACCCTGCCCTGAAGGTTCTCTGGAGTAGTAGTCCAGTAGATGAGCTGACTCTGTGGTCTTCATGGCTCAGATGAGTGGGAGCTGAATCAAATGCTCCCTCACTTCTCACTCATTTCCAATCTCTCCTTCAACTAGTTCCATCCCTTCCTTGGGGAGGAATGGGATAGTAAGTCCCATTCCTATTGCCAACTACTGCCAATTGTACCCCATCTGCTGGAGTACAAAGTGTATAGCATGAAGTGTAATATAACATGAACAATACAAAAGGTCTGGGGTACTGTATGAACATTACCTTAGGCTGTGTCCACTTCAGCACTTACAGTTTCAGTATTGTGTTCTAGCCGGGGCGGACGCAGACAGCAGAATGCCCCTGAGCAAGCAATTTATGCTCAGTTATGTCCAGATATGTGCCCCCTTCACAATAATTATGTCCAGATATGTGCCCCCTTCAAAGTAGTTATGCCCAGATATGTGCCCACTTCACAGTAGTTATGCCCAGATATTCACCCACTTCACAGTAGTTATGCCCAGATATGTGCCCCTTCACAGTAATGTCCAGATATGTGCCTCTAACAGTAGTTATGTCCAGATATGTGCCTCTAACAATAGTTATGTCCAGACATGTGCCCCCTCACAGTAATGTCCAGATATGTACCCCTCATAGTAGCTATGCCAGATATGTGCCCCCCTCACAGTAGTTATGTCCAGATATGTGCCCCCTCACAGTAATGTCCAGATATGTGCCCCTCACAGTAATGTCCAGATATGTGCCCCCTCACAGTAGTTATGTCCAGATATGTGCCCCCTCACAGTAATGTCCAGATATGTGCCCCTCACAGTAGCAGTGTGATGTCTGACACTACATTGTGCTGCTGCTGTGGAGCCAGGGCCATATTTAGATGCTATGCTGCCCTAGGCACTTTAGTGCCGGCTTCCTCCCCCACTGAAGTCCATATTTTTTAGATAGCTGACAGTAAAATGCTCCCTAGGCCTTCAGCTATCCCTCAGGACTCACTCATACACTTGCACAATTAAAGGGCTGACCTGTTCCATGTGCTCTTGGCAGCTGAAGGCATCTCTGTTGGTCCCATGTTCATATGTGCCCGCATTGCTGGGAAAAATGATGCTTTATTAAATGCAAATGGGGGCGTTACCATTACTCCTAGAGGCTCCGCTCTCTCTGTAACTGCCGCGCCCTCTGCACTTTGACATGGCGAGGTGTGAAGACTTTTTGACCGCCAGGCCCTGTCAAAGTAGACAGGGAGCGGCAGTTGCAAAGAAACCAGAGCCTCTAGGTGTAATGGCAACGTCCCTGTTGCTCCTAGAGTCTCATTTGCATATATAAAACGTAATTTTTCTCAGCAGTGCGGGCATATTTGAACATGGGAACAACACAGACGTCTTCAGCTGCCAAGCGCACATGTAACAGGTCAGCCAGTGTCATAGGGACAAACCTGCTGACAGATGCCCTTTAAAGCAGTTGTCTGGGTTCAGAGCCAAACCCGGACATATCCCCTTTTCCCCCCACTCAGCCCCTCTGACACTTCATACTCCGATTCTCTCCCTTGGCCTGCGCTGTAAAGCGTAAGGCAAGGGCTGCTTTGTTTACAGCCCTGGCAGTGTTCCTGATGGGTGGCTTTACAGGCTTAGGCAGAGCCAAAGCCCATCATCACAGGTCACCACTGCTGAGAGCTGCCTTTTTCTGCACTGGTCACATGACGATGACCTCATCACAGGTGACTATGATGTCATCACAGGTCCTTCAGCTATGGCGTATAGGCAGAACAGGCAGCAGATTCACAGTAATTCCTAATCAGCACCCCCCACCCCCCTCCACCCCAAAGTGACTAGGTTACCGTGGCAGAGAAAGGGAGGGAAAAAATAATAATAAAATAGGAAGGACCGCCCTCCCTCTCTGGGCCCCTGTGCAGCTGAACCAGCTGCACAGGCGATATGTCCGCCCCTGGTTCTAGTATAGGAACGGCGAAATTGCCTGATTTGGCATATGCTGGACACTGCCGGGGGATTGGCCGATCGCATATGCTAAATGTGCATATATACATACCGGCATTCTGCAAGACTAAATACATTAAGAGCTGAAGACTATGAACAATTAATGTAGGAGATACGACTGGTGTCGTCATTTGAGGCACAAGGCGTCTTTGGGCCCCCTTAGGCTCCTGGGCCTGGAAGTGGCTGCTACCTCTGCAATCCCTATAGCTACGTCCCTGACCATTTTGGGATTTCCCTCATTAAAACTCTCCTGACCATTTTCATACAAGTTGCCGTTCTTCATAGATCATTTGCCGGCGTTAGAATCAACGAAAAGTTTATGCACAGCTATTATTAAATGTGAGCCGAGTGCATTTGAAGTGGGAGGGCAATGTCAAAAGAGTCATTTTTATTATCAAACACCGAGTTCCTTAATCTGCCTCCGCCTGCGGTGAAGTGCGTCACCCATGGAGAGGAAAGCAGGGAGGAAAAGGCTTGATAGAGTAACCAAAATGACACTGTTTGTCTGCTTTTTCACTCCGCTGCCCCTCCCTGCATGGATAATTAGCACAGTTAAATGCTGACAAGTACAATGCTTGGCTTTGAAGCTCCGAAATTTCATTTATGTTTTTTTTTTTTTTGCTGACAAATGCCTCGAACCTGCAAGAAAACCATTTCTGTATAACCGAAGGAGCCAGGTGGCTGCCTAAAGCAATGAGAAATTTGTGTGATCTCGAGTCAAGTAAAAAGTTTATGATGGAGATGAACAGATTACCCCGCGAGGACAAACTTAAACTTTGCTTAGATCAGACATTTAGTCAATGCCTATAATTTATCCATAGTATATGTCACTATATTTCCTTTTTTCCCATTTACTATCTTTTATATAATAGGACTCCTCCTTCGGGATGAGTTAAATTTGAGAGACCATCCAGAACTTCCAATTATCAAGAAATCACCAGGTCATTGTTCAAAAGTCAACAGAGCCATTTCTAAAGACCTTTTCACACAAGCTGATCATCTACCAAACGAGCGTTCATAAAAAAATAATCATCCCTGATCATTGACCCGTGTAAATATGGTAGCAATCGGCTCGTTTCTTGGTTGATCGCTTCTTTTTTGAAAACCTAAAACTCATCGTTGGCAGCATATCTCTAAACATACACAGGAAATATGCAACCTTTATAAGAACTGAACGATCGGACAATTGTTCGTCCCCCATGCGGTTTTCCTCTTCCCAGGTAAAGAACCCTTCAAACAAGTGTAGATGGACATGTTATTTTGCAGATTGGCGCTCATTTCAGACCCAAATCAGCACATGTAGAAGGAGTCTTAGTTCCTTCCCTTGTGGTAACCGCTAATAGCCACAATTCCAGCTCCTATGGAGGCCTTCACCCAACTTTCATGACAGCCTTGACCACATCATACTTGACCTTTGTACATTGTGGCCATACACATTCAATAACTATCGGGAGAACGATCGTTTGGCCAACTGCTATCTCAGCTGACTCCACCATACACAAAAGTGTATACAGGGCCGGCGCGTCCTTAGTTAATATGGCAGATCATATGGGTGGAGCATTGTGATGTAACATGGGGGGGGGGGGGCATCAAACTTTTCTTTTGCCTAGGGCGGCAAAAATCCTTGCACCGGCCCTGAGTGTATATGTATTCAAACGGGAGAGCAGAGAAAGCCGCTACAAGACACTTCTGGCAGTGGCTTATCTCCCGGGAAAACAAAAGGATTGGGTGAAAATATTTTCTTCGCCCTATCCTTCTCTCCCCAACATCATCTGTCGGGGGTAGAGTCGAAGCTCCCTACACACAAATGACTATCGACCAAACCTGCCTTTCTCGGTGCGTTCGGCTGACAATACACTAATGTGTATGGGGGGCCTTTAGAGTTCCTAATATACTCTAATTAGGTGGAACTGATCTTGAGGACCAAGGCTATAGAGGGACACGTCAAGTAGGATTGCTTACATAGCCATTCATTTGATTTGGATATGTAATCTGATCCCTATGGATATATGTAACATTATATATGTATTTAGAGACCCTCACAAATGTTTGGCTACCCATATTTTTATCTAAGGCTACTTTCACACTTGCGGCATAGCTATCCGGCAGGCTGTTCCGGAGGGTGAACAGCCTGCCAGATCCGCCATGCCGCAAGTACCCGTGCACTGCCGTGCTGCCGCTCCGTCCCCATTGACTATAATGGGGTGGGGCGGAGCTACGGCTCAGCACGGCAGTGCACGGCTGGAGATCGCCAGACTAAAAGTACTGCATGTCTGACTTTTTAGTCCGGCGATCTGCCGTGCACTGCCGTGCTGGCCCGTAGCTCCGCCCCCCGCCCCATTATAGTCAATGGGGGCGGAGCGGCAGCGCACGGGTACTTGCGGCATGGCGGATCCGGCAGGCTGTTCACCCTCTGGAACAGCCTGCCGGATAGCTATGCCGCAAGTGTGAAAGTACCCTAAGATGGAGCACAAACTAAAGATTTCAGATGGCCAAAAATTGTTTGTGATACAAAAGTGTTTGACAGATGCTGACTAGGAGCAGATGTCTGGAGAGTAGTCACTCTGCCATGTTGGATAACTTTGGTCTTTATCTGGTACGGTCATTGGCAAAACATATGTTACCGAGTTATCACTTCAATTTATGGCATTGTCAATGACCCTTAAGAACCAACTATGAGTCCGAAAGCATCCTTCTGACGTCTTTATTGGGAGACCAGCTTAAAAAAGACCTGCCACGTCCTCCAATCACTGCAGCTCTCTTTAGCTGGATGTAGCCACCATTCCTCTGGTGTGTTTTCTTGTAGCCCTCCCCATTCCAAAGCAATCTGTGGTGTTAGTTTAGGCTCTCGATATGCCTTTGAGGCCATGTACTGTCAAGTGGGTGGCTACAGGCACTGAGTTCCCAAAGAAGACTGTATCAGAGCGCTTTGACACTGTGCAGACAGCGTTTACGCAGCCCCTCTTTGACAGCACACGGCATTGATAGCATACCGAGAGCCGAAACTTTAAGTGGTTCTCCCATGACTAGAGTAAAAAATGAAAATCAGACTTGATACAGTACATGACAACTTCTTTCTAACAAAGCTAGACCCAGCCCTGTACCTCACATGGATCCAGAGATCTCCACATTCATTGCTCTGCTAGATTTATATCAAGCTGGCAGCTCAGGGGAGTGTCTTTTCTGCTGCAGTTCAGGGGGCGTGTCCATGCTCTCCCTATCACAGCTCAGGGGGTGTGTCCATGCTCTGCCTATCACAGCTCAGAAGGCAGTTGAAGGATGAAACTGAGCATGTGCGGCCATCTCGGTGAGCAGGGCAAAGAAATGAGAGAAAAACAATCAGCAGGTGGCGCTATACAGATACAGTTTATTGAATAACTCAGTGGCTATGCAAAATTTTTAATAACATGCAATTACAAAAGTATTCAGATTCAGGTGCTGGTTTGAAAACTGTACAATATTTTTCATGGGACAACCCCTTTAAGTCACAGATTGCTCAGAAACGGTGGTGGCGCCCATCAATTCTGTGCTTCAATCAGAGTCTGTATTTCTGTGGGTAAAATATATTCCGTTTCCAATCTGTAGCACCACCGGAACGCCCCTGGCACAACTTCGTATTTCTTATATAAGTCTTTACAATAACATCTATCCCACACATATTTTCCCTTTTTTTTTGGCATGTGTTCCGATGGCAGGTGGAAACGCCTTCCGTTCTGTACTTCCAAACCTAAATAAGACATCTCTGAATTCTCTTTATGGGGACGTAGGAATTCTCTTTGAACAAGCTGCCAAAGTTCTGATTTACTCTCTTCTCTTAAACCCGTAGTCTTTTCTAGTTGTCACTGCTCGTTTTATGTTCCTGGGATCCTGACATGCCTTCAGGTGACTCTCTATGTACAATATGAACATTTAATCTCGCTTTATGGGTCATGTGTTAACCCCGTGTATACTGGAGAGGCTGCAAATAACTGGCGATGTGACTAATTGCTCTTTAACTGGTTATTTTGTCCATGATCCCAGTCCGGTGTTATCCTCCTAATTTATTAATGTGAATATGCCCAAGACTGATATAATGGGGCATTGTAATGTAATCAGAAGATGTCAGTTAGATGTGTTAATCAGATAATTCCAGACATATGATGTGGGCGGTAAAGCAGCAGATGCGTTTGGTTGTCCATTTGGAGCTCAAACTAAAACCTCGACATTAAAATTGGGGGAAAAGATTCAGAATAATCGTGTATTCAACTAAAGCTCTGCTCCTTCTGGGCGTGAGCGTCCAATGGGTGGTCCTATTAATGATCGACAGCAGCTCTATAGGCACATTTAGGCAGAGAAGGCAAACAAACACTAAATAGGACCACCCACTGGACCTTACATTCAGAAGGAGCACAGCTTTAGATGACTAAATTTCAAGTTTTGAGGAGTCTTTTCCAAGGTTCATCTAGTCTTTTTGTTGACTGAGGTGAAAACTGAAGCGCTGCAAGTGCTTGTAATACTCACCCTCCCGGTCTTCATTCCTGGGGCCGGCGCTGCACTGTCCTGACCTCGTACAGCGTCAGGACGTAGTGTGCTCACTATAACCTGACACTGCACGCAGTCAAGTGACAGAGCAGCGCAGGCCAGGAAGACAGGGGAACGCGACTTCTGCCTGAGGTGGAGAGGAGCCACTAGGCAGGACAGGTAAGAGATGGTTTTTATTTTAATCTGATCTGAGGTCTGATGGGGGTCTCACTATGTGGGCTGATATAAGGTCTGATGGGGGTCTCACTATGTGGGCTGATCTGGGGTCTGATAGGGGTCTCACTATGTGGGCTGATATAAGGTCTGATGGGGATCTGACAACGTGGGCTTATCTGATGTCTGATGGGGGCTCACTACGTGGGCTGATCTGAGGTCTGATGGGGGTCTCACTACGTGGGCTGATATAAGGTCTGATGGGGATCTGACAATTTGGGCTGATCTGAGGTCTGATGGGGGTCTCACTATGTGGGCTGATATAAGGTCTGATGGGAGTCTCCCTATGTGGGCTGATATAAGGTCTGATGGGGTTCTGACATGAAGGGCTGATGTGACATCCTGATAAGGAGGTCAGATGTGATGTCCTGATATGGGGGCCTGATCTGATGTCCTGATATTTATGGGGGCCTGATCTGATTTCCTGATATTTATGGGGGTCTGATCTGATGTCCTGATATTTATAGGGGTCTGATCTGATGTCCTGATATTTATAGGGGTCTGATCTGAGAATCTGATATGAGGTCTGATGAAAAATATTTTTTTCTTATTTTCCTACTCTTAAATCAGGTGCGTCTTATAAAGCCAAAAATACTGTAATTATGTATTGTATTTTACTGTTTGCTTCTGGCCATAGTTACCAGCAAGGAAGGAATAGCAAAGGTTGGTAAGAACAGGGTTAACCACCCTGTTCTTCCCCTCTCGGTAGGAGTGGGGTGGTCCTGCTTTCCCTCAAGAGTAGGAGTTCCTGAGAAGCCTCAGTGTGGAGAGGAAGCAACTTGCTGTGCTCCTGCTCCTGTTATCTAATCTCCTGGAGGAACTATTCCAAATTGTCCTTAAGTAAAGCCTTGAGATTCCAGACAGCAACGGAAATGAAAAGACATAGAACACTGTCTAATAACCTGAGGGAATCGAAATTATTAGACAGTTGCACTTTGATGTATTCTGTATAATTGAAAAGAATACCATGATACCTGTAAATCACATGTTGCCTTATGTATACTTGATGGTATGTTTAAAAAAAAAGAGATTCTGACAGCAGAGTCACCTGCAACATCTGCATCTACAGACACTGTTGTAAGGTGAGGGACTACAGCCAAGCCACCCATCACCATACAACCACATGGCCAGTATCACCTAAGTGCGGAATCACCACCAACCAACCTGCCTCCATATCCATGCTGGTGCCAGAGAAAACTGCACTAAAGCCTGCTGCTACAGTATGTATTTGAAGTTCTACGTTGCACTTAGTAAAAAAGACTTTGCCACAAGTGACTCGCATTTTGGAGGGCCTTCCATATCTGGGCATTACACGCTCCTGCATTCCCCAACAGATTACAGCAGATCTAATTGACCAGGTTTGTTGTCGGATGGTTCTTCTAACAAAACGGAATGCTCAAAGCATACAACCCCATTGGGCAACCTGATTCTTTAAGTGGCTTGTGCCCCTATTACAAACATATTGTTTGTGCCCCCAACACACTGCCAGCCCAACTGGCCCTTTAACATGTGAATAAAAGAGTTCCTGTGACACTTGCGTTTTCTTGAAGCAGCAGTCGCCGGGATACTGGAGTCAGTCCTTTACTCCTTTTCAGTTCATATAAAAAGAATATAGTCCAGAGACCGCGCTGAAGGAGAGCGATGTGTATGGGTCGTGATGAAATGTTGTTTCCTCAAATAGCTGATGATAACGCCATTGGTCAACCGCACTTGGACACCAGAGATGGGCTTGCTGGACAACAAAAAACACACAATTGCGCAGAACACCCCAGGTAAGTAGCAAAAATAAATTTTATTGTACTCACAAGATGGGTGCGTATAGTCGCACATCAAAATCGCACATAAAAAGATCGTGTCTGTCGCGGTGAACGCTGCTGCCCGACCCGGGTTTCGCCTGGAAAGCTTCGTCAGGGGCTTACTGGGTAGTTGAACCCGGAAGTAGTTATATAGCCTGGAAGGCTTATTACATGTGACGTAAGTGCAATGATGGACATAAATAATACATATTGAAGACATAATAAAAATCCCAATGATAGACTAAATGGTCAGTTACCGATAAATAGATAAAACAAACCGCTGACAGCTGACGCGATTCTAATGACAAAACCGCACCAAACTGACGCGGTAATAAAATTACATAAAATTACAACCGGGAAAAAACAGGATGATAAAGAGAATAATAGGATCATAATAAGAACTAATACCTAAAGCTACACAACTGAAAAAACTAAAAAAAGTAGATGAATCACATAGCACTACAAGTCGCATCGAAATCGCATATAATTTCTGATAAAAAAATTCAAAATTGCAGATGACAGTGGGGAGTCAAAGACTAGACCCAATATGGATACAGACAATATATATGTTCATAAAATAGCTTTAATATCCCACTCTATGTTCAGCCCCACTGGTTGGAGAGTGCCCAGTTCAAAAATCCAGAATGCTTCTCTTTTATTAATTTGTTGTATAGGGTTGCCCCCTCCAATTTAACATAACTGATTCAATCGCCATAAAGCGTAAGCCCACTGGATTTTTGGTGGATTGTAGCAAAGTGGGCTGACACACTATGTGTCATAAAACCCTTTTTAATATTCCTCACATGTTCTGCGATTCTCGTTTTTAGTTTACGCAGGGTCCTCCCTATATACTGCATGCCACAAGGACATTCCAGCAAATAAATGACACCTGCGGTCTCGCAAGACATATTACCTTTGATCTTACAGACTTTCTGATTTGATCTACTCGTCACTTCTTTAATATTCTGAGTGGACTTATCGTTTTTATTGCGGTTTTGCAATTCCATAAAAGCCACACCATGTAAATTTGCCTGTAAGTTTCTTCTGTTCGGGTTTGGTGGGAATATAACTTTGGACTAATTTATTCCGAAGGGTGGGGGCTTTTCTGAACACAAAGGGGGTTTATCCGGAATGGAGGGGCCTAAAACTGGATCATTTTTAAAACATACCAATTTCTCTTAATAATATTTTTGAGAGCAGGGCACTGTGCGGAAAAGGTGGTAAGATATGCAAATTTAAAACGATCATCAGCATCTCTTCTTGTCTTTTTGGTAATTGTCTCTCCAGGGGATTTTGATATAACTTTCGCCATTTTTTGACCTCTAGTCTGTCAGATTCTAATTTACTCTGGTTATACCCCTTGTCCATAAATTTTTGGGCTATAATTGCACTTTGCTTGTCATAATCTGCAATCTCCGTGCAATTTCTCTTTATTCTCTGAAATTGACATTTCGGGATATTCTTAATCCATGGATCATAATGGCAACTAGAGGCATCAATATAACCATTTCTATCTGTTGGTTTAAAATAGGTGATAGTATGTATGTTGCCATTATGGATCGATATTTCAAGATCCAAAAATTGCACTCTTTCTTTGCTGATATTTTCAGTGAAGACAATATTCCACTCATTGTCATTAATATAGTCCAAAAATTTTTTTAGAAGACTCATCCCCCTGCCAAATGCAGAAACAGTCGTCAATATAACGTTTCCAAGTGTGTAGATGATTATTAAGTGCCGATGTAGATGGATGAGGGTCTAGATACAAGAACTCCCAATACGCCATAAAAGGTTCGCAAAACTAGGTGCGAATTTCGCACCCATAGCAACTCCAGATATTTGGAGATAAAAATTATCATTGTACCAGAAAAAATTATGAGTGAGACAATACATGATGCATTCTAAAATGAAAATTTTTGTTTTCCACCAGTTTTCATCTTGATCTAAAAAAATTTTACACTTTCAACCCAATATTCATAGGAATAATTGTATAAAGGGACGTAACATCGACCGTCATAAGATAGGTATCATCTGGCAATTGGTCCAGACTTTGTAGTAGCTCTAAGACCTGTCCTGTATCTCTCAGATAGGATTTAGTACTGGACACATACTTTTGTAAAAGGAGTCACGTATTCAGAGAGTCTGCTAGTGATAGACTCCAAACCAGATACGATGGGTCTACCCGGGGGGGTCTTAGCGTCTTTGTGGACCTTGGGCAAATAGTATATCACGGGGATTTTTGGATGTGCACAATTTAGATATTCATATTCTTTTTTGTTCAGAATACCCTCTTTCTTCCCCTTATCCAAAAGGGTCCCTAACTGTTTCTTAAACTCCATAGTTGGATTACCTTTTAATTTTTTGTATGTGGTCTGATCACTGAGGATTCTTTCCATCTCTTTCTCATATTGGTGCTTGTCCAGGACCACAATCCCTCCCCCTTTATCAGCTGGCTTGATAACTAGGTTATGATTTTTTTCAAGATTTAACATGACCAGCCTGCAACAGTGCCCCCATAACAGAACCAGCAGTGTGTCAACAATAGAGAAAGTCGATAACATGGGATGGGTGAGGGTGAAGTCTTCTTGAACTTAAAGCTCCACACTAACCTCTTAGACCTGGGGTAAAACCCCCTACGCAGCACAGCTTTACCTACTGTATAAGTTATAGTTTTGCCAATACAGTTTTTTAAAACCTAATAGAAATGGACAGACCAAATGTTGATGCAAGAGGCAAAGCCTTCTGGGCCACCAGAATCTAAAAACCTCTACCAGCCCCTGAGGGCATTTTGTAAGAGGAAATAAAGGCATTATCAGGGCAATATACCCAAAACATTCATCCTTTCCATACTTTTACGTGTTTGTGCAGAGGCCTTCATAGACCTTAGGCCACATGGTCAGGTTTCCTAGTGTAGTGTTAGAAGCCAAAATCAGGACCGGATAATAAAAGTGAAAATACAAAGGACAGATACGACTTTTCTTTTTTTTTTTTATTTACTCCTGGTTTTAGCTTCTAAACCTGAGTGTGCGGCCGTACCTTTACCGCAGCACTGTAAACAGATATGCCAAAGCGTTTGTTGACCATCTATACATATATGGAGTTTCTCCTTAATGACCCATCTGTGGAAACCTCAAAGTCAGTAGCTAATTTCTGTGCACCATATGTATTTCGCATCTGTCCACTTTTTACCTTACCTCCCTGTGTGACCTAACATCCCGACTCCTTCACTTACTTTCTGTGCATGGAAAGAGTTAACCCTTTAGACACATCACTGACACTTGTCCGAGTGGAAAATGTGTAGATCTGCACTCTTTGGCTATATAACCCCCTTAAAGACACCCCATAAATTAGAAGGTTTTCTTGAAAACCTATTAGTCCATGTTCCTATGACCACATCTATCTTACAGATCCTCTTCCCCACACATGGCATCTAATCCTCCCTGTATTCCTGGGGCCCAGGGAGATTTGATCTTGTAATTTATGGACTGACTGCTGATTTAAAGCTGTTCAGACCCTAAGCCATTTAGGTACTGCTAACATTTCTATTAGGGCCTAAAAACCTCAGCTTCTCTGAGAAGAAATAAGAGATGCGGTTTGCTGAGTTCATTTAACCCCTGGGAGTTATCAGGGTAAAAGAACGTATACTTGCCACTTAATTCTCTGCCATTTGCAGCTCTGTAGTTCCGTTTCGGACACCATTGTATACGGCGCATGACCACTGCAGCCAAATACTAGGATATGCCACCAATGTCAGATAGGTTCTGGTCCCACCTCTGAGACCCACACCTATCTCCAGAACGGGCCTCTAAAAAAGTGAAAGAGGGTGCCCTGAGCATGCAGGGTATGCCCTCCATTCACTTCTATGGAAGTCCCAAAAATACCTAAGCAGGGGTCCCATGGAAGTCCCTTAGAAATTAGTGGAGAGCTCACCTCTGGTCCCAGAGATGGGACCCACAACTCTCTGACATTGGTGGCATATCCTAGACCAGTGTTTCCCAACCAGTGTGCCTCCAGCTGTTGCGAAACTACAATTCCCAGCATGCCCGGACAGCCTTTAACTGTTCGGGCATGCTGGGAGTTGTAGTTTTGCAACAGCTGGAGGCACACTGGTTGGGGAACACTGTCCTAGACATCAACAGCCAGAATTGTCTCTTTAGCAGAAAATATGGTAGTTGAAGGGTAACTAAAATTAGGGAACTTGACTGTGGAGGGATGAGGCCCAACACTGTTTGCTCCAGTTTTCCTGCTTGCTCAGGCACTATCATAAAGATACCACTAGGGGGTGATCAAGCAAACAGATATGTATAGTTGCCGTCAAGTTCAACGCTAGCATCCTAAAATCCAAATGCAGTTAACTCCCTCTAGTGGTGACTCCAAACAGACAGAATTTTATCATTTGTCACATCACATAAAAAAAATTGTATTTCCTTGTGTGTGTGTGTATATATATATTATCAAAATGAATCAATCCAGAATTTTAGACCTGGGAACAGAAAGGTGGACAGCAAATAACAATGGTATTTAATTTGGTGGAGCTCACAGTGCAATCACTTTTTAGCTATGGTTCCCTAGAATTCTAGGCACGTCCTGGTTGCAGGGGTTTCTCAGAAGAGTACTTTTTTTTCAGGGGTTCTCCCATGTTAAAAAGGTTCTGAATTACTTGTCTAGCATATTGTATAGTTTAATAGAGTTTAGTAGGGTATAGCATAAATTTCTCAATGTACTTTACATACATTATTATCACTTGCTCTCCTCAATAGAACTCAAAATTTTCAAGTTCTCTATCCATATGTCTTTGAAGTGTGGTAGGAAACCCACAAATGGGAGAACATATAAACTCCATGCAGATGTTGTCCTTGGTCAGATTCATACCTAGGACTCCAATGCTGCAAGGTACCACAGCTAACCACTGAGCCACCGTGCTGTCCACCATGTGTATATATATATATATATATATAGCTCAAGTCAAGTTATTAATCATGGAATCTGTGCTTAACATCAGATGCAAGACAGATTACCAATGATGAGAGCTTTAGTACTGTTGGTTGCAGTTCCTCCTAGGCCAGTGGTAGACACATCACATGGACCTGTAGGCCTAGAAACCTACCTACATTGGTAATGCCCCCAACTACTAAAATATTAGATTCCTATGTTATATTCAGATTCACTAGATCAGGGGTGTACAATCTGTAGCATGACGACAACTTGGGGCCCTTGATATTATTCTGGTCACAGATATGCTTGTCTGTGCCTGGTGGTTGCTCACATGTATTTTCCATGTCAGAGAGGAGTAGCGCACCGTGTGGCAACAGGGACGAGTATGTACCAATGATGTCATGTGTGGCTATCTCTTGGACCACATGTATTGGCAGAATGGGGACATGTGGCACTCCAGAAAGAACTAGATGAGATGGACAGGTGGTCATGCATAAGTGCAGCTATTTTATTGCAGTTTATGAGAGTAATGAAGCCTTGCTTCTGGTGTCAACAGAGCGCCATTCTCTCCATAGGTGGGAATCCTGGAAGTGGAACTGGTATCTATCAGACATTCAATCTGACCTTCAGACCATAAAATGCTGCACTTCCAAGTCTTAGATCAATCAGGATTCCTGTGAAGAATTTGCTAGGGAGCCATGAAATATTTGAGGGGTATATGCCCCACAAAGTTGTTTTGCCCAGGTGCCTATGCTGCGTCTGCCTCTTCTAGTTGGACGCTCTACAATATAACCATACCCTTCCATAAACTCATCATTAATGATCTACTTTCTTCAAATGCTTTTTGGTAAAAGTCCTGACCTGGCTACCAAACAAATGATCTAAGAAGATCCTGCATGATGTGTCTGGAAGTCGTTAATGTTTCCAGTGTCTTGCAGTGCCTATTGTCCTAGTAGAGATGGAGTTAATAAAGGCCAACCCAAGTGCATCCATCAATGCCTGAGAGAGATTAAGACATGATAGGTCGGGACTGGGAGTTCTTAAAGCCACATCCTTGTCGATCTATCAAGCACTGCTCTCATTCCCGAGGAAGTTCAGGGAATAACTGAATATCAATCTCCACGGACAGATCCTCTGGTCAGAGTGAGAGTCTACATCATTACAGGCTCACAGGGGATACCTTCCGAAACCTGTGCTCAATATACCTCCATGCTTTATATAATACTGAGCCACTTCAAGCAGGTGAATTTATACCATCTATTGAAATCTTAGCAGGTTCTTCTGCTCTGTTGGACCCATCATAAGCATTGTAATTCTTATAAATAGATTATAACCAGTGGTGGATTAACA